>OX439037.1:26550455-27150768 GCA_949317995.1 Acholoe squamosa | reverse complement strand
TTCAATCTGATATATTTTACTTTAGGTCGGGGCAATCTTTCTATTCTTTTTCAAATACCTATAGAGAAAATAATATTGATTATTTCTATTTGCGAGATGGTTTTGCCAGATTTATATTACAACTTTATGGGAATGTTTGTAAGGATAATGTTATAATATTGATGAGCTCAACTCGTAACCCCATGTATTCCACGCTTAAAGAAAAGTTCCTCCCAACTTCACACACACAACTACCGGTATGTAACATTGAAGACATACCTCAAGACTGTAACTTTTCTGGTAGGCAAGTCGTCTTTTGGCCGTCTGATGGCACACGGCCTTGTCTTCCATTGGTTCACAGGGCGCTGACATGGTGGTGCTCTGCTGGTCAGGTGGTGCTAGCTGTGGTGGTAGCTGTGGTGGTGAGTTCTGGCTCTGGGACACCTCACACTCAGCCCTCTTGTCCTCCTGGGTGTGACTTTTGTCCTCCTGTGGGTGTTGATGGGGATGGTGGTTGTTGTTGGTGACGACAGTGGGGGTGCCTGTTGGGGGATTGTTAGTGGCAGCGGAGGACACTTTGTCTTTGAGATTCTCCTGGAACCAGACCACGGGCCGTTTCACTCTCTCTATGACAGAGTCTCGGAAACTCTCCATCAAAATTTGCACCTAGGCGTGTGGGATGGGTGTCAAAGGTGAGCTGCGGTGGCCCTGTTCCACGGTCTGTGTCTTTATAGCAATACAAGTGGTGCCGGAGGAGAAGGTAGAGGTGGTGGGGTGGTGGGGTGGGCGGTGGTGCTGTTAGTGAGCACACTGTTACAAAACGTAATGGTTATAATACTCGCCCAATGAGCACCTAAGTCAGGTAACTTTGAGTGACTCGCCAACTTGAAATAATAGACCCGTCTCATACACCAGCTAGCCGTGTTTGGCCTTAGCATATGTGTATGTGTGTGGAACTGGAAGGGTGGATGCTTGGGGGAGGTGGGAGGGGTGATGTTGAAAAGCTGAATACATCAGTTTCCAAGTTTCTGATTGGTGGAGGCATACTGAATCTGTGAGTGGGTGGGGGTGGAAGGTGGGTGGGTATGGAGAGGTTGGGAGAGAGGAATGAATCGCATGAATCGCTATGGGGATCGTGGTGTGACAACCAGAGATGGGACAGGTGAAAGGGTGAAATGTGGGGATGAGATTACATCACATCATTGTAGTATTGTCATGCATCTGGTCGCCATTCATTACGTATACAGCAATAATGAATGTTTACACCTAAATATTGCGACCTAGTCCAGTACAGTCTTTGAAATGTGCCAACTGTGGAATCAGCTAAAGGTATAGATGGGGTAATCAGCCATGATAATCCATACCTGATAAGTACTAATGGTACAAATGCAAAACATTATCATTGGGCCAGTAAGGTCCTCCACTCTCTGTCGTGAACGCATTCCTGTCTGTCTCTCCTCTCCGCCCACTGACTCTTTTACTGTGTATAACTATATATGATTTATGACCAGGTTTATAAAATACTTGTAAGTGAATAATAATAAGAATAATACTCAGTTTGGGTACTTTCGTATGTATAAGATAAATATTGACCGACATTGTGACAGTTGCTGATAATGTAAACTGCGTTTGACCTTAAAACCCCTTCCTAAAAATACTCAAAAAAACAACATTGATTATCCAGAAATAACCATGTGACAACTGTTAAAACATTTTGAACACTACTTATAAATTACAAACCAAATTACTCACCAAAAATAGACGGGGTCCCTTCCACTAATGGCAGTGGTTTTAGAGCTTGAGCCAATCTCTATCTTGGATTTCAGAGACCAGTTAATGATGTTACAGATAGCGAGATAGCCTCTACCCATTAACATAATCAATTATTCGTGTTTCCTGGTAATAATTGATTTTCTCTCCGATTTACTGTTACTTGAAATAGCTGGAATTCACCTGTCCGGCTATTCTCAACCCGGCACCATTAAGATGCATTTAGGTCGCCACCCTTCTGGAAATTAAGGCAATTATAATCACTATCTTCAGGACCAGTTGTAGGCACACATTATCATGAGATATTGTTGATTATCCCAAACACATTTAGACTCATAATTTACAAGATCACTACTGCGTATCACTAGGCCCTACCCCAGAAATGTGGTCTAAGACCATGTGCATCTCTATTTTCTAAAACTTTGGACTGGCTGAATATTATTTGTTCCCTTGTGTCCCCTACCATTGTAGGGAATAGGGTACTCACATCTTTTTGCAAAAGTGAAATTGATAGACAAAATATTCATATAACACATATATTTTACAGTTTGTCTATATGAAATCAGATAAATCAAATTACCAAATTTAATATTCATTTATTATATGTTGACCATGAATTATTTTGTTTAAATGATATATTCCGTAAAAGCCCTGTTTACTTCAACAGCTATGCTGAAGGCAGTAGACGTCGGTGGTCAGTGGTAAATGACGCCTCTTCATAAGATTGCAGGCATCAGCTTGCGGCACTTCCGCTCTTCTCGGCCTCTGATTGGCCATGCCCGCGGCCATAATGCATTAGGGGAGCTTCCAGAAGCTTGCTGTCTCTGACGTGCCTGTGTGTCGCCATGCACTGCTGCCTCCTATCGGCCACTAAAGGTATTATTGATTTTTGAACGAAGCTTAACACAGTGCAGTCATGATACATATTCAATGGCCCGCCACTTAGAATTTTATAAGTTCAGGTAATATCCATTGAAAAGACAGGTCATGATGGGTGCCTTCATCCTGGATTATACCCACACAGAAAATGTATGGTTTAAAAAGGTACTCTGTAGTGATCACTTTTTGTAATCTTCCCTCCCCACAACTAAGTCTTTATTGTGGCCACATATAGCTGACTTATGCTCTGATGAAGCATAGATGTTTGTACAATGTATAACAAATGCCAGCTAGTCCCTATGGTTATAACTAGAGTTTCAATGACAAAAGAGGTGTCTATCATTACACATGCTAATGCCTGTGACAATTTTGCCCAAATTTCCTTTTTGAATCAAATAATATTCCAATGTGATATTATCCTCTACCTATAAGAACAACAGCAAACGATTTTTCAAGAGGTGGGACTTAGAAATCTTATCTTTAGTGTCACTTTTGCCTACTGGGATGACGATTGTCATATATTGATGCCATGTACACCATGATAGGATAAAGCTACCCAGGATTTTTGTTTCCCGATCATTTTGGTTTTTGAATTTTTAAAATTGACTGAAAAATAACGTTTTTAGAGCCAAAAGTTGCTGGGGATGTATGCACACAATTGTAATAAATTCTACCTGAGCATGGCGTACGGGGGTGTGGCGTACAGGATATTGTATGCCACGCCCATGGGTATACAGGGTTCAGTGCTATAGATATATGATTTCCATATGCTTTGTTCTTAGAGGTAGAATAATATTCTTTACATCTTTCATAATATAAACACCCATGCTCAAAAGGATTAAAATCAGGGTAGTTATTGTATATTCTATTGTTGTGTAACGGTTCGTTTCGACTTATATTTTGGGTGGCTCTTTGGCTCACTATAGATACCAACACAACACGAGTAGTTCGGGTTGGGCAAAGCCCCAGACTTCCTACCGCTCGGGTAGGCCTTTTATTACAAGAACAAACACACGTCTGGACTGTACTGGGTCCAGTCCCCTTCTGCGGTTCATCCGCCCTCCTTAGTAGGAGCTGGATGCGAGGCGTGGTGCTGCCCCCTCTTGTATCAAACGGGTACCGCAAAGTGACGCCTGGTTGATACAGAAGGAACGAGCACCACATGAACACATCTCTTGGATGAAGCACACTAATATATATATATAACGATGTCGGCCCCTACAGTTGTATACTAGGGCCCCCTAGTGGCAGAAAAACATCATCATAGTGATGACTCAGGGTAATCATCATGATCACCTTAGGTCATCATTTTGATGACATTGTTTACTAGGGCCCCCTGGTGGCAGAAACATGTCATCAAAGTGATGACCCAAGATGATCATGATGATCTCCTTGGGTCATCAACATGGAAAGAGGACATTAGGCCATCAATACAGAGCAACTACATAGAAGCCTACATTTTCAGTGCACCTAGAGGGGGACAAGCGTGTTTCAATCTGTCGGCCTATAGGTTCTAGGGTGTCAGGTCCCCAAGACACAAAGCCCTCTGACACAAAGCCCCCTGACTCTAGGCTCCTGAGACATCAGGCCCCCAAGACACAAGGCCCCCAGGACAGATGGCCCCAATATCGGACAAATGGCCCCAATATTGTCTTGGTGCCATGTATGTCACACGGTACATCGCACATACTTCGCTGTACATCGAATGTACGTCACTCACAGCCAAGTAAGTGCGATGTACAGCCACATAAGTGTGATATGCAGTGACATATGCGTGATGTACAGTGACGTACATGCGGATTACAGGGATGTACGCACAATGTACAGGGACATACACGTTATGTACTATGGCATAGTACATAACATGTACATCGCTGTACATAACAAGTTGTGTACATCATGCAAACATCGTTGTACATCGTGCCTACGTTGCTGTACATCGCACATATTTTACTGTACATCGCGGTATATAACGAGTACATAACATGTACATCGCTGTACATAACATGTACATAATGTGTACATGACATGTACATAACATGTACATAACGTAGTCATAATGTGTACATAATGTGTACATAACCTGTACATAACCCGTACATAACCTGTACACAACCTGTACATAGTGTGTACATAACCTGTACATGATGTGTACATAACGTGTACATAACAGGTCTATAACATGTCCATAACATGTACATAACCTGTACATAACATGTACATAACATGTACATAACATGTACATAACGTGTACATAATGTGTACATAACATGTACATAACGTGTACATAATGTGTACATCGCTGTACATAATGTGTACATAACATGTACATAATGTGTACATCGCTGTACATAACATGTACATAACATGTACATAACGTGTACATAACATACATGTACATTGCAGTACATAACGTGTATATAATGTGTACATTGCTGAACATAATGTGTACATCGCTGTACATAATGTGTACATCTCTGTCCAAAACATGTGATGTCCAACCGTGATGTACAAGGCCCAAAACGATTTCGGGGCTGTCTGTCCTGGGGGCCTCGTGCCTTGGGGGCCTCGTGTCTTGGGGGCCTAGTGTCATGGGGTTTTATGTCAGGGGCCTTCATGACTTGGGGGCCTTATGGCAGGCGACCCGGCCTATACGCTCTCAGGAGTGTGTTGCACATAGGGGAAAAGGTAGTTTTGCCTAAGAAGTGCCTTACCTACAACAGTCATTTTCTTTTCAGTTCTGACTCTTTTTTCATGTTGCCCAGAAGTGCTGATGTTAGTCAGGTACACATACCTTTCAGTGAAGATGATATCAAAACAAGAACACTAAAAAGAGAGCCATACAGTAGGGTACCTGCTTGTGCAATACATACAATAAATTCTTTTTAAAGAAGGCACCACCAAGGGGAAAGGGACTTTTTTGAGAGGCCCTATGGAAGTCCCTGTTTCCTTGTTGGTCTTGTTATGTGCAGCCCCCAGTGTACACAACTCTTGATTGGCAGTGGTCTTTCATAATTGGACCTTTATACAGATTTTTGCGGGCAAACAACCATGCCTACTATTACCTGTAGTGGGCAGGCGTAGTTGGTATTACCCAACTTGAGGGGAGTAGTCTGACTCAATGCACAAAGTCTCAGATCACAGTTGCGGAGACGATGCACACAATAAACTAGTGTTCCCGAATCCCCTATATCCAACATTTTAATTCAATTTTCTCAGCTTCTGAGTAACCTGCCAACCTAAGGGAAAGTGCTTTGGAATATTGATTACCTGGACAAACACAATATTCTGACATGGGAATTATTGGATGGATTTTGAAATTCTGCTCCTGTTCCTACCATTGGAATTCCCTCACTGTATTACTCTAGGCCTAGTGCATTTTACTCTGGTGCCCTCAGGTATAAACCCTCAGGGAACCACCATAAAGGAAGCAGTATAGGAAGCAGAAAGGTCTGGTGGGAGAACACTAATTTCATTCCCACTATGCCTCACTCATAAGTAGGCAGGAACTGGAAATACTGCTCACTCTTCAAGCATAGGTTTTATTTTTCTAGTCTGAAACATAGGGTTGAAGAGTGCCAAGTTCAGGGACATTGTAGCAGTCACTAGTGCCTATATATGGCACTAGATACGAGTGTAACTGCATTTATACAGGAGCCATCCTTGGCCAACTGGAGCATGGATACACTACTAGCTAGGATAGAAGGGCCATCTTGTGTTTAAGTTGAGAACCTCCATCTAGCTTATTTGCCCTGCCCCACCCCTCCCCAGACCGAATTGGAACCTACTCTTTCGATCTAATGTAATATCTGTAAACACCATTCTTACTGACTGTAACTGGAGTATTAATCATCAGATACATTCACATTAGGTCAATACTTTCTGTGTTTCTTTGTGTGAGATCTAATTTTACAAGTCGATGTGATGTCCTGCTAAACCCCCGGTCCAACGAGATCGGTGACAATGAAAACCATACTTGTACGAATATTTATGCCATTATTAATTATTTACCAACAATAATCCTAAATTTGACCAGCCCACACAACACACTGGGGACTAAAACTAAAATTGGGGCTGCTGAGAGTCTCATGTATGTTTTCCCCGATAGGGACATTTTTGTATCCATCCGACAGTTTTATGCACTGTCGTGTGTTAATGCCCCATAAACGCACCAAAGAAACTCCGAATCTGGTGTACTGGTCAGCTAATGCAATAGGTAAGTTTAATGATGCCAAAGGTGAGCAACACAATTAGAAAATGTTTTGAGATATTAACTGGTGAACTGAGTTGTAAAAAGAATGAAAATTATCATCACAACCCCTATTTTCTTTCTAGCTCTCTAAAAAGTCTTATATACTCATTGAAATCAATCCACATTAATTTCAATTATACTATTTTTAGGTGGCATAGTCCGATGGTTGGGGCCCGAAAATCATTCTTCTCAAAATGAACCAGGGTGTTCACATAGGTCATAGATTCTATGGTACCTACTTTATTTGCTCTCCTTACCCATAATGAAGCTGATATTTGAAGGAATTGTTAGATTTATACCCAATTCCTAGTTTTGGAGTGCATACCAAATGTCCATCCATTGGAAATACACTGTAAAATGCCTATGGATAGGTCCATGGGACCCTTTCTAAGCTTATAAATATGAGCTAAAGATACCAACAGAGGGTCCACTCACACCTTAACATGATGTTATTGCAGTGTATGGAACACATTTGAATAGGATTTGAAAAGTGAAAAAAAATAATGTAATTTTGCTATATGGTATGATCAAGGAAGAATATAAAGTACTTTCTTGAAACCAGCTCTAAATTTTGGTTTCAATGAAACAAACAGAACTAAGATGTATGTAGGGCTTATGTTTATTGATGATAAAATAAACATTGTGAATTCAGGAGAAAGATCTGAGTGTATTTTACTATGCAGCTGTGTACAGAATATCCTAATGACATCCATTGGTTCAGCATTCAGTATATGAAATAGGGTAAAATATAATTATTCATTGACAATTGGTTTGAGATTTGAGATTTGACAGAAATCCAATGTTGCTTTACAGATGATGAAAATTGAATCTTCTGTGAGGTATGCACTAGGCTTATAAGCTACCAATTGCTGTGTTACCATGTAGATAAAATAAACCACTACAGAAATGAATGAAGATGGTATTTGACCGTTGACGACAACTCTAATTTTATACTTTTCTTGAATTGGATTGACTGAATGGTGTGCCAATCTAGATATAGTTGAAAGACAACCTTATTATACTAGCATTATTCAACATGCCATTAAAAAATATGAATTTTATTTTTAGATTATCTGATTATGATGGTCTATATCAGTAAGGCCTCAACATAAAATAAAATATAATTGATTCCACTACCTAAGCATATCTACATCATTATCAGAATACAAGTACCTTCCACGGCCATAGCTATATAGTATACTGTTTATATACTATACATTTATATTCTATATAATTTATATGATAGAAATTCATATAGTACAAAAGATGGTTTCTAGCACTATCATATTTCATTTTCTATACATTGCAATTTAAAGTGTATTGTGTTCATTCTTGTATGGTACACACACTTATGTATGCATTGTCACAATGTGCTAAACCTTGCCATGTGACCACCGAATAATCTATACCACAGTTTGGAAAAAGTATCAGAATTGTGTAGCCAGTACGTGTTGCTCATACGTGTTCCCAATTCTTTAATTGGCATGTGTATAATCAGATTCTTTATATTATAAATATTTTCTCTAGCATAAGTGCCATTATAGGCCACACATTTTCTCATTAATGCACATTTTACAGTTTCATTTAATGACATTGATTTTAAGCTGGATTAGAAGCATTACTTCCACTACGTGAAATAAGACTTTAGTATGATCCTTTTAACATTCCTGTATATGTCTATAAACTGCAAATTATGTTATATTGAGCTTGCAGCTAGTCCTCAAAATGAAATCTTTCTTGAGATAAGTACCACTAGCGAAGATCTCGCTTCTTGTAAGGACATGTGTACATTTATATTTAAGACTCTATGGCTAAAATATTTTATGAGCGCAATCATACAAGCTAGAAACTGTCAGTGACATTGCAGGAAGCGGCTAATCAATGTGATCCTCTCTGTGTAGCAGCTTCAAGGATCCGTTATAATGTGTGCAGGTGACAGAAGTGCTAACATCACAACCTTGGACGCAAGAGAAGTACCAAGGATCATTTATTTCTAACCTGTCCATCTTACTTATATTAGAAGATAGTTCTTGATGCAACAATTGTTACTTGAATCAGATGCAGGGGCAGCTTCTCTTTTCCTTCCTTTGGACTGTCCATTCCATTAATGGATGGGAATACTATCCTCCTACTATAATCCAGAAACACCGGACGAGGCAAATAGTATCTACACATGAGTATAGATGTCCTCATTCTTGTCCATACTAGCCAGGTGCAAAGAGTAACCTGGAGGACCCTCTCCATTTGGCAGTGTCCTTGTTGGCACTGGAGGTGTCTTAGGGCCCTGCCCTGGAGCAGGGGGAGGGGGAGGGGGAGGAGGAGGTGGTGGTGCTGGAGGGGGAGGAGCTGGGGGAGCTGATTTACCAATCTCTGAGTATATTGTACTCTCATGATCAGAATCTGCTCCACTACTGGGAGACCAGTTGGCCCCAGTTGCTTCATCCCCATCCTGTTCCTTAGGACCAGTCCATTCAAGTCTTTTAGGATCAAGAATTTGCCCATTTTCCTCAACAGGGGGCAGAACTGCTGGGCTCTTGGTCTTCCCAGCATTCTTCCCAGTGGCCTGGTGGCTGGAAGCAACTTCTGAATTCTCATTCGTCCTCTCCGCGACAGTTGCTCCCGTTTTACGACCTATACTGTCGTAAAGCGGGATACTGTCGTAAAAGCTGAGTGAATTTAGACGTTGTTGTAAGCGCTTCTTCCGTTCCTTTTCTGCCTGTCTCTTTGGTTGTCTCCTGCAAAACATTGACATGGAGGAACTTAAAATCAGAGCTTTTTTGAGATGCGTTGAAATCCTTATCAATTGAAAGGCTATTTTATGCATAATCATCCTAGTAATTAGGATTCATCAGTTAAAAAAGTAATCTATTTCATAATTCCTACCTTTTGTTGATACACAACAGCACTGATAAAATGACGATTAAAAGTATAATCCCGCCAACACATATTGAAATGATGATGATGCCTGGAAAATAAACAAGTTTACTATAAATCATATGATATTATCTTGCCACATATACAATGGAGTAAATGCATTGATGAAGAGTTTGGAATCCAATGTAAAAGTTTGAAAGGGATCCAGGTTTCCACGTTGAGTCAATGTCTAATCAAGAACTCACCCAATTCATACACTGATGTTTAGAAGCAATTGCATAAATGACTTGGATGTCTACTGTTATCTAGATTTTGAGATATGCACTCTGAATTAATTAACGAAAATTCAATAACCTGAATATCATATAGGCGTATTAGTTTGTATACTTAGTAAGGCAATTGACAAGGGCTCTATAAGATAGCTTGTATTTGTCTCACTGTTAATTATAACAATACTAATTCTATAGTCATGCACCTTTTTCATCACACACATGTAATAGTATTCTGTATTATTATTTACAAAAGGAAATATAAGGGGCCTTGTGGAAGACATTTGTAAATGATAAGGATTAAAATGGGAAAGGGAAAGATAGCAAGTCCTATAGTAACTGGAACATTTATATGTTTACACATGCACTCCCACAACAATGGATATCGTCGCAATAAGAGCAACATGATACATGCATCAACAAACAGAGGATGGTAAAATGAAACCACAGACCTTGACCTGAAAGTGCACAGTTTCCTTGTCTACAGTCTACTCCCCAAACTGTTCCAATATTTCCTAGGTTTATTCCATCTTCAAAACGTGCGCTTTGGTGGGACTGGTACTGGGATAGCATGGCCCCTGTGTTATACTAGGAGGGCCAATGTCTAGAATACACCTAGGTTCACATCCAAAGGAGAGTGTGAAGCTGAGAGTCTGACTGTGACATCATGTGACAGTGTGGCTGTGTACATCTGTTTGACATTGCTGACATTGCCCTAACACATCCATGTTAGGGCCACATTGGTCCCTGACCATCTGTCACCAGGTGGTCTTGAACTGTATGTTCTTTTTACATGCTTAACTGAGATTTGATATACCAGACGTTCTCTTGTTTTTGTTTGACATGGAAATGTCATAAGAGGTCTAGTTATTTGTTGATTTGACCTTTCTGACTATGAATTGTGTTTCTTCACCTAGCTTTCCTCTAGCGTACAGTCAATAGGTAAATTGACTAATTGATTAGATATTCTTCAAAGTCTACTAAAGTACCTGCAGGTAAACCTCACTGGCCAGGGTATTTTTTTCTGTGTTATGGGGAATGCGAAGGTAAGGATGGGTGACATCAACTATTTGAAATGATTCTCACAAGGGTGTTTAATGTAGGGTTAGAGGCTGATGTGGGTAAACTCGTTTATAACATCCAGGCTTGGGAATCAAGCTGAGGGGGCTTGTTATTGAGGATCAACGAGGAAGAATGTTTGTCACTTAAAAGTGATTATAATGTGATTATCTCAGATCAACTCTACCTGTGATTCGATTATTTTTCCGCCTGATTGCATTCTTTGATTCGGCGACTGAAAATGATTCACCAAGTAATAAGCTGAACATTTCAATTTTATCAATCAATAGAGTCGATATCATCTTAGACCTGAGTGTATATATTTTATATGTTAATCATCATAATGGCCTAGGCATGTGCTAAATGACAATCGTTTTGATCCAAGAAATGTATAATGTATTCATACCCCACTATTTGAGAAACATACATGCAAGACCAGACATTTGAGAGAAAATTATTCAAGGTACATTCAGACAGTAATAAGATTAGAATGTAGTAGTTCATTCCAATTTCCGAGATTTACCCATGTCTAGCTCATAGGGAAAGATAGTGTGTTTGTACTATCATATATAGCAGCTACGTAAGAGAGGAAAATATCAAAGCAAACAATAGATAGAATGCCATCCCACAGAACTACATGTGCTTGGTAAAAAAGAATCATGTTGCACGTTTAATATTGTTAAGATTACCCCACCCCTTCCTCTATCGTCATAAGTAGATAGCTGATTTTTAAATTCCTTGTATTTACCTTCTATCAAATTTATAACTTCATTCTCTCATGCAAACATCTTCTAGATGCCCATGGATATGAAATTTTTACATAACTATAATTCAGCATTTCTTGTTTTATAGAAAGAAGAATAGACTTTTTTAGTATGACTTTGCTATCATTGTCGATAGAACAAACATATGCCCACTTTGGCTACTAGTATGCCCATGCCGTGTTGTTTCTGGTGATAAATACCTTTTCTCAAGTCGGACACACGGTTGTTGGGGGTTTCCCCATCATAAGCAACATTCTTGTCATTTGAGCCCTCAGTGGTGGTGGCAGTAGTAACAGTAGTCTCCATAAGAGGAGTAGATGTCGAGGACTGTGACTCCACAATAGAGAAATCAGTTGAGAAGTGAAGATCTGAAGTAAGAGCAGTGTCAGTGGTAGGTGCAGTAGAGGAAGGTTTAGTAACAGAATCAGGCTCTGAGTCAGGAGCAGATGCTGTTGAGGCATGGACAGTTTCTATAGGTGACCACAGTGAAGGTGAGGGTTTAGGGGTCACAGGGACCCTAGTGGAAGACCTTGTATAGATAGGAGGAGAAGGAGTTGAATCAGGTAAAAACCTACTGGCTCTTAACAAGTCTCCTCCAGGGACTCTCCTTGTTCCCTCTATTTCACTTTTATCACCAACGTCTGGCAGTTGTGGTGTAGGACCATCTGGTGTCACAACTATTGCACCCATATCCATGGTGGATATGCCACCAATAGGCAGCAGCGTTGACGTCATTTCCATCGTCGTCAGCATCATTGTTGATGACGTCATCATTTCTGTAGTTGACGTCATCGTTTCAGTGGTTCTGCTGGTTGTTTCTGTGGTAGTTGTGGGTTCTTGTGTTGTCGTGGTTGTGATCTCTGGCCATTGCAGACTGGAACATTTCACGGCTATGGTGGCATTCTTCTCCTCAGGGCTAACTGTAAGATTTACAAAATGAATCATACCGAACTATTTGGGTGCAGATACCATTCATATTGTTAGCATGCTCTGATACAACGGTAGCCCAATACACTGTGGTGTTCTCTGGCACTTGTCACTGATGAGATAACCTATATATTGTTACACAGGTTAAACATAAGGCACGAAGTACTAGGGAGCGTTTCTATTCGAATCATATAACTTCGAATCAGAACCTTCCACGAAAATGACCCAATGAATGACACAGAGGAGTTGTGTGTCTGATAACACTCCTGAGATAAAATAGGAAAGCAGTAACATATAAAAATAATGTGTGGCCTACGTGAAAAGTGCAGCCAGATTCCCTGGTGTCCATCCATGTCGTCACTGTGGAAGGTCAGGTTAAAGGCCTGACTACGTAACGTGGACCTGGAATAAAAGGCATGATGTGTATGGGAAGAAAACATAATCCTGAGACCCATAGTCCTCTTGACCTCTGTTGTGCGATTGAGCCATCACAGGTTCTGTACGAAATCTGGCGACAGAGGCCTAGTGGATCATGGATATCATGCTTTATACGGTTTGGTTAATGGTACCCTGTGATCTATAGTAGGCTTATACCTCTCTCACACAATGGAATAGGGAATGGAATAAACCTGATAGATATTAGATAACTATGTACCGAGAGAAAGGGGCAATAGTCAGAAAAAGCATTTACCTGTACGCTCCACACAGTTTCCTCTTGTGTTTGCCTACTGCTATTTCCAACCAGTCCTTACAGGGACTGTCAAACTTAACGATAAAGTGGGTGGCCTCCAGACGGATCCGTGCGTCTGCCCTGGAGGAGGTGAGGGAGCAGCGACAGTGACGATCAGGAGGATACTCTCCTGGGAAATTGGGAGTCGACAGGTAACCCTCATTGACTGTATAGGCCACATTGTCACAGAAACTTGTCACATCAGCATCTACAGTGGTCACAGATGAAAGGTTAGTTCAGCAAGGGAGAAGAAAACTTGTATTATAAATTATGAGGGTTGCGCATGGTTTGGGTGTATCCTGAAGTCAAATTACAAATGATCCGGGCCCTGAATTAATAAAAATCATATTCGTAGCATTGTCTTATTCTATTGTTACATGTACAATAACATATATGTTAGATTACACTATTGTTTTCCAGAATAACATCATTCTGTAATTACATATATGATTATATGCCCAGCCAATCCTCTACCTATTGTAATTGAGATTGACACTAACCTAATTACACAAACCATGTCTCCCAGAGCGTTTGTGATAGAGTAGATTATAGATACAATTATGACTGATGTGGGGCACCTGTGACCATTCACCAGCATTATGATGGTGTACATCCATACTGCTAAATGGGCCACCAGAACACCTGTGTACTTCCCAGTATGGTGTAGGGATATGGTGTGTCAACATCATCTTTATGGTGAGTTATGGCTGGACACTGTAGGTCCCTGCACTGATTTAACATTGGGCGTCGATTTAATTCTTTATTTTTATGTTTCTGATAAAGATTAAGGGTCGGTTAGACTTATGAAAATGTTCTTGTAAGTCGCTATGTGTAAGTGATTTTTGCAGTTGTGGAGTTGGTGTGGAGTTTTGTAATCATTCGATCACTGGTGATGCGATTCTTGGGTATAAAATTTGCTTGGAAGCGATCAGGTTTGTGACAAGAAAATACATAATCATTTCCAAGATATTCACAATATGTAACATTGCATCAATATGGAGTAGTAATAAACGATTACCACAAAAAGTCGTTTCAATTAGACTATTTTCTTGAGTACAAAACAATAGTGTCATCTTGATTGTTTTAATGAAAGAACTTTCTTTTAAAGTCATGGAGTCAATCCCTGGCATCCTAGTCATACAACTAGCATCAGCAGTCTTTCCCACTATGAACCTACCTGGAACACACTGGTATTCCACTTGTTCATAGTTAGTCTGGTTTATACCACAGAAGCGTCTGTCCACTTGGAAGTTGGTGCAGGTCTGCTTTCCCTCACAGTAACGATGGATAACGGAGGTGAACCGCCCATTGGTCAGGGTACAGTCCCCCTTCTTGTACCTGTGAAATTTAGAGAACGGCAAAATTATAGTCATGTTATAGTACATCTACAGCCTTATCCGGCTAACTACAAGTCTTGTGTTAGATTGTGCAATCTGGGGGTTAATTCAAAAAAGCCCCCGGCGATAGTAGTGTTGGCCAATCTTTTACTATTTCTATACCGGCACGTCACAGACTAGCATCACCTTTTTAAAATGATAGGAATGGGTTTTGCTACCATCCCATTGGGGTAGTGGTAGGACGTTTTGCATTAACATTCTGTACCCTACCCCTAGTGTCCCTAGATAACACACACTTCCTGAAACAACCAGGAGGTTAATTCAAAAGGCACTACCATCACTGGCCCAGCGACGGTAGAAATTTTTCTGCCTTATCCATTTTAGCAGTGGTAAGGTGTGACTGCCTTGCTTTATCACAGCCAGCCCTATGTATTCAGTGGTGCTAGCCTCAGTCCTGTATGCAATACTCCAAGCAGAACACACTGTGCACAGGGGCAAGAGGGCCAAAATAAATGTACAGCTGTGGAAACACTCCTTTTCACAACAGAGATTACACAAGCGTCCCCCTTCCCTATATGAGCTACTTATAGAGTACTAAGGGAGAGAAGGGAAGCACTTAACGCATGAGTAGCCTTAAGAGCCCTCAAGGACCCTCAGCAAACATTCTTCCTCCCCTATATATGTATACAGCTGGCACATTCACTCTTGAGAGGAAGAGTGTTCCCTATAGGTGCTCTTGTACTTAGGGGAGACCACTATGCATTTCTTTTGGTACCATCAGTGGTGGTATAGGAAGAGTGAAGGATCCACAGGACTTGCTGTGCCTGACTGGGCTACCACCACGACAATACATAGGATAGACTGACTAGGTCTTATGAGATGTGCCTACGCTACCATTGCAGGGGTAGCGATGCGAGATCTTTTGAATTAACCTCCTGGTCCAATCTTGTCACCTCTTATCAGTCAGTGTATGTTGCCAGAAGCCAGCTCCAGTCCCACTTGGAGCCAATGGGTGATAATTAGTGGAGTACATCATGTGAAAGGGCATAAAAATCAACCATTTGTTTATATGATAGTTTTTGGTGTCTCCACTGGGTTCTTAATATGAAACCAATTAAAACTGGTATAAAAGCTCGTATAGCTTTAAAATCAAACATCTGATATATCGGACGTGGCTCACTATAAATATGCATAGCATTGGACCCTAGTTTCAGCTGGACTGCTGTCCTCTTTGGTGGGAAGGGAAACCACTTGGTTAATTATTTCTGGTCACTCAGTGCTATACTCTGCTGCCAGGCATCCAAATTCAAGTCACCACCGTGATGGAACACTCTGCTTCATGCCTTCAGATGGAGCCTGACTGGCGGATCCAGGATTTATAAATACGTACACTTGTGGCCGGAATGACGACAGACTTATGACGGAATTGTATTCCATCACGACTCCTTCCCCATTCCGTCCAGAATTGTGATGGAAGCGTGATGGAATCAGGACTGACGGAATAGGGTGACGGCAATGGAAGTGGCTTTATGGGGTCGTAATAGGCAGATTCCACAAAAATACTTTTACAAGTAAGATAAGTGAAAAACATGTCAAACCTGTACATAGCATACATGGTTGGAAGCATATATAATTCTCAAATTGATTTCCTTCCATTTTGTAACATTTTGTTTTCTATGGGATGAAAAATGTTCTTTTTTTGCTTCTTTTGCGTTGAACAGCATTATTGGATAGAAATTTGTTATAGATTTGTCTTCTGTTAATTTTAGATCAATTTTGTAGTGATTTCGGAGGGCACTTTTTTTCTTCTTTTTGTATTCCAATTATTAAGCTCTACAGAGCTCTTTAAAATTGCATAGTTACTAAAAATCAGTCATTTTCCCCTATTTTCGCCCATTTCACCCTAAAAATCCCATTTTTTTTTAGTAACTAGGCAACTTTGAAGAGTTCTGTAGACCTTAATAATTGGAATATCAACAAAAGAAAAAAAAATGCATTCAGAAATCACTCCAGAATTATTCTCCACCCAACAAAACTGAACATTTTGACATGATTCCATCCCATAATCCTGTTCAAAGTCAAAAGAGCTAAAAAAGAACGTTTTTGTTCCATTTAGATTCCATATGGAACAAAATGATACAAAACAAATGGAAATCAGCTGAGGTATTAATTATGCTCCCAACCATGTATGATATGTACAGGTTTGATATATTTTTAACCTTCCTTCCTTGTCAAAATGTTTTTGTAGAATCTGCCTATTACGACCCCTTATAGGAAGGTTGAAGAGTAAGTTCAGGGGATCATGGCTTACACCTTATTGTGATGCTGACAGCTGTGATTTTATATCCTGTCCTTTTGTGCACTATATGTATTATGTTCATCTAACATAGTATGTCTTAGTATTGATTAACGGAATGCAAACTACAGCAGCAGCATTTTAAGATGGGAAAGGAGCTAGGCTGATTTTGGATTTTCCACATAATTATTCATAATTACCCTATCAATGTATACCTAACTCCTTAAAGCTTTCTGATGGCAATAGATGCATGGAATATAGAGAAAACAGTGGTAAGATTAATTATGGGGACGTGCCAGTAATACACCATGATGATGTACAATGCTATCCCTATGTGTGTTTTTGATATGTGTGTTCGACTGGCGATCACAGGAACCATTTTAGATATCAGAATTTCAGAGTTTTCTATGTGTTAGGTGAAGGAACAACGGGGCAAAATGTATAAGGGTTGAAAATGAAGGTATCATGGTATATTGCATTCTGTTACAGGAACAATTAAATTTGTCCATGGGAGATAACTCCTAACCCATCTTAAATGTTAAAATAGGCTTGTAGGCTTGTAATCAGCCAAAATCTAAGATGGCTGCCAACAAGAAAACTGTGGCAAGGACCATGGATAGGAGTTGCCACGGATGATGTCATGGCGGCTGCATGATGTCACTAGTGACGTCATAGGCAAACTGAAAACATAATGGAGTTGCACAGTCACTACGCTCCCGGCCGCTTACATGTCTTGCAACTCCAAAAAATACATGGGTTACTCTAAAATGGAATGACTGTTCAAAATAAAGTCCTGTATTATTGCCTAGCCCCCTAAATTGATCCCAAGGAATCCAAAAATGCTATTGTCTTTTTGCTAGGATGAGCCATTGCCTAGCACCAGTATGTTTTGCTCAGCAACCGCCTATATTTGCCCTGCAATATTTCATACCAGTTGACTATGATTGTTCTTCTGAGGAATGACTTAGAATGACTTGAAATCGTTACTTCATAACCTTGTTCAAGCATCATGCTTGTGTTATATATTTAAACCTCCATCTACATTCATTAATCATCACCACATATATTTTGGCACTATATATTTAGAGAATAGACAACGATCTTCTTCACATCGAGACTGTCTGTTGTCCTATAATGCACGAATTCATCTGCAGTGAAGGTCTATATAAAACATTTTACATTTCATTCCAATCAATCAAGTACCCAATCAATGTATATCTAGAGGAATTAAGCTATGGTGACCTTGCTAAGCCGTGCACTGTATTCCTATAATGCACTCAAGGTCACTTCTATCATGCAGCAGAGCACTGCCAGCCATTTTATAGAGTAGTATATATACCTTACACTTTGTTGTACAACTTACTATAGCTGTGCCCTAGTTGCACGTACCGATACCAGGGGTGTCCACTACACTCAATATAATAATATATACATGCTGCATCCTACCCACAGGGAGATCCACATATGCTGCACTACTACCATCATCTATACCTTAAGACTCTCTACAATATGCTGCAATAAATACATCTTTACTGCCAACTGATACAAGGGCTTGGATTTGGCCACTAGGGGAGATAGAAAGACAAAAAATGTGAAAAATAGACCAAAAATCGCTTTTATGTACTTTTTTCACACAGAAAAAGGTGGTTTTCTCAAAAACGTTCCATTTCCTGGCACTTCCTGTACATTAGAAAAAAATAGAAAAAAGATAATGTCAACTAGTAGAACGATTCATACGTTGAAAACAGCATAAAGATACAATTTCTAGATCCAAAGTTATGGCCAAATTTATGGAAAGGGATGGTTATTTTCTAATTGATTATTTAAATCATTATGCTAATTAGATGCCTGATTTAATTAAAACAATGAATGATAGAGCTTATTGGCTGTTTTGATACAGTCATGTCATTCCATATTCTTGAAGCAATATCTCCACTACTAGACGGGCTATCTAAAACTGTTGTATCTCAATTTAAAGCTGATAACATCAATTTTATATTTCATATTTAACCTCAGAGGACCCTTTCCCCTCAACTGTTCACGTTGATTCTGTTCTTCAAACATCCCAAGGAAGACCAGGGTGTGGGGAAACTGCCGTCAACACAAGTCATGGTCTATGAGTTCAGCACATAAAGAGAGCTCACATAAAGGCTAGGGTGTGGCACAAAGACCTTCTGGAACACCAAATCTGTCCCAATCCACTACAGTTCGGATGGGAACATAAGGATGATGAATTTGTGCCACTGCTATCCAAGTTTGCAGCAGCACGAGATATGGTCTTTCAACTAGTTAGGTGTAAATATAAGGAGACATTATCGCAAACCAGATGTAAAGGATGCTGCTTGTACAAACAGAATAAATTTGCATGCACAGAACTGTGTAGCTGCCAAGGTGATGATGGCTGCCTTAATAACCCTGTACATGACAAAGTTAGACTTCATAATAGTCACTATCACACAGACTAGAAGGGCAGGACTGGTGTTGTCTGAGTCTGTCCTTATTTCTCTTTTTTTTTAGTTTGGATAACTGTTATGATGGTTCTCCCTTCCACCCTCACTGTCAGAGTTACTTGACAGCTCTGGGCTTAAAAGCCACTGACTGATCTTACAAGGACTGAGTGTGAATCAGCAGAGTTTACTTATGAATTGCTATGTGTATCATGCTTGTGAAGCTTTGGACCCTTTCTACACTGCAACAGGGCATACACTTAGTAAAAAGATATAGTAGGTTGTCAAATGATGTTGACCTTGTCACCTTACTTAGGTTACTTAGTGCTGCAGTCCTACTGTTAGGTTATGTGGTGAACATCCCCTGGTTGTGTTTAATAAGAAAATCTATTATTGCACTTTTTGAGACAGAAATTTGTCAAATATAGTTATTATGTAATAGGTGGATTAATGTAGATATGTCGAGGATATCAATAAGTTCTCACAATATTATATGTATCTTGCAGGCAGATGTAAGATGAGTGTATCCTAACAGCCTTTGCTAATTCCAGATGATGTAGATCATACCAATCGTGGCAATATGTATATTATTATGTATGTAATTTGTAGATATAGGCCTAGATATACTGGTTTGTAGAATAAACCATTTGCTCCAGAACATTAATATTTCTGTCATATTTTGTATCAAGATTAGATTAGACTTCACAATTGGACACTCTGAGCCATTGTAAGAACTTTATTTTAGAAGAGAAATCAATGTGGATAGGCCGTTGCTAGGGAAATTCGTCAGTTTCTAGGCAACCGTTCATCTTAGAATCAAACCCTTGGCACCAGTGGATATCTTGGGTCAATTTGAGGGGGGGGGGAGGTATTGTTGAAATTATTTAATAGTGAATTATTTATGCCATTAGAGATGGAATTCTGATAATATGGTGGCCATCTTGGATCTTTGCTGATTACACCCTGTTGGGGTCAATTGAAAATTAGGCAATGTTGATATTCATGTTCAGCACATTTTTTAGGTCAGATTTAGTCACATTGTTAAAAATCTAACACAAAAAAACTTCTTTTTACATAGGCCAACGTACTACAGTCTTGATGTCACCTTTCTTTGACTCATAGATATATAATCATGGTATACGTAGCAATTACTGTGGATGGCATGATGTGATGTACCATTTTTCTGAACCTCTGTCAAAAGTTGGTTGTGCAATTTCCTGCTATTGGTCTGATCGATGACTTTATAACGGGGGAAGTGAGATCTTGATCAATTATTATTGTGGATCATTTATTATGCTTTTATTCTACATTTGATCAAAGTCATTGAATAATAAATGTTATCCATACTGTTAGTTTACCTCCCTATGAGAGAATTAACATCTTTTGTAAGGCTCTGATAATGTATTCACTCACCTACATCTGTCCTCCTCGCCTGGTTCCCTTGAACTGAATCCAAAGAAGTCATCTATGACCTTAATCCTGTGTCCTGCCTTACAGCTAAGGCTGAGCACACTCCCATAACAGTCATAGGCCATGTAGTTACCTAGTGGGTAAAGGGGTAGAAATATGGCACATATATAACTGATATACTGAGGTAATAGAAGTTTAGTGTATTGAAGAAACAGACTCAAATATTTGTCTATAACCAAAGGACAGTTGGATTGGGAAGTATTAATTAGTATATTATTTAGGCTATATTTTTATCATGACCTTTGATATGTAGCCTGATGGGTCACTACAGGTGCTATGAACACTTGTTCCGGTGCTTCTAGGCATTATTACTTAATTTTCCGAGTTGGACTAAGCCGATTGAAATTATGTTCTGGACTTCCTTCTTTAGTTTGTGACGCCTTTCTATATAAATATTATGTGATATGAGATACCATTTACCATGTAAATACTAGGTGAACCATTGTGGTATCCTGCATGAGGAGGTAGGGGTCTGGAGGACTGACCCAGGATAGGATTAGGTTGGAGAGGCGGGGGGAGTTTGTGACAGCTGTTCCTGAAACAGTCATGGCCAACACAGCCCGCCCAAATCTCACTATGGGAAACTATCGCTAAATATAGAATAGGCGGTGATCCCCGTCCAGCTATTATTATGAACTGACTCTTTTGGTTCCAATAATGTTAGATTGCACAATGACTCATGGGATTTCACCTGGTAATTTGATTTTGACACAGCCGCAAAATCGCACAATGATGACAATAAGATATGCTGTAAATAGAGTAGAGCCCTGACTTATTAGGTGGGATTTCATTCTCTCTTATATACAATACTATGCAAAAGCAGTATGATATTTTCCAGGGACTGCAATGAGAGCCCACATAGATGATATTTCATTCTATGAATTGTCGCTCATCCATGATAAATTCCAAATCCACTTTTGATATAAAAAATTGGTGACCACTGCTAACCTTGATTAAAGCATGCTACAAACTGTATATGCCACCTACTTCTATCATAGCAAAACATTATTTTCACCATCTAGAAACAAGCGTTGAAAATGATAATAGATGATAGATTAGCTTACCAGAGGCGCCTTTAGTGAAGACCCATATCCATGACGTTAACAATCCAAAGAGCAGGAGGGCAGCCATTTTGAATCAGCCTGGATACCACATGTTGATCAGGATACCCAGCTATCCAGAAGCTTAGACACTGGAAGGATAACACAGGAGACCTGTGCCAATCTGTTCTTCCTGTCCCTTCTTATCCAAAAGTCCTATCCTCCTGGTATAGGAGACATATATTATTCCTCCTTAATCCTTTTAGTTTTTAATCTCTGATAGCAGCGTGGGAGTGTGGTGATGCCAGGGACGGCACGTCAGAAGGTAGTGAGGCCTGACGTCGTTAGGTGGCGACAGCTGGCTCTAGGAGGAGGGTCATCATCCTCCACAGGTGGAGGTCCGTTTTCCAGGTGACCACCTGGACACTTATTATACCTAGCTCTGCCACTATCTCCTACTTCATGGTTGGTAGAGGAGACATCCCCTTTATATACACTTATCTTTAGATGAATAGAACGTTGAGCTTGGCACTAGTAAAATGGGAGTATCAGACATCTACCATGAAATCTGGATAACACCATCAGATGCTACCTCTCAACTCTATAACTAATCTTACCTTTTCATAAAGAGCAACTATGAATGAGGCTGAAATTTATACCAGTACCAGTTCCTTGCAGAGGATACATCGTTAACCACATAGTTTGAGACAGGTTGCCATGTTGTGACAGTGTAAAAAGGTAGGGGAAAATAGAAGTTATACATAAAAACGTAAGGCTCTTTTTAAACAGTTTATTTCATCGGTAAATTCATAACCTGCTGTTGTGAAGAACAATTATTTGAATGGTAGAATGATCCAGATGGTGATGGTTTGAGTTTTCCAAGCAAGGTTAGAGTGATAATAAAAACATTGTCACATAATATTTAAAGCTGCAGACTAAGTCTGCCTATAGATACACATAAATAGAAAATGAAGATTTAGTGCCAGCATAAGAATTAATTTTGTTATTCTGATAGTATTTGGGATTATTCTACGAAACGCAAGTTCACAGAAAGGATAACTGATGTACTTATTCTATATACAGATACATCATTTTCTTTACCATTCTAAACACCTTTCCTTGAATCAGAGATGAGATATTCACTGCATAAAGTTAAATTTGTTTGCGTCTGAGAAGATGTTATGTTTATCAATATGTATACAGGTATAATTATGCACGTGTACACAAACATCAGCAAACTTGATATCTGTACCCTGATACAAATGCATATAACCTATTTGCCAATCTCTGCCAGGAAATAATGTGCTTAACGGCGCTTAGGAAGTCGGTATTTTTAACCTGGGGCTGGTGACTTTGGGGGACCAAAATAATGCCCCCGCTCTTGAGGGAGGTCCGTACACTGTAAGAAGTAGACAGGGTTATTTTACAGCAAAATCCCTTTGCAACTTTGGTTCCAGTACATTTTGCTGTAAATCTACAGGAGGTGAATCACTGTAACTTTACAGAACAATTCAGAGTAATCATACAGTAACAGTCACTGTGATCATACAGCAAGCTCATTCTGTTCTACAGAAATATGCAGTAAATTTACAGCAAAATGTGTTGTAGAATTTCTTGTAAATAAGCAGCAATATTTTCTGTGAATGGACAGCAAATCTTGCTGTAAATGGACAATAAAATATATTGTAAATTTACAGAAATATTTGCTGGCAACTGAGGTTCCAGCAACTATTGCTGTAAAATTACAGAAACTTGAATTGTAGAATTACAGCAAAGGGTTCTGTTGATCAACAACAAATGTATTGTATATACAGTTTGTTATAAAAGGCACTGCTATAATAAACTATTGGGGTCAGTTCTTGGTAATCATCCCCATGATATCATTAATGTGTGCGCTGCATGCATACATTGATACTATAAACCATGCATGCCTAATGAAGACTATTGAGGGTAAGAGAATTAGAGAACAATCTCACCCAAACCATTTCATGGTCATTCAGTTTTAACACTGAAATAACCTTAATTCATTATTAAGCTCTGGGGACAATATTTGATTGGGGTGTGCAATATAAAACTATACATACTAAACATATGGTATACTACTGACCTCCAGTGGGCCACTAGGGTGACTGGCTGGCCTAGGGCATACTGCATACAGAGTAATTATACAGGATCACTCATTGTACACATATATCTACACCTACAAAGCCTTGGTATTACAGTAAGAGTCACAGTATTTGAGAGTACAGCACTTTCCCCTGTGAGCTTACAAGAGACATCTCTGTTATAAAACATAAACTTCTTACAGTGTAGGTATATTATACTTACATACACTTCGTGAGAGGACAAAAGCGCATGGACCATTCTCCAGTACTTGGCCCATCTACTAAAACACGTACACTATGTCATGCATAAACCTCTGCCATGGTTAGGGTACATTTTACATTTAGTAAATAAAAAGAATTCTATATAGCCATTTGTATATACCATGTGGTAAATTCACATGTCCGTTGCACGGTGCTAAAGAAGTGGGACTTACTACAATCTTTGTCATAACTGTGTTGTTTTCTAACGTTTTCTTTATTATTTCATACCATTATCCATCAGCATATTGAATATAACATTCCATGAGGTTATTGCCCCATACACTATGGCTGATACCCCTCAACATGTAATAAAACTTTCACTATGATGCTTTATCAGATCTACCTCGAATCGTCACGAACATGTGCCATAGCATCTGATAATCTAAATATTCACTGGTAATTGAAAGTGCTATCTTACTGAAGAGGGATTCTGTGGTCAGATATTACTCCCTAAGGTGAGCCTCTATTTACTCATGCAGGATAGATTAAGTGAGTCCATTGTTTTTTTTTATGTTGAAATAAGAGAACTATTTTCAGTTTCAGAAAAGCTTTTCCGATACCTATGCCATATACCCCGGTACATGTGATGATGGGACTCATGGATGCTGTTCAATGAATATTCCAAAATCCACAATCCCCGATTATATCAAAGCAATACATTTTGGGATTTCAAATGCGATAGAATATAGGAATCACTTGCATTTTCAGACAATCCATGCACTCTTTGCCAAGCTTCTACAATCCAGCCCTATGGACAGAAATCACGTGCCTCAAGCCCGTAACACTGACCAAATTCGGACCTTATCGCTCTGGGACTTTTCATCACTGTTTAGGCCTCGTTTTAAGGTCCAATTAGGTCATGACATCACATGCAGCAATGGTGGCCAGCTGTCGGCAGCCGGTATGCAGTGATATTGGAATTAAAAAGATTTGGGATGAATTGTGAACCAAATAATCATACTCCAAGCTCTAATAGAACTAGAAAGCCGGGGAGGGCTAAGGATACTGTCCCTATGCCATCCGTCAGTGACTTACAGCAGTTAGTCAGCCGTCAGTAGGCCGTTTTGTTTTGTATAATAGAGATACTATCAGCTGCCTGTGGCTAAAATAGTGATGAAAAGTCCCATAGTGTTAAGGTCCAAAAACCATCATTGTTGTGTGCTTGAGGCGTGTTACTAAGTGTCAATAGGGGACTACAATCATTGGAGGGCATTTCAGAATGATTGCACTTGTTATCATTTTGAAATTCCCTTTTGGTTGAGATCTCTACTTGAACTTTTATGGACCTTTCCCCCCACAATTATGAATATACTATGTTGTTTTTGAAGGTTTAAGGACCTTATATATATATTTATTAAGGTAGTGCTCGATGGCTTCTATTTGAAGTACAGTGAGAGCCAGAACATGCCCCTAATCTCACAAGAATCTGTTATTTAACCTTACCTCCTATAATCACAGACATTCTTGGCATACGTACAGTACACAGATTGGACAAAGATAAGCCTGTTGTGCCACCCCCCGTCTGCTTCCACCTGAGTCAGCATCCCTGGATCATGGATAAGAGGGAAGGAGAGGACACAGCGCGTATAACATACCAGTGTCCACTCTGTGATCAAGCCATGAAGTTACTGTCCATCATTAAGCAAATCCTTCGCCAATAGCCGAAGAGTCCACTGACCCTATTTTATCTTCTCCACACACGACTTGCTAGTCTAGGAAGAACAGGGTCGGCGCATTATGGTATATGATATCCCTTTAAGATCATAATTCATCTTGGGACGACCAGGAGACCATTTCTCAAGGTCCTATTAGTATCTCACCGAGCGCTACGACTGCAAATTCCTGTGATTTTCCTATGGATTTGCTTTGGTATATATAGGATTTCGAGGACACAGTCGTAGTATGTTTAGAAATTGTCTCTAGGGATAGTTTTCGGACAATGTTCTCAGTTACAATATTTATCATCAGGCACAACTTTGACCTTCAGGAGGGTGATTCATAAAAAACTGACGATAAAGAATTCTAAGTTTCGTCAGGATCAAAAGGCCATGTTAATCATTACGTATCCAATGTTGGTTCTTTTTTTCTATATCATTTTAAATATCAATTAAGCATATAATGCCTGCAAATGCATAGGATCTCAATCTCTAATCATCTTCTGTTCTTAAATTTCTGACAGAGAAGTTTTACTGCAGAAACGTCGTCAGTTTGAATCAGCCTGCAGGAACATGTTTAACTCTCGGGCTCTATTTTCGATTAGCTTTTACTGTATATAAGAAAATCGAGTCAGTCTCGAGACGTTGGAGCACATCTGGATTTGGTCGAGGTTTGCAATGGGGAGTATAAAGCACGCAGGTGTCCCTAAACTATTTATCTTCTTCAACTTTGAAAAGATACCAGAGCTCTTATATAGATAATGTTTAGGCTATTAAAGGCACATTCCCCACCAATCAAGCAGCATATGAATATTAAGCCATAAAAAGATGCAAATTAGTAAAATCGTGAACAGTTGTAAATATCTGAGATTAGTCACTATGCAATAGGCTCGTATGCACTGTTAAGTGCTGAGCCGCGTTAGTCAGTTGGGGCCAGCTTGGAGGATAGCGGAGCATGGTAGAAGTTATTTATAAACTGCTTTTGTTTAATTAGAATGTCTGAGTAGACTAGTAAAGTAACCAGATTTAGTGTGAGGGTATAGAATTGCCAGTAGGGGTATACAGGAGGAATTACCATAAACCCTAAAGGGAGGGAGGTAAGGGTCGAAGTCAGGTAGTTGCCCCGCACACTAAAGATTCCCGTCCTGCCTGGGGCAATGTTTTTAAATCATGGAGGGTAGGAACTGTTGTCCTGGATTCACATCTCCCATCTGAGCCTGCAGCCTGTTGATCTTCTTATGTGCTGACTCTGCCTTTTTATCTCCACCAACACCTGTGATCAGATTTTTCAAGAAGTCCCTAGTGGCTTGTGACTGAGTATCTCCACAACCTTCCTCCTCCTGGTCACCTTCTACAGATTCCTCGTCAATAATTGGCTGACCATTATCTTCTACAACTGTACCATCTTCATACAGAAATGGATTATTTTCACTGGGCCATCTAGTAGTGGCACCCCGTTGTTCACTTTTGCCGCCATTTCCTGACAATGCCATGTTTTCATTAAGGTGGTAATTACCCCCATTTGCTGCTGCATAACTTTTCTACACCCCCTGGATTCCTCAATCATGAGGTTAATATCAATGTGAGTCTGTTGAGTTGGGGGTTTTCATCTGTCTTACCTAAGGAAGCCTTGCAGTCAGCTGCCATTTGGTCTAAATCCAGGTGTAATTTGAACTCCTCGACATTTCCACCTGTTGAAGTTGCACTGAAAACATGGAAGATCCGAAACTAGTCAGCGGTGACCACTTTAGGTCCTCAAGTTGACGATACCTAAAACTACAACTTTAGGTAGTCAAAATGACAACTTTAGGTCATCATCCTGACGACCTAAGTCATCAGTATGACGACTTTGTACTGTCAGTATTGTTATACTCATGACTCAGGTCATCAGGATGACGACCTAAAGTCATCATTTTGATTACCTAAAGCTGTAGTTTTAGGTATCGTCAACTGGAGGACCTAAAGTCGTCACCGCTGACTAGTTTCGGATCTTCAAGGTTTTCAGTGTGCCACTTCCTTTGCTTTTTGCGCATACAAGCATGTCTTTCCAGCTTTAGGAGCATGTGCATGCCTGAATTCGCCAGAGTTTTGTAGATTTTTCATCTTCAAATACCAACAGCCACCAGTTACTTATACTTCCAATCCACCTTCAAAATTTCAAACAGTGTTCATGGGGGTTGTCAGATCGTCAATGACGCCAGCAGCTACCTGTACAGTCCTGGTCCCTACTCCTCCCACTAGGTGGCAGTGCACTGCAAAGTTAGTTCCATACCTCTCCAGATGGGGGTAGCTCTTTTCCATTTATGGTACCATAAGCAGAACTTATGGTAACAGTTACTATGCAATAGGTCCTTATGCACTGTTAAGTGCTGAGCCGCGTTAGTCAGTTGGGGCCAGCTTGGAGGACAGCAGAGCATGATAGATGTTATTTATAAACTGCTTTTGTTTAATTAGAATGTCTGAGTAGACTAGTTAAGTAACCAGATTTAGTGTGAGGGTATAGAAATGCCAGTAGGGGTATACAGGAGGAATTACCATAAACCCTAAAGGGAGGGAAGTAAGGGTCGTAGTCAGGTAGGGCAGAGACCCGAGGGGCAGACAGTCAATGTTTGATGTTTCTAAATCATGGGGTGATGAGAGAGAGGGTTATGGTATATTATCATGATTGCATTCTATGAGATGCGCCTAACGCTGAAATACAATGAATTGAGTGATGTAGGTGCTGGTGGTTAATGAAAAAAAAGATCTACAGCCAGAGATCCATCAGTTATGACCATGTGTGTGTAAGGGGTCTAAAGGAATGGTCATCATTTATCAACAAAGGGGAGGACGGTTGATGGGGGGGGGGCGTAAAAACTGTTGACCCATCCTAAGGGAGTGGGCCGTTAAATTCTTTGACCCCCCTTGGTGGGGGTGTAAAAACATGTGCCCTCTTTTTAGCAAAAATCCCATGAGCTACTATAGATCAAAGGGGGGCGTGACCATTTTCCACACCTCTGGTGTGGGGGCGCAAAACAATTTAACCATCGCCTGGGGGGGGCATAAAAAAAATTCGCACATCCACACACAAAACTCCCCCTCCCCTCTGTTAATAAGTAATGACCACTCCCTAAGGGTGGGCATCTCCATGGAGGAGAGGAGGGAAATAAAACCAGAGTTGGAATGGAACTGGTTTGGTGTGGACGTTGTTCTGTGAGCAGGAGGGGAAGGTCCTATTATACAGCATGTTCAAGACCCACGATTATGGAAGTACCTTAATAACCCTATGGAATGTATACTTGAAATCTACTTAGTCACAAATATGTGTACACCTGGTAGAGATCTTTGTTGACAATCGAAAACAACAGCATGAAAGCAATATACTTGTGTCTAGGAAAGTCGTCAACAGGATTCATAGAAAAAAATGAGAGAGGACAAAAGACAGTGTCATATAGATATGGCAGACTTCTGGTCCCAGTCTGGGTCTGAGAAGGAGTCATAAAACTCATTGTTCTCTGAAGGTAACACAGCACTCTCAGGCATCAGCGTCACCTCTGAGTACAGCGACATGGAGGCTAGCGAACTGTGGTGGTGACCAAAGCCATCTCCACCGTCCTCCTCTGTCTCATATTCAGAGCAGCTGTAACTGCCCGGATCACTAAGGTCCCTGTGAGTCCGCACGTATGGCGGCCCACAATCTCCACTCGACGACCCCTCTGTCGTCTCCGCGCACCCCTTGACGTCGATACCGCTGGAGCTGCTCTTCCCAATCAACGTCCTACAACGTTTCCTGTTCCGGTTGTGGTGGAACCGAAAGTGCGCCTTGGCCAGCGCGTTTGAGGTCACCTGGACCCCTTTACAGTTCGGGTCGTAGGGCGATGTCGCCGACGAAGTCGAGAAGTCGTCGATGTCGGTGTCGCCAACGTCACGTCCACTAGGAAGGACGTCGACGTCAGAATCTAGGTCGATCTGCAGAGATTTATCGGCTGTGCTGTGAGAGACGTGGTGTCGGGAGACGAGCAGACCCTGTCCTGAGTCGCCGTCACTTCCGTTCTTTGGACGCGGCGTCTGCGTCTCCTCGTCACGTGTTCTGTGCCTGTAGCCAATGAAACAGAGGGTGTTATTCATTATTCAGCTATATGTTTTATGTCAACTGCTTTAGTATTTCCTCTTAGATTTGTTAATTAGATAATGATGATGTCAAGTTTCACAGATAGCAAAGGACAATGCCCACGCCTTAGTTGCTAAGGTTCATGGCACTGTGATCATGTCATGACAAATAGCATAGAACAGATAACTGAATATGAATTATGCAATCATAATGAACATAGCAGAACAATTGTTCCCCGTGAGTTTGCTGTATTGAAACCCCTGACCAACCCATTCAGCCCTGTGAAGCATTTCAATCAGAATCGTGTCACAGTTGAGTCTGCGTCATATCATGAGAAAGATATGACATGTCAACTATGATGTGACAAAATACTGTTTCAATAAACTATGACTGTCATATCATAATCCAGCTGTCACATCACTTTCATTTCATGTCATATCCTCCAATATTTGTCATATCCTCCATTTTTCTTCATACTTATATAAATGTCCTAGCTATAGGCCTATCACACCAATAGGAGAGTGAAAATTTTCTGTGCATCGGTTGCCCGAGGGGCACAAAATGTTTGTCTTTTGTTGAAGGGGTGTCAAAGTATTTATACATTTTTTGTTCCCCAACAAAAAAGGAGTGGCCTTTAGGCCTATCTATCTATTGTGGGTGGGTTTAAAGGGGGGCAACACAGACTTTTAACAATATGGGTACCCCACCACCCCTCTCTGACAAATTTCTTATTGATATACTAGATAACAAAGTGATTTTGATACCCATGTTTGGAAAAAAAACTAAATTAAAAATGGCTATATTATAGATAAATATGTGGTTTGGATCAATCTATCTATCTATTTAATCAATGAACTCTCATCATAGGCCCCCTACCTTGTAAAATAATCTGTACCAGTGTAAAACTTTGTCCTAACCATTGTAGATCTTAGAAATGATTATGATATGACATGCTTGTGAGGGAAAAGGACAGCTCTCACCTGTCATTTTATTTGGACAAATTGATGACATGACAATGATAAGATTATGACTAGGATATTTTTTGAAACGTTCATCTCAGGATATGACAGAAAATGGAGGATATGACAAGATATGACAGGGATATGACAAATATTGGAGGATATGATGCTGATTGAAACGCTTCCCAGATGGCTTGCATCTTGGCCTCAAGTTGACATGGGTTGGTCAGCCAACTAAGACTGCAAACCCATATATGTGTCCGTGTCAGCAAATTCAATTGTATTGTGTCAAAAATCAATTTTAGTGTTTCATTCTACTCTGAAAGTAAACTGTCTTGGCTTTGTAAAACTGGTAAAATTTTGATCATCGGGCACTTATGCTGATGTTTGAGGTAACAGGCTAAAAGATGGTGGATTTTTTTCCTACCCAAAGAACGTTTGCTGCTCATTGATGTGTGACCGTAGCTCACCATTGACTCACATGCTCTGTGCTTAAGCATAATATTATTATTATTTTGCCCCCCCTCCCCCCAACCACCGACAACTAATAGACTGTTAGAACTAGCAATTAGTCTCAATCTGCACCTTCTCCCATGTCTATAGGAGGAAGGGCACACAAGATAGAGTTCAACATATTTTAAGCTAGTCAGAGAAAGAAAGAATATTTAGTAATCATTAGTCTGGTTGAGTCAGGCTTTGAAGTGTTTGAGACAAAGGGAGTTCTTTTCTGCTGAATGCCATGCCAAGCTTCTGAGAGCAGATCATTTCAGCTTTCCAGCGCAGTTTCAATTGCGTCAATGGGATGATTACTTGCTCAGAAATGAGACAAAATGCAGACATATCAGATACATTTCTCTGTTCCGATTTTGAATACTTTTCCTTGGGTTTTGTGCATGAGCGATATAGGTTCAGTTTCCCTGTCCAGGTCACATATGTAGAGCTCAGTCATTTCATTCCTAAAGACTGAATCCACCAACCCAGGAACATTCACAAAGTTAACGAGAGTGACAATTCATGCTTTTATCACTCACTACGAGGCAAGCTGTGCATACCTCGAAAAACAAAAATCTTTCAAAATCTCTCTTTGGTTAAATTTTAGGACACCTCTTAGAGGATTCCTAGGACGGTAGAAGTTTAATAGACTATTTGCTATAATTCAAGTATGGCAAGTGTTTTTCTTTAGAACTGCACACTACCCTTAGAATTAAGAAGCTTCTGACTACTCTAAACAGAAGTGAGTGCCACGGACTTTCTCTACTTTATAATGTGGTAGAAGATGTTTTCTTCCATTGTAAAACCCCCTACACGCTATGTGTTACTAACGGGGATACCGCCCACAGGGATAGTATTTACATTGTATAAGGTTCAATCAGCATCACATTATAATGAATGATGTAATGGGAATGATTCACCTTCCCCAAAAAAACTATAATTGGTAGCAAAGCATAAAATATTTTCGAAATGAACCACTTACATATACAATGTATCTAATCTACTGAACACAATGTCAGAAAAGAAAGACATATTTTATATTGCCTGGGGTCACTAGTAATAGGTCCGGGCCAATCCTACATTATTATAGGTGAGGCTCCACTATGCGATTTTTGCAGAGAATCACAGCTATTCTCACAAATTGGGACACAAACACAGAGTATAGAGTAGTGTTTGTTATCATTGCAAGGTATAAATGGTATGTTGGGGGAGCTATTTGTTTATCTTGGGATGTGAATGTGTGTGATCTCAGGCATGCTTGTGTTGTTAAAAAGATGTTTTTTGTTTACTAAATCAAACTGATGTTATGTAAATATTGCAACTTTTCACATTGAGAAGTCTCAATGGTTTGATATCAGACAGGTTTGATTTTTACAGGACTGGTTGTTGTTGGACTGCTGTATTGTTATTTATTATGGTACTGTGTTATTGTTTATACAGCGTGAGGCCAGCTAGCCCTACCTGATCAGTGTGACAACTCAGTCACAGGTTTGGAGTAGATATAAACAGACCTATAGGTAAAGACACTCCCTGTGATTACAAATGACCCCTCATATCCCATGTTTATAACTTTTGATCTCATGTTTACAGTTTAGGACTGTCAACAGCCTAAACCTTAGACACTGACATATGAGAATGTTCCAAAAAATCGCGTAGTGGAGCCTCCACTAATGAGTCAGTGGAGACGTCACGACCCGCCGATTTCGGTCACAGGAGGGTTCTGCATAATACGCTACTGTAGGTCACGACACGGACGATTTGAAACCCCACAGAACGTCGCTGATGATCGTGAGGCACCACCTTGTATGGCAGGTGCCTATTCCAGCATTAGGTATATAGTTAAAGTTATAAAGGATTCGATGGACCTGTGGTAGCACTTCAGACACAAACGTGACGTAAGACACTATGGGCAGTGCCCTTGTGACTCCCACTATGATTTGAGACTGCCAAGTCGTGGGATGTTACCCAGTGTCCTCCTGGTCTAATTGTCTGCCCCTGCCTCACTCTCCCTGTGGCACTTACTGTGCATACTTAGTTTATGAAGGATCTGGTTGGAGAGTAACACATTTATGTTCCATATATTGGGTGGGGGGAGTGTTCCCCTTATCCAGCAGCGCATTACATCGCTGTTTCAAGGCTGGCGTATCCTTATTAGGGACAGGTTTAGGACACCACTTCATGTTTTCTTCTATCTTACAATACAAGACATGACAGCCTATTCTGAACCGTTTAGACATAGTAAGTACAATTCTTCACATATGTTAACCAAAAAATCAAACAGGTGTATGTGCGCCTATAATGTAACCATTCCCATTTGCCTTGGGCTTCGACACGGTACACTTCCCCACTTTCACACTAAACCGTCTAGTTTGCAGTAGAATATAGGGGACAGGAACCGGGTCAGTATTATATTAACAGCTTTACCATGAACTTCGGTATTTTAAACCTCATAGCCCGCTTAACCTAACTACTGACCATGCGCCTGCATTCCACACGGGAGAAATCAGGTTTTTTTACTTCAACTTAGTGAAATTTACTATTAATATACAAATCTAATAAATATGCGTCTTAGTTTGTCCTCTATTGGCCACTGGAGCTGGTTCCGGCAACACACCCTGATAAGAACTGCTAAGATGGGACCAGCATGTCCCTGGAAGTGGGTGTTAACCAGGGACAAGTTACCCATCATCGTTTGTCTTATCAGTGGGTTTTACCTCAACCAGCTAAATTCAATATGGCGGCTCCACTAGGCCTCCATACTGAGTCCTATACTGGTTAGACTACACTCTCATCCCGCATTGTAAATAGGCAGCACATACCAGTGTAGTACATACACTACAACCCCAATCAGGGCAATAGGATTGTACTAACATGAGCTACCCCTGTAGACCCGCATAATAATCAATCCAATGTAAAACTGATGCGCTGGGCTGACAGTGTATGGAGTTTTTGTTTTTTTATCTTAGTCTACCACACTCTCTTTACAGTGATGGTATTTCATGTGCAAGAACCTTTGGAGGAAATGACATAATATATCCTGCCGGTTTGTCTAATTTGTATACCGTAGTGTCCCATATAAGCATTCGGGTACTCATTGATTTCAATCCTACTGTTCCCCCTAAGCTTATACACTTATTTGAATACTGTTTAGGTGCTTAAGATTGATTTCAATACCCCTATACTCCGTGGTTTATTCGAGACCTGTGCTTATTTTAGACCCTGGCACTTAAACGGACTATTACAGTACTATACCCCCTCACTTACACAGTTAAATATCACTTGTGGCGTTTGTTTTGTCAAGTATAATGATAATTGCCCTATGATCTCACTACTAGGCTACTTACAAACCACCAAGGAAAGATGACCACATAATATGAGCACCTACACCCATAGAAAAGATCAATTTAATCTTGCTAACAACACCTCAGCTTACAATGGATAAGGGATATCTTGGCAGGGAGGTGGGTATGGCTGTTGGACCCTTGGCAGAGTGGTGGAGTGATGCCATCTGGTTACTATGGATGTGGCTTTGTGCCTGGTGCTTCCCTCTAACAAGCAGAAGTGGAACTAGCAAAGTTGTTTTACAGTCTCTGCTATGTGCTTTGTTGAACAGGTGATAACGTGATAGTTAACACATTATTATGGTGATGTCCTATAATAGCATATTATGACACGGGATCAGTCAATAGTTTTTTTGAAGTCGTTTATTGGGCAAAAACAAAGTACATCATGAAATGTAAGATGTTTAACATAGCACCTATGCATTGTAGTGCTTACGCTAGGACCCAAAATATAACTTGGTTAAATACATAGCACTTTTTGTTATAACAGTAGCAGTCACATTACATAGTTTCCTCTATATAGCATACAAGGGTTGTAATAGTTTTAGACTACCCTAAGTAACATAATTGATATCTATAATATGCTTCTAATTATAATGATAATGAGATGAAAGTGAAAGAGATATCACAAGTCTGTTACATGTACTTTTGTGCCCAGAATTATTTGAAGATTTTACATTATTTTACATAATTTCATGATTGTATCATTTTGTTGATAATACCATGTGTTATTCCAATCTTCTTCTTTGATATGGGGATGGCATTACATTTTCTTAATACTCATAACTCAGTGAAGGCTTTCAGTTAAGGACATGGCATTCTGGGGCATGTCTGGTAACCATAGTTACCAAAAAATTCCATTTATTGTAATTTAGTGGTATTTGGTCTCTCTTGTGCTATATATATCCATAATACCTGCAATCCTGAGACATTACAGAACTTTCAAAGGGGGTTCTGCCTGCATCTGTACTGTCAGACAGGAAACATAATATGTTATGATAGTAACAAGGTATGGCTTATCTTTATGGATATGAACAGTTGTTGTAAGATATGAATGGAGTATGAGAAACTGTGTGTATGATTCATCATCATTTTGGTACCATGTCAGATTTTAGCTCCTTGGAGGGTTGCCCTTTAATGAATCACATAAAATGACAGCTGATTTTTAAGTTTTGACTCACTGTGTCTGATATGATCGAGATGAAGCCAAATGGATGGTTGTATCGTAATTAGGATGTCATAAGCATTCTAAAGAGGGTCTAACCTTGCAGATTGGACCAGTAGAAGTATCTGGATGAAAATTTCTTTCAATATACATGCATTTAAGCCCAAAACCGCGCTTAAATGCGCGCTTGGGCACCTAAGGGTTAAATTAAATAAAGCAGTTTGGATAAACTTTCCTTACACTATTTTTAAACTTTTAAATGTCGTTGAATACAATATATTCTGGTTTAAGTTGATTCCATCTTGCTATGGCTCTGTAGTAAGCACTTCTTAGGAAAATTGGTTTTAAACTGTGTGGAACAATCAATCTTTTACCTTGATGAAAACGTGTAGCAATATTCCTTCTATCAGCCAAGTGAACATTTTGGGCTAGCATACAACCATAGGTGTCCAGCCAAGGCAAAAGGGTCCCCCAAGGGGAAAAGTCATGAGCTTTTCAATGATGTATTACATAAGAAAATATCTCTCCTAGTTTTTGAGTTATGGGTCTATGAATTTGGGTGATCACTAACCTATCACTATCCCAAATAAGCTCTAACTTGCATATTTCCCGAGATAAGTATTCATAATTATGCAAATAAGGAAAATTATCATATTATTTAAAATCATTTTCTCAAAGAATTTGACCAAGAAATAGGATTTTTACCATCTTTTTTGAGTACATTCATCCCTGTGATTGGGGCTATCAATGGGCTTTTTTCATTCCTCTATTTTGAGTGGAAATCTTGTTTCCATGGCAACACATATAATAAAATACACTGATTTATGCCCTGAAATTCCCTAAAAACGTTCTATTTGCATTCCAAATTTGGAAGGTTTGGACTAAATATGGAAATTTCCCTTTAGGACTATTGAAATCCTCATGAAAAACTAGTATAATAGAATTTTCGGTCTAGTTTCCCCTTTTTAAGCCTTAGTGGTGTCCCCCGGTGGTCAAAATCAGTACTAATCCCCCTTGGCTGGTCCATTTAGCTTGCTGGCTCACAATTATTAGGATAATAGATGTAAGTCTCTTCTCTCACAAAGATCTGAGCAATTGCCCCGTTATTGTATTTTTTGGTGGTCATAATAAGACTTTCTTCTAATTTAACCTTATATACCAATCTTAGTGCTCTATTCTGTAACATTTGTAATTCTCTATTTTCCCCTCTATAATCCCTATCCCAAATGTAATCACAATAGTCAAAGGTTGGCAGTATCATAGATTTAAATACAGTTAGAGAAGCATGTTCATCTAACAAATTTCTCACTCATCCCATTTGGAAAATCTTGTGCCTAACCGTTCTCATTGTGTTTGCTTTATGTCCCACAAATTTAAGCTCAGTGTCCATCCTTAAGCCTAAGTATGAAAAACTATTAACCTTTTCCAGAATCGTATTATTCATAAAGAACTGTGTTCGCTCATTAGGATTAATGTTAAAAGCCATCCATTTAGTTTTCTGTTCAATAATAGTAAAAGTATTTTTTAAACACCAAGATCTGATTTTTCCAATGACCTGGTTCATAGTATGAGGTGAATCTACAGATACAACAGCATCGTCAGCATATAGGGTGATATCACAATTTACTGCTTTAGGTAGAGAGTTTATATAAATAGAAAAGAGCACTGGACCCAAAACAGAACCCTGAGGAACCCCATATGTAATGGGTTTCAGTGAAGAAATAATATCATTAGTTAATGTGCACTGATATCTATTAAATAAATTATTTTTGAAAAAGTCACAAAAAAGTCATGTCCTTGTACTAAGTCCAAAAGCCTCCAATTTTTTCAATATTTTTAAATGTGAAACTGTATCAAAAGCTTTTTTGAAGTCAATATATAAACAATAGGTTGGTTTATCAATAATAAAGTTAGCAATTATTGTTTTAAGATGTTCAGTAATAGCAGTCTGGGTCGAATGTCCCTTTCTATAGCCATGCTGAGTTGGACACAAAAGACCATGTCTTTCCATGTATAACTGCAATCTTTTACACACAATTCTCTCCAGTAGCTTTCCAGTAATAGGTAATAAAGTTATAGGTCTAAGGTCTCCCACATTCATAGAGTTAGCTTTCTTAGGTAAAGGAATAACCGTAGCTTATTTCCAATCATCAGGAAAAATAGCTTATGTCAAGCACTTATTATACAATGATCTAAAAACATCTGGGATAGCAAACAAGGCATCCTTTATCACAAAAGATTTACAATGTTTAAAAGCTGATGGTTTCTTAATAATTATTGCTTTTACTAATTTAATAAAGTCTATGTAGGACCGTTCAAAGAGTAGATCAGTATCAGCCACTGGAGTACCATACAGAGCAGCCTGATTTTCATTCCCATCTCCAGCTGGGAGTGCGTTTGCCATTTTTCACCAATGCCAGTGAAAAAGCTGTTTATATATTCAGCACACCCTTCAGGGGAAATAACTATATTTGTTGTATTATTTCTTCGCTTAATCAGAGATGCACATGTCTTATTAGGTAGCAATCTCTTGATCGCTTCCCAATATTTTACAGGATCATCTTTTAAAAAAATTGGCTATTCTCCAGTCATCTTCCATCATAGTATTCTTAGCTGTCCTGTATAGACTATCTCTTAATTTTATCAAATCCAATATATCTTCAGTCAACCATGGTGGCGTATGTTCAGGTATCACTACTGTTCTAACAGGACACATTATGTCCAATGTATCATTTATCACTCTAAAAATACTTCTCCATATATCATTCGGATTGACTTGTAGCAATATATTTTCCAAATTATAATTACCCAGGACATTCTTCACAGTTAGAAAGTCGTAATTTCTATATGATCTAGCTTTTACCCATTTCTTTTTTATTTCATGTCATTCACACTTAATAACAAGATAAATAGGACAATGGTCAGAAACATAATAATCCAGAGTCCCATAACTAGAAGCATTGTGTATATTGGTATAAATATTGTCAAGTAAGGTACCTGACTTGGGCCTGGTTATTACATTGATTAATTGAAAAAAATTATTATCAGTACAGAAATCATCTACACATGAATCATTCACATCTGTTATGTTAAACAGGTTAACATTGAAGTCACCCATGAAAATTAATTTTCTGTTTTTTGTCACATTACTCTTTAATTCCCCTAGTTTGATACATATTGCCCTAAGGTCCTTACAATCTGGCGGTCTATAGCACACAAATACTTTATATTTAATAGCGTTAATTTCAACATCCACACACATAATTTCATAGTTTTTAGTAATATAGGATGAAATTAGGTCCGGACAAACAATATAGTGATCCTTTAGGTATAACATCAGACCACCTGCTGCCTTTTCTCTAATAGGAAACCTATCTAGGCCAACATATTGATATCCTGGTACATGTAGGTCAGCATCCAACACAGACGGGAAAAGCCATGATTCGACTATTCCAATAATATCTGCCTCAACAACTAATTTAAACACATCAGTTCTCTTTTTATACATTGACCTAGTGTTAGTACAAATTATTTTTAGCCCCTTCATAGGGGTTAGTTCATGTAGGAAAATCATTCAATCTCAACCAATTCATCCAGATTAATGCAGATGAAAATGAGAGTGAAAAGGAATGATACCTAATATGAGGAAAGCATATAAATCGTCTTGCTGGAATGGCTGTCATCATGGTCAACACTCCTGGTCTGCTACTAGTATTTTTTAATCATAATTTAGCATGATATGTATACATTCAATGCATTAAGAAGGATTGTTAACATTACTATTCATTCTGTTAGATGGTTATGATAGAATCAATACATAATAACATAATAATAACACATAGTAACACATAGAAGGGTTGGTGGGAAGAAAAAGAAAAGAAACCAAAGCACACATTATGCCCATAGTTAGACGTAGAAACATAATCTTGATGTAGTCAGCTGTTCAGCTTGTTAGTAGGTCACTATGCTATAGGTTATTAACAGCGTCGCCTTGGTGGGAGTCGCCATAGACAATACACTAGCGCGTTCTATATTTGGACGCGGCGGGGGCAATTATGTATATCTATTTGACCCACTGCGAATAGAGAAAAGTACATTTTTATGTCCCATTCAATAACCATCTAGGCATGCCTTTCTAGCATAACATAGTGTGTGTAGCCAACCAACAGTACCGTGTTTGATCTATACACTAAGGTGTGAATTAGGGAAAAGAAAGAAATCTAACATCATTATTAAATACCTATCTCTTAAAGATCTCAGTCAGTTCTTAAACATTCACTTCTTTTTAGGGGAGAAAAAGCCCATCATTTTTTGCATAGCTGTAGATTCATGACTTCTTTCAACTTTGGGTAGGTCTTGTTTCTTTTTATGCTGGTATTTTATTTTCTTGTTCTGTTGGGGTAGCAACTGGTGTTACAGTCACAGTCGTGGTGATAGTGTTCGTAGTTGGGACAGATGTTCCATAAGCTGCTTGTAAATCTTGCATGGCTATCACATATTTTGTATTTGGTACCGGTACTTTTGGTGTCAAGTTTGGATTTTCGTGTTGAGGTTGTTGTTGTTCTTGTTGGTGTTGTTGTCTCTGTGGCAATGGTGTTGCATTGTATCCCCTTGGCTGCTCAACGTCATCATCTATATCCCTTGGGGTAGGTTTAGATACTGACTCTGGTATAGTACGAGGGGGAACCTGTTGCTGCTGGGCTTGCTGCTGATCAGTCCCATCCTCGGCTGGGATAGGAGTGTCTTGAGTATCTGGTAGAGGTGTTGCATTGTTTTCGGCAATGAGCCCTACATAGGGGGTAAATTTCTCCCTTAGTTGTCTCCTGGCCTGCATCAGTACTATTCCTTACCTATTTTTCCTATAAATTTTCCAATTTTAACAATGTGAGAGTGGAGGTTCGCTGCAGTCCCCCAATACATTGAGGATGTACATTCCAACAATTTCCTGTTTCCTGTACATAGAAGCATTTCTTGGAGGTCATGGTCCTGCTCATACTTCAACAGATTCAGTTCCAATAGTTCTTCTTCCTCTCTGTCTGACCACCCCTGACAGTCAAACTTCCCTAGTTTTTTGCTCCATATGCTGTTTCAGCTGCTTTGTCAGGTCTACCTGCAAAAATAGCCTTCCTATAGCAGAATGCTTGCTCCACACTCGTGAAATGCTGACCATTGGTAACAATAGAACAGAAATTTGACAGAGGTGCTAATTCACTATGGTAGCCTATATATGTATCCATTACTACTGTTCTTGTATTGGAGAGGCGTAGTTCAGGGGGTAGATCAACTAAAGCATGATGTGGGTAGTATTGACCATTGTAAGAAATGCCTCTTCCTCTAGGCTTAATATCTAACCCAGCATCTTGACCAAGTCGTGCAATGGAGCTGGCTTTTTGATCATTACATTACAGTCTTCGGAGATGAACACTTGTGCATAGTCCCTGGTTTTCAATAAGTCACTATTTTTTCAATTACATCTCTGATGTCTCCTTTGACAAACACAATAATCATGTTCCTATCACTTCTACCAAAGGTGCCCTGCCTGTATGCATAATCAATGAGGAAATAATCAAATTCCGGACTTATGAAGGTAATTAAGGCATAAGCCACCTCTTTGGTCTTCTCACCTTGATGGAACCTAAGGCCCTCCACTAATAAATTCCTGTGCTTTATTGCATTATCTAATTATCTGTTCCTCATTGTCCGCAATATTGCATTTATTTAGCCTGACCTGTCTCTCCATTAGATCCATTCTAGTTTTCAGATTTTCAAGTTCAACTTTCATAGCGTTAGAAGCCTTATTGATCTCAATGAGATCATCATTCCGCCATTGGACCGCTTGTGTTAATGATTGTGATTCATCTGTAAGATATTATAGAACATTGCCTACTTTTTGCTGAGTTAATACCAAGCCTTCTGGTGTAGTAGCAGCTCTAGTAGCCTTTGTTTTAGATATTTCAGCTATCACTCGTCAAACTTCTTCTCTGTCTAATGTATCCTCCATGTTTACCAATTGATGGAACAAGCAACATAACTTTGCTGAAGAATTAGAACCACACTCCCTCAGACTAATGTGCTAATGCACCTAGACTCATATATTCGGATAGCTCCATATCTAAATTGGCTAACCTAATCAACACACCTGCAACATGCCTGCCTTAAAATATTGAGGTCGAGTACCAATAGTAATTATTGCACCATTTGAATTATTTGCAGAATAAAGCACAATGAAACAAGGCATCTTCATAACAAGTAGTACAATAATTCTACACCTATTACTTGCGCTGTGCAATGCCCAGAATTCTTCTACAATACAAGAAACTCCCATAGAGGTTGCGAGAGAATTGCTTCCAGATGCCTATTGTGGCATTGACGACCCTGTGCCTAGAAGCCCTACTTTGAAGTGTACAGTTTGTGAAGGTCGATGTGGCGAAGAGAAGAATTTTATTTGGGAGCAATATTGTTCCTGTGACCCTGCATGTGTGGCTTATGGTGACTGTTGTGTTGACTTTGAGCAATCCTGTCCCATTCAATTTGCTAATAGCAGGTCACTCAGGACTCATTTCAAATATAGGAGAACCGAATGCAGCCTTGTCGGTGTATTGGTAGATTATTCTACTATTCCTAAGGAACCCCCAAGCATAATAATTCCTAAAGAGTTTGCCTTTAACTTCATTGGTGTCTGTGGACAGACTGGTGAGGTTTGTAATAAAACAAGTCAAGACAACATCCTCAATCCAAACCTCGCTATCCCTATCACCGACCCCAAGACGGGGCTTCATTACATAAATTATGAATGCGCAAGGTGCAACAATGTAACTGACGCCATTTTCTGGATCCCCTATGTATCATGTGATCCTGAAGAGCTCCCACCAGAGAATATAACATCCAATAACATTTCACGTGAATTGTTGGAGACGTACCTTCCATTCTGTTTTGTAAATTACATTATTCCCCAAAGTGTTATCCCAAGGAGTTTCTGCCATATATTTGGCGGGGAGAGAAAGTGCCCTACCTCCTGCAGCAACACACAACTGGTAGAGCGATGTGAGAATGAAATAACATCAGACTTCATTGAAGGCAGATCGTTCACGACGTATGGAAACTACTATTGTGCCCTATGTGCAGGCGAAATACAAAATATCCTGAAATGTGGGAGAGCCTTTCCTGGTGATCTCCCTCCACCGGTTCATATTGAGGTCTTCTCTCTGTCACTCCTCTTTGACTTTGATCCATCTGAAGGTGTGACTGTAGGAAGAAAAGCATGCTCTGCTGGACAAAGATGGATAGCCAGTGTAAGGGAATGTCGGCAGGTGTCCTGTCCTAAAGATAGACGTCTAGTGGATGGTGCATGTCTGCCACTGAGCCTGCAATTTGAACTGATCATATCCTTGATTTTCAATAAAACCCATGATATGGATACTGTCCTAATGCGACTGGAACTTGGAGAATTTGATATTGAGACCATGAGCAAAGAGCTATCACCCCTCTTAATAGAGGGGGATATGGACATTAGTCTAAACAAAACAGCAGTATCAGAATTTATTCTCAATATTTCCCTAGCATTTCACCTAAAGTTCAATAGAAATTCTACATTTAACTTCAAAATGGATCTAATGAATCTAACAAGTAGTGCCCATGAACGTTTCAATAATGAGGTCATTCTGTTTCTGCAAAAGTCTGGTGTGAATCTAGGGAATGTGGTAGTAATTGCTGATGAAAGTGTTGTATTCAAACAGGAATTTCTAAATGACTGCACCTGGCATCGATTTTACAAAGAGGAGTTTGAAATCCAAAATGAGACATTATTGATAAGGGCGAGTAAAGTTGTGTATGCTCCCAACAGATATTCACTTGTTGAATCAGATGCATTGGTATGCGTATTGAATATTGATCAAGAAAAGGACCGATTGAACCTTGATGTCTCCCCAGTTCTAGGGATTCTCACACTGATTTTAATCTCCCTCTCAATTATCTGCCTTACAATCAGACTCATTCTACAGTTCAAAGTCCAATACTTCTGGAGTTTTGCTGGCAAACTCCAGTTTAATCTTTTCTTGAGTCTGTTTCTAGCCTTTCTGATGCTGTTACTTGGTGGAGTGGTCAGTATTTATGGCCCTAGGAATGTGTGTATAGTATTTGCAACACTGACATATTGGTTTTTCCTGGCTGCATTCTTCTGGATGACTGCAGTTACCATTGATACATGGATAGCATTCAGACCTTCAGCTACATTTGTCAAAGCAGCAGATACAAAGAGATCAATGGCAATATATTTTCTTCCCTGTTGGCTGATTTCTGCAGCCTTTGCCATCATTGTCACTGCTTTGGACTTTGCTATGGGTGATTCATCGTTCAAACCACACTTTGGACAAAGAATATGCTGGTTCAACAGGCGTTATGCGCTGTTAGTGTACTTTGGCATCCCAGTGGCTATTCTGACACTTCTGACCACTATATTCTTCATAGTGACTGTCATCAATGTAAGAAGAACCTTAAAGTCCACACTCAAAGTCACATCAGATAAAACTATGCATCAGATTTGGATCTACCTCAGGCTTTTCTCACTGATCGGATTTTCCTGGGTGTTTGGATTTGTGGCAGCCTTTGTTGGGCATGATGCTCTGTGGATCATATTTATCATTCTGAATGCCTCACAGGGAATACTTGTTTTTGTGAGTTTTGTCTTAAATCGCCAAGTATTCAGAGATATCCAGAAGTGGAGACAGCAGTCCTCTGCAGCTGGCCAAACAGCCACGACTTCTAGTATAGAAATGTCTGATCAGAGGTGAAATGACTATCAAGAAGCATCCACCTGAGGTATTCATGATCTCTGTTTTTATTTTAAGATTTGGTTGATAAAGGTTAAAGCCTAGTGTCAGCCACGTTTTCTGATGGATTTCCTCATTTAACACATCCTTATGAACAATTATATTACAATACAACGATTATATTTATGACTAATAATACCCATCACAAATACTATGTTTTCCCAATGATAGTGGTCACAGCTAACCTGATCACAGTTACCATAGTTGATGCAGAGAGGTAACCTGTAAATAACCCTGAGTATCATGTTATTTGACAAAATGATAAGCCAAATTTTGTCATACATTGAGTTTTCAATATTAACTTGTTGATTGTGTCAGACAAGTCATTTCCATCGACTTTGTACCTTAACCGAATGCCAGCAGTTTTGTACAGTTCGATTGATTAAATGATAATCAGGAGGCTATCTCTCAACAGGCTACGACTGCACCCTCCTAGTCGTACCAACATTCCCATAGGAATAACATTCACACTTTGCAGTCGTATTGCTGTGATCAATCGCAGTGGCTTGGGAAATGGCCTCCTGACTTCATTTATCGACCTTTTACTCTATCCTATCGTATATAATTGCTTTGAAAATTGGTAATATCACATCATTAAAGTAAAAAGAAATATATCCCACTACTGTCCTGTTGTGTATAACACTGAATTTGGAATGACTGTCATGTTGTGTATAACACTGAATTTGGAATGACTGTCATGTTGTATATAACACTGAATTTGGAATGACTGTCATGTTGTGTATAACACTGAATTTGGAATGACTGTCATGTTGTGTATAACACTTAATTTCGAATGACTGTCCTATTGTGTTGTTATATAGCAAATTCCTTAACGATAGCCATCTTACATTAATACATATTCTTGATCGCTATAAACCACTATTATAATGTACTACATGTAGGACTGCTACATGTTACTGCTTGTATCACATGCTAGTTACACATGTACACCACCACTAGGGTCGCCCTGTGCACCCAGATTATATACACGCTGAATCCTGTGGACACACAGACCACCATGCGCTATGACTGTATACACATCACCACCTAAGACTCTGTACAATATACAGTAATAAACATCATCCTTTACTGCTAACTGATATTAGGTCTTGTGCTATGGATCATTCATATACCTATTTAGAGACTATCAGGATATGACAGTGTATAACACTGAATTTGGAATGACTGTCCTGTTGTGTATAACACTGAATTTGGAATGAGTTGTGGGGTTTATAAGCATTACAAGTGGAGGGTACATGTGTGTATGGATGTCTTGCATACTTGTGTAACTAGTCCACAAATGCTCTTTTACATAAGTGCTACTTAAGATGTTGAGAGGTAATATGACTTGTTATTACTGTGATCTGTGTTAATCCTGGCACATTTATGCTGTGAATATACACCAAACTGTGTTATCAAGAGCATGAGTTTGGCGCAACCTTTTGATACAGGGGTATCCAGGGAGAGTCAGAGCCAAAGTTGAAAAGGGGTTAAATCCGTCTGTCTATTATAGGTAAAGTACATGTCTTGGTGGATAGCCCCGCATGGATGGTTTTCCTGAAATTCTGCATTCCTTCGATTGCATCTCTTCAGACACATACCACTACTCCATTGTGTCCTGTTCCCAGCCATTTTTGTTAAATCCTCACGTAAATCTTTGTCGTAATTTCCACCTTCTATCAGATTTCTTTGTAAAATTACTCTGTTGTGACTATTCTTAAAAGCTCTAGATCTAATGTCCGCTTCTTTTATCTTATTAGTGATTTAAGGCCCTATCCAACACTAAACACTATTTTCACGTGTATACATGGTTTTTAATAATCTTTTCCTACAAGGTACAAAAATCGAGTAAAGTAATACAATTGGTTCAAAGCTGCCGCAAATCCTTCCCCTTAAATCTTTATCCTGGGTTAAAATCATATGCAGAAACGTATCCATAATTTTCATAATACTCATCTATGTCAAGTGGGAAAGTGGCTTTTAAAGTTGAAGTCACAGGCTCTAAAATGAGACATCTTGAGCCAAGATATACCGGGTAGTTTTGCTGTAATTGCTTGCCAAACGGAGGTTGGCATGTACAACTGAAAATGGCAAATAAGCTCTAAATGTATTATATCCTATGATAATTGCTGATAATGCAAAAACATTTTGTTGAAAGATAGCCAAAGAAATTTGATGTTTTTTTATCATAAAATTTGCTCTAGAGGGATTTTTTAGGTCTGTTTCCAGTTCTGAGTTCCTTATGACATTTCCAAATCATTTGTAACAAGAATATTCCTATTTGGAAATAATGGAGTGGTGTCCATGACAATCAGAAGGGGCCATAACGGCCATAATTGGCAGTTTCCTATGTTTCCATGGCAACTAATGTTCCTCTTGCATTCCAAAAATTTTGAAAATACCACTGGATTCCCCATGAGAAAAATTAGTATTTTAGGTATATTTTTCACTGTTTTACCCATATACTGCCCCCTGATGACGTGAACCAGTACTAAATACGGAGGCTGGTTTCGTGCTTATGGGCCACAAATGTAGGTATCAAAAAGTGGTTGGAAACAGGAACAGTGACTAAGATTTCACAAGTTAGGGAGCGTTCATTATTTATGGCAGGGGGGGGGGTAAGAATTTCATTCGGCAAATACCTGGAAATGAAGTGTCCCCCCCATGTGAATATCCCAAAATGAACTGTCTCCCCCACAGAAATACCCCAAAATGAATCCCCCTCCCCCTATGTGAATACCCCAAAATGGAGTGCCCCCCATGTGAATACCCCAAAATGAGTGCCCCCCCCCCCCACTCATTACAGATCACTGTAATCTAGTGTAATACACTAAAATTGATTACCTCCTAAAATCACCCTTCCCCTTAGCACATGAAATGGCACTTTCCTGTGCTAAGGGATTTTCCTTTGAACAACAACACTGGCTACCTAAAGGCATTTAGCACCTTACTATGTGTGCATCCCATTATGTTGCTGCAAGATTGTGTAGTAGAAGATGTGAAAACTCCTGTAGACGCAATCACTACCAATGGTGGTACCACTTACAAACATGGATTGTTGCCCCAATGGATGCCATTATAAGTGGCCCTATATTTTATTTCATACTTAGTGAGTGATCATTTTGTAACAAGGGGGGCTGGTTGGTTTGCACGTGGACATGTTAAAAATTATGCCCCCCCTCTCAAGGGGTCAAATATCTTTTCACTCCTGCTGAAGGGCCAAAAATCATGTGCAAATGCACCCTTTTGATGCGCAGGCTTTTTCAATTAAAATAGGTGAAATTATTTTGACCCCGCCGGTCCAAAGAAATTCTTAAAACATGATCACTTCCTTATCTCTCTGTAATACAAATTTTTGAATTAAAAATCCATGGATTTAAGTACACACGGAAATTTCTTTTTTACTTTTTCCGCGAAAATTTATACACGCGTAAAAATATACATTTACAATACACAAGTGTTTGTGTTTGCCTTTAATTGATCTTACAAGAAAATTAGATTACGCTACTGTAAAACCCAGAAAACAAGCTTCAACCACATGTATAAGTCAATGCCTGAATTTGGGAGAATGCTGTAAGTTGTGCCTGATAAGGTTCCAAATAAAGTCTATATACCGATTTCGATGTAATTAGTGCACATACCCTAAAAAGTGCACCCCCCTCTTTTAGACTAGAAATTACTGTAAACCCTTTTCATAAGTCGACCTTAGTCATAAGCCAGGGGTAGAGTTTGGGAAAATGTTATGAGCTGATTTTGGGTTGAAATTTCAAGAGGTTTCTCTATAATTTATAGCAATAAAACCCGGTCATAAGCCCGGGAGACTTTGGGAGAAAATAATTTAGAAGCCAAATTTGCCTATGACAAATACCAGTACCCTAAAATAAATTATCCCCTAGCATGAATGTCTTAAAATAATGTGCCCCCCTTACATGAATATCCAAAAATGAAGTGCCTCCCCCACAGAAATACCCTAAAATACAGTGCCTCCCCCTGGCGAATGCCCCAAAATGAGCTGCCCCCCCTTGAAATGCTCACCCCCCTTCCATAAATAATGAACGCTCCCTTATATTGAGATAGTTCTGTGTCATATATAAGTGGGTGGGAGAAGGGTAAGTAATAAGTGCATGGATGATCGTGAATGGAAGTTATGGGTGGTAGAGGTAAATGGTTTGAAATAATTATTGATATAGTGATTGGGACCTGGAGTTATAGGGTGGTTACACATTGATGAGTATCATTAGTGTCAGAACTGAATAGCTACCATATAAACATGGTTAGGAACGGGAAAGGATCCCTACGGCAACCAGTAAGTTGTTGGGAAGAAGACAAAGGTGGTGTTGATACAAAATGTTTGGGAATGGGGCAGAATAACTGCAGTACTTAACTGAGATTTTATTGAGCTTACTCAAGTATTTTTATGATATGTATGGATGGGAGGGAGGAGAGAACCAATCATTCTCCTAATTGATTCTAGATATTAATAGCAGATATGATCAACTTACATTGCAAAATTGTATTTCTTTGATAATTTTCTTTTAAAGCTCAAAGAGGATTTTGCACTATTACTATAACAGCTATACGTACATTAATATTAGCCTGTGCTCTGAACATCAGCTTCTGACCTTTCCTGGACACAGAGATGATGTTTCTTACAGTTGTTTTCCTCATATATGTCCTTTTGCCTTTCTACAGAATATGCGACAATGAGGGAAGGTGCTATCAAATCGAACATAATTCTCACACACCTGATGCTGGTCCTGTGCTCTGTTCAAAGCCAACTGATGCCTTTGGAACCAAAAATTCCATCCATGGGTCCCCCAAGAGAAAGTCAACCAAATGCATATTGTGGCGAGGATGATCCTGTGCCTATCAGACCACCTGTAAGTTGTTCTCTCTGTGTGGGTCAGTGTGGTCTATTTAGGAGCATTCGTCGAAACTTCTACTGCTCTTGTGATAGTGCCTGTGTGGCCTATGGTGATTGCTGTGCGGACTTTGAACAAAGCTGTCCTATTCAATATGCTGAAAGCAGGCCATTGCAAACCCATTTCCAGCACAGACGAGTAGATTGCTATACAGTATATACAGTGAACCCTAATCATGTAGCTGAAGCAGGCCGTTTAGGATTCATCATAACGAATTATAATGTGTTCAATTTTGTTTCTATCTGTGGTCAATCAGGAGTTGTATGCAACAGAACCAGACCTCGTAATATTCTGGATTCCAACTATGCCATTCCTGTAACAGATCCGAGGACAGGAATTAACTACGTAAATTATGAATGTGCAAAATGTAACAATGTCACTAATATCATTCCTTGGATTCCACATGTCTCATGCAATCCTGAACGAGTTCCAATCACTGTGACAAATTCAAGTCTTACAAATCAAAGTGTGCCTGTGGAGAATTTGGAATCAATTCTGCTTAAATGTGATGTAAATTATATAATTCCTCAAAATGTTACCCCAAGGGAATTCTGCCTCCCTTTTGGGAATGAACCACAATGTCCCTCATCTTGCAACAATACTAAACTTGTTGAGTTGTGTGATAATAGCACAGTAGTTGACTTCTTAACTGATCGAGGCTTCAAGACTCATAAGAACTATTACTGTGCTCTTTGCGCAGGAGAACCTTCAAATACTCTTCGCTGTGCACGGATCTTCTACAGTGATGCAAGGGACCTACCCGGGCCAGAAGTATTTTCTTTATCACTGCTTTTTGACTTTGACCCCTCTGAGGGAATCACAGTTGGTAGGAAAGCATGCTCAACAGGGCAGAAGTGGGAGGCTAGTACAAAGGAATGTCGCCAGGTTGTCTGTCCTGAAGACAGACCTTTAGTAAATGGCACTTGCTTGACAGGAAGCTTGGAACTCCAGCTTAGAGCATCTTTGAAGTTTAATAAGACAGATGACTTTGAGACCATTTATGACAAGTTAAATGATGACACTTTCTTTAGTATGAAAATGATGTTAAAACAACTATTACCAGGTGATGAACTGAAGCTAATACCAAACAAAACCATTTTGCCAGAGAGAGTTCTTAACATAACTCTAGACTTCCATCTGATATTCAGCAAAAATTCGACATTCAACTTTGAGGACGACTTGAAGAATTTCACTGACACCAGCATTGACATTTTCAAAGATGAGCTGATCCTGCTCATTCAAAGATCTGGTATCAACCTGGGAAATGTTGTTCTGACTATTGATGAAAATGTAGCCTTTAGCCAGACCTTCGTTACTGACTGCACTTGGTTCCACTTTCGGAGAGAGGAGTTTGAAGTCACAAATGGTTCACTACTCATAAAGTCCTCTCAGATGGCGTATACATCTGAGAGGTTTTCCCTCTTGAAAACTGATGCCCTTGTGTGCCTTGACAACACTGGGATAGATGGAGACGGTTTAAACCTGGATGTTTCCCCAGCTCTAGGCATCCTTACTGTAATATTGATATCGTTGTCCATCATATGCCTGATCATCAGATTAGCTCTACAGATTAAGATCCGTTACTTCTAGAGCTTTGCTGGAAAACTACAATTCAACCTTGCACTCTCCTTGTGCCTTGCCTTCACGATACTGCTACTGGGTGGTATAGTTAGTGTGCATGGAATAGGAAAATTATGTATGGCCTTTGCAATACTGATGTACTGGTTCTTTCTGGCTGCATTTTGCTGGATGACAGCAATCACCATTGATACGTGGCTAGTCTTTAGACCCTCAGCAAACTTTGTTAAAGCATCTGATACAGATAAATCACTAACAAGGTATGTTGTACCATGCTGGCTGCTTTCTGCTCTCGTTGCTATCATTGTGATGGGACTTGACTTTTCAACAATTGAAGGACGATTCCAGCCACAATTTGGAAGTAACATATGTTGGTTCAACCAAAGGTATGCTCTTTTAGTGTACTTTGGAATCCCTGTAGCAATTCTGACTCTTGTTACAACCATCTTCTTCATCATGATAGTGGTAAATGTAAAAAAGTCTCTGCAGTCTACAGTTAAAACAAATACTGAAAAAAGCTCACATCAGATCTGGATCTATTGTAGGCTATTCTCACTTATTGGTGTCTCTTGGGTATTTGGATTTGTAGCAGCATTTGTTGGGCATGATGCTCTATGGATTATATTCATCATACTGAATGCTTCACAGGGAATACTCATTTTTGTTAGTTTTGTCCTAAATCGACAAGTCTTGAAAGAAATGAAAAAGCTAACGCCCCTCACATCAACCTCATCGACAACAGCAACTAGCTCCACAAATCTTAATAGTTCAAATAAACATTCTGCACAAAGAGTGACAGATAGGAGCACAACATCAATATAAGTCTTGTCCATGGAGTTATTCTAATACACAAAATGTTACATAATAACTCAATGGTCCAAGATGGTAAAGATGCTTGTATCCACAGTTACATTGTTACATATTTTGTATATAATGTATCGGCATCTGTGCACTCATTAATTACAAGCAGTCTTTACACCTGGTGTTCATACAGGACCAGTACTTGTTGAATACATAGATTATACTAGCTTTATATTTAATTAGAATACTGTTGTACCCTAACGCTCATTCAAGGGATGTGATTATTCAAAGACCAAGCGCTTATACAGACCAATATAGTATTCATTTTAAAGACAATAATTATAGGCCTATATCTTTCCAGAAATGTACACAATTGCTGTTCAAATAAAGGACGATGATACTTGTCTCTCATTTTCCCTGTGTCTATGCGTATCATACTTTTTCAATGTCTAAAGGTTTACACCTACCTTCTGAGGAATATGATGAGAAGCACAATGCAGGCGAGTAGGACGCCAATACCAATAGAGACACTGATGATAACAACACCTGTAACCAAGGAAAATACAATTATTATTCATCTGTGTAAATCTGAAATATTACAGTTATGATAGAAATAAGATCTCACTATGTGAGGTTGAGACTTGGCAGGTAATTATTTCTTGAGTCCAATTTGGATTGTTCTATATGATCATTTTATCTTTATATCGTATCAACCTACTTTAAAATTCCAAATATAGCTATGCTAAGATTGAGAAATTACTGTTATCTTCCATGTTTGGGAAAGATGAATATAATATTATTAGCAAGTACTGGTGCATTAGGCATTGACAAAGCTAGCTGGTATTTCGGCAGTGCAATTATAGTCATCACAATTGGACATTAACTCTCCTCTTTTCCAATTATTGGCCTGCTAAATGTTTCCCAGAATCACCATTGTCTATACACTGTTCAGAGACAAAAGGAACCTAAAATAGACATAGCCCTAGGATGGACTGGCTAGATTTTTTAGGTGTGTATATAGTTATTCTGTAATACATATAGATGTAGTCTATTCTTTTAATTGATAAGAGTATTAGGTCATGTATCCTGGGCATTTATTACACAGGAAGATATTTTACACGTCTTTCTGTTTTGGCCATAATTGGGAATCAGCATGTATTATGTATATATATATATATATATATATATATATATATATATATATATATATATATATATATGACTGTACAGAATAAAGTCTTCCTAATGAGCTAAATATATATATATATACCTATAACACAACATTCCCCAATAGAGCTTAAGATAAAGTCCATCGATGACCCCTATTTGTATCTTATTTGTTTTAGCAGATTCTACATTGTGCTTGATTAGTATGATTGTACAGTTGACTTTAATGTCGGTCAAATAGCCTTTGTGGGGGGCATATCCTCACCTATCAGACTCTGTGTGAAGTTTATTACCTGTGTCCCTCCCCACCTAACAAAGGACCCTGTTGTTCCGAGAATGACCATTGTCATAGTGGCTAGGCCAATATACATGTAGATATAATTATCAAGTTATAAAGTATCACACTTTTACAAAGCAATCTTCTTTACATTCAAAACTGACGTAGAATATGTTCATCTTGTTTCTTAAATGAGTTACCGTCAGGAGGGCAATTCAGAATTATGACAAATGTTATCACTTTGAAATGCCCTCTCGCGGGAACCCATTGATTTTGTATGCCTCAACATTAACAGACCACTTCCTAATATTTATCCATACATAAGAAGCGTTTTAAAACATTAGTTTAACTTGTATGTTCTTTGGGACAAAGGTCTGATTATTTTGAATTCTATTGGACGTACCTAATTTGAGAAAGGAGTCAGTCTTCGGTGCAGTAGCTATGCTAGGCACTGCAAGACAATAAAAAGTAAAACTGTTAATTTGGATGTCCCTCTTTCACTAAAACCTTATTTATATATGATTCCTACTGTATATTATGGGCTAGTTGACTTTCCAAGCTACTCTCGATATCAAACGGTACATGCATATTACGATGCTAGTCTAGGTCTAGTTCAGCTAAATCTATTCAGCATAAATACCATATTGGTGGTTATTCCAAAGTAAGATAAGAGGTATCTCGCTATATAACACATGCATAGGTTGCCTGCCGTGGCAGTCAGTGCATGCCACAGTTTAGGCTAATTCTAATAGCCATGATATCATGGGAGAAACAGTTTTTAATCCTTCTAGATGCTATTTATACATTTCCCAGCGCTCATCTGTTGTCCATACACCGATAGGGCACTTCCCAGTTAACACCATACCCAAACTTTACGTATCCATGTGTATCTAGGTTCTTTTAATACCAATTGGCCTGAACCGTTTTTGAGGTTGGTATGTGGACGTTCAAACAATAAGATTTATTTACGTTCTGAAGACGTAGTTTTCTGAAATATGTTTTTCTACCTCATTTAGATGTAGATGGATGAAATCAAACTACGTCAGAAGAGATATTTCTCAAACCATAGAGATATGTGAATGCCATGTCTTCTTAAAAAGCAAGGGTGGGTCTATGTCTAAACCTGGTCTCAGCTTATCACAGCAGGTGGCCACTTAGTCAATGATTGGATTAGGAGGCCAGTCCATGTAGATTGCTTACATTATGTTAGAGATTAAGGGTTTAGGATGAAGGGACGGGAGAAGGTTCACTCCCAGCCTGGCCATTCCACCTCCCTCAGTCTCACTCTGCCCTCACTCCCGACCTAAAATTCCACCTCCCTCAGTCTCACCCTGCTCTCACCCCCGACCTAAAATTCCACCTCCCTCAGTCTCACCCTGCCCTCTTCCCCAGTCCCGCCATTCCACCTCCCTCAGTCTCACCCTACCATCACCCCCAGTCCCACCATTCCACCTCCCTCAGTCTCCCCCTGCCCTCTCCCCCCCCCGTGCTCCCCAGTCCCACCATTCCACCTCCCTCAGTCTCCCCCTGCCCTCTCCCCCCCGTGCTCCCCAGTCCCACCATTCCACCTCCCTCAGTCTCCCCCTGCCCTCTCCCCCCCCGTGCTCCCCAGTCCCACCATTTCACCTCCCTCAGTCTCCCCCTGCCCTCTCCCCCCCCCGTGCTCCCCAGTCCCACCATTTCACCTCCCTCAGTCTCCCCCTGCCCTCTCCCCCCCCGTGCTCCCCAGTCCCACCATTTCACCTCCCTCAGTCTCCCCCTGCCCTCTCCCCCCCCGTGCTCCCCAGTCCCACCATTCCACCTCCCTCAGTCTCCCCCTGCCCTCTCCCCCCCGTGCTCCCCAGTCCCACCATTTCACCTCCCTCAGTCTCCCCCTGCCCTCTCCCCCATCCCACCATTCCACCTCCTTTAGCCTCACCCTGCCTTCGACCCCAGTCTCACCACTCAACCACCCTCAGTTTTATCCTCCCCTCTCCTCGAACTAGACCATTATTTCAACCACAGTCTGTACCGCCATGGATATGACCCGAGCTTTCCAAATGGTGTAAAGCAATTACTTACCTACCTACCTACAATCAACCACAGTCTCACCCTGGCTGCCCCCACCCAAGTCCATCCACCCTTAACCCATTCTTACCCTGGAATTTAAGTCTGAATATCTGATATTGCATATTGAGTATTTTCTAAATTAGGAAAAGAAATGCACCAGAATGCACCAAATGCCCTCTAGAATCTAAAATTATCCTAGGGGGGCATGCCCCCAGACCCCCCTATCATGTTAATATTTATATTTGTGGGGTTTATTAATCCAAACAGCAGTATTCATGATCAAATATGCAATATGTCTCCAGAGATAATGTATGATAAATAACACTGTGCAACAAATTTTCACTTTCTGGAAAAGAAAAACTGAGCTGAAACCCACTATATGTATTTTTGACCTTGGGAATTCAAAAATAACATCCTTTTTTTTTGCTGGAGTCTCTCAGTTTTGAAATACCCATACTACCCTAGAATTTGCCAATTTTCATCCTCGGTGGCCAAATTCATATTTATGCAAACTACACAAACACCACATTTTACATCAAATATGATTTATTTATCTTTGATTACCATTTCCAAACCCATATGTAATGAATTGTGCATCATTTGACTTGCTAATCTGCTGTAAAAGTAGTAAAGAAGTTCGAAATGTTAGTCAGTCAGCACAGGTTTGGGACTGTTTTGCCCACCTTTTGTTATATTGTGGGCTCATCCCACCTCAGATCCCTTCAGTAGCCTGCTAGCAGAGAAGGTAACCACTCTCTTTGGTAGCATTTTCCATTTCGGAGCTGACCTGTTGTAATCTCTACTCATGTTTGTCACTTACAAGCCACAGTTTTTGTGGGGATAATGTGAGGTCATATGCAGAAAGTGGATCTTCAAGGACATTTTGCATTTGAGCTTCGGATATGTGCCCAGCAGTGTATCCACACTCTATATAATCCTCAGCCCTCAGAAATCATGCTATGACTGCTTTGAAGGCAAGCCATGGATTTTTTTACTATGCAGCCTATTTTTGGTTATAATATCAAATTACCATCACTTTCATTGCATGATTATGGGTAAGTGGACTATAGGTTTATGGACTGAATTACTGACAGAAGATGACACACAAGTTTGGACTGATTGATCAACTACCTTTGGGTAAGTACTTTTAAATTTTAACGATGAATCCCCTCTAAATCCGCCACTGCCATTAATCATATTGAAATCAAGGAGAGTAGATATGTTATGGCTATTCAAATTCAGCTCCAATTCTTACATTTTCATTTCGGGTGTTCCATTAGCATTTAGCACGCAGAAAGGGGTAGGCAATATCAATGGCTGTGCTGGTGACATCCTAACAATCCTCCCACGGCAGAGTCTCTAGATGTGGGATGCTAACACAGGTGCCAACAAGTAGGGGTCACTTACAGGGGTCAACTCTGGTGGGAAAGCTCTTCTATACATGCAGGTTGGTGCACTGGAGAACTGTGGTGATTGATGTGAATCCCACATATATTTATTTAAACATTCCCCTTATTCCAGAACATGATTTTAGTACCTGCTTAATCTCACGTAGGTGACCAGCTAAGCAATGGTTTGGATATAAAATTCACAAATCATACTAGATATGGAAATTCTAGATTGCTCAGTTGGAATACAAATTGAAGTTATCAGCCCTGGGCCTGTCTCAGAATTTTGAGGTATTTAGTAGAGTTATAAGGGCCTAATGTAACCGATTTAAAGGGATCAATTTCCTAATATATCAATCTGCTTCAGACGTGTATATAACCAAAAAAAAAGGTGACGCCCATATTAGGGTGCGTATGCCTCGTATATATCAAGATAACAAGTTTTGAAGCAGTTTGATTATTAGGAAGTTGCCCCTTTTTAGCTTTTTTTACTTCAAAACGTGTTATCACTGAGCTCATATGGTCTGCCAATGTTTGTTTAAAAAACCAATATTCTATCGACCAATTGATTGAATTTGGAGAGATATTAGGCACTATGCCATAATTTACTATAACAGACATGAAAATATAAAAATATTTTACCAAAAAACTTATGTAGCAACTTTGCAAACAGATTTGACTAATATTGTCCACAAATAGAAGTTTCGAAACAGGGCCCTTGTTCCCACATGACATGACAAGTCGGCCTCACAGTGTCGTATTGTAGGGACAGACAGTGGTCAGACAGGGACATGGTTGGCACTGACCATTTACCAACATAAATCATATTGACCAGCCATGGGGTGCACGACCTACTGACAGAAAGAGGCCATAGATGTGGGTATTTTACATATGGCATGACTGAATTCATGTGATGTTCTGCCTGATTTGTCCAGAAAATCAATTCTCTGAATTTTTCTTAGTGTATCGTACATAAGGAGAGGTTTGCGAATCAAGCAGTTGATTTTGCTGCTATAATGCCTTAGACGAAACCAGCAAGCTATTATACCAATTAGATTGCTAAGTCATGATACTGAGAGTTATCTCTACTCAAGAGGGATATTGTATGAAGTGAAGTCATTTGAGAACAAATTTGAAAAAGGAAATTCTTGGTTTTTAAGTCAGTGTTCAAAACTCCATTTAAATGACATAATGATGGCAATTTTTCATACTTCATCAGGTGGGGACCACATGGGGGCGTGTGATATGCAATTCCTCGGTAAAACCTATGGGGCAATCGTATTTGATATGAAATAAGAAACAAAGATTTCCACTTGACATAATGGAGTGGTTTCCATGGCAACCAGAAATTGTCATATATAAGCCAATTACCTACGTTTCCATGACAACAAGTGTCCCTTTTGCATCCTAAATATGTAACATTTTCAGTGGAGATATTTCTGAGCATACCACTGGATTCCGCATCAAAACTAGGACTCCAGTATTTCTTTTTGTATATTTTTTAGTATTTCACCCATATACTACCCCCTGGTGGCCTAAACCAGTACTAAAAATCCCCCTGGAGGCACGTTTGGCCCGATGACCCACATATAGGATACGTTATTTGCCCTCGTCCTTTGAAGGTTGCCATTACTTTACTCACAAATCCTATTTATAACCTTCCATCGTTGTAGCTAAAATAGGCCTAGGCTCATAGTCTATAATTTACCAGTGGAAGAGGCATAGTAATGGCCATTGACCATGGGCATACAAAATAAACTTTTGATGACATAAATCAGATAGTTCCAGCCTTACCTAAAATTGGTAGCCTTGGACGTTGAGTAGTAACAGGGGCCTTTTCTCCACCCTCACCACCGCCACGAACCCCAGTACCATTTACTCTATGTGATTGGTTCCGGTTCCGGTCTAACCGGAAGTGGTCATCGACCATGGCACTATCTGGAGGAATGAGGTCGTCGTTGGCTGGATGTAGCCATGACTCCTCATCGTCAAGACGAGAAATGTTATTATGTGTATTGATATCAACTGTATCCGTGATATCACCTCCAGTGGTCTCCACAGAGTCTGTACTTATATCAGAGGAGAAAACATTGGAGTCAGCTCCAGGAGCTGAGAACTTTGCACGTGGGGTACTGGGAGGGGCCTGAGCTGCTCCTTCTGTCACTTCCGGTGGTGAGGTGCTCATTTCAGTCCAGCCCCCTGCATCACCCTTAATACCTGCACCACCAGGGTCAGCCTTCCCCTGCAGTTCTGCCTCACTAACTTCCCCCTCTTCCTGTATTTGCTCATGATGAGCAGTTGTCGTCCTGCTCACGTCTATAACTGAGTCACTGCTCTCCTCTACTGAGGGCAAAGTACTTCCGGTTACACCGGATGTGGGTCCTGCAGCTGTTGGTGCTGGGTCGTTCTGTGTGTGATGGGCAGTGACAGTGGAAGACTTGACACTGTCAGTGACAGTGACAGTAGGACCCTTGACAGTGGTTGTCCTTTCCTCAGGTACGTCCTCGGGCCGAGGCTTCCTCTCTATTCTGCCGTCGGCGGCGGCGTCACGATGTGGAGGACGTAGCGTGACGTTGCCGCACTGGACGTGAACTTGGTCACCAGGTATGGAGGCTGTTAAAAGAATTAGAAGGTATTAGAGAAACAATTCATCAAAACCTAAAATGGCTTCATCGTTCACACATTATGTTTATGAATCTAAGTGAACCACTTGCAGGAAAACAACCTTCAACATAGAATATGATAGGTGCCAGCAAATTCTGAACTTTTAATTAATTCACTAGCAAATTACGAGTACAGTCTGCAGGTATGAATAGACGACATTAAGAAGGCATGTCATCTTCCCTCCTAGTGATATGAATTGAATTGAATTGTTTATTGACAATATGTCCGTGCAAGATGATTTACAAGTATGCCAGGAGGAATAAAGTATAGGCATAATAAACAAGATCACGGACTTAGATGAAATACACATAGACATCATCAACCAGTATACAATCAATGTATGGCATAAAGTCCAATGCTAGTAGGCTGCACAAAAGTGAATGTTCATCATCCATTCACAGAACATGAAATCACGTCACTGCTAGGAATAAGTTCATTATGTAAATAGGCTACAATCATTATTCTACAACAGGACATGAATTCACTATTCATGTCACTGATTGAAGAAAGTGTTCTTTGTTTTCCATATGCTGTTCATCACCTGTAAGTTTGTCCCGTAACTCATATTACTTCACAGAACTCTTATCGGTACTTCAACCATTGTATTATCCTTTGACAAATCGAAAACTAAACCAAGCAGATGTTTTTTTTCCTCTGTACTATCAACCATTGACACCAAGTAGTGATATACAAGTCAATCCTGGAAATCTCAGTTTGTTTCTTTATGCCTAGGCATAGCCAGAGACAATAGTTCTGGGCAGTTTGCAGTGAGCCAACTAGTAGGTCAGGACCACCATCAATAATAATATCTCCATAATCAAATATGGGTATAATCATTTGTTTAAACAATTTGATTGAATCATCTAGGAGTTTTCTTACCTGATGTAGCTGGTAAGCTCTACAGACTACTGTGTCCTTTATTTTAGAACAGAAGTGTTTAAAACTGAGATTACTGTCAATGGGAACTCCTAGGTAATTCGAGACCGGAACTACCTTGAAAGTGGTGTTACTGATGAATAAGTTATAACCAGTAAGGTCAGGCTTGGTCCTCTCTGGGTAAACCCAGAGGGTTTTTGTCTTATCCCCATTAAAAGTCAGCTTATGGTAAGAGCACCAGTGGAAAACTCTGTTTAGGTTCTCCTGCATTTTGGAAGCCATGTCATTCTTGGATTTTGATCAAATGATAACTTAAACAAAAACACTACCATAGTTTCACAATAGCATATTTTGCCAAAATGCCCAAGATGCAGCATTGTTTATATATATATAGAGGGCATTGCATAACATGTCAAACTTACAATAATGAAAGGTGCAGGATATTGATATTACAGAGGGACCTTCTGTTAGGTTATATATTGATATTTGTTGGGGAAAATAACAATGCCAGAGAGAAAGTTACAAATAGCATCTGGTTGTGTCCTTACAGAGTATGTACTGCAAGCACAGATGGGATGCATTTGCCAATTGGGATATCATCAGATAAACCTGATGCTCTCCTCGATAGTGACATAGATTACAAATCGATGCAAGAATTTTTATATGTGACATACAGACCACCGAAATAAGCTATTGTGAAAATAAGGTAGGGTTTTTCTTAAAAGATTGGCCAATATTATAACAGGCCAGGTAGGCATGCATGACCGTCAGATGAGAAAACTTTCTCGTCAGATTACTCCCAATCCCTTCCTTCCCCATGTTCCCTACTTAAGTTACATATTTAGGGAACTAACTTGGAGTGAAGTCGTGGATTCAGTAAAAGAAAAAAAAAAGAGATTTATCAGAGAACCAACATCTCTCACCTCAAGCAGACAGTGTGAGCATGTAAATCACACTAGTGGTGAGAGGACGTGGGTGTCGTGCCAGGTACCAGTACATCCAGGCAGTCAGACAGTGAGTCTGTATAACCTGCCAACCATTCTCTACCCCCCCCCCCATCCAATCCCCCTTCTGCAGACTTGCCTCCTAGATACCCAATAAAATCATTTTTCAATTTTTTGAGCAATCTTGTCGTTGAACAGCCTTGTGGTGCTTTCAATGACTCGCTATTTATATACTCCAACTGGTAAAAGCTTGAATAAAGACACCAATGCACTTTCGCCTTTTGGACGAGAAATAGTCTGGAGGCTTGGCTCAAAATGAGAATCATGACATAATTGGCAATTCGATGCTGGGGTGTTGGGAGGCAACTGCTTTTCAATGACTTTTGACATGCTTCTATACATACTGAGTCACTTTAATTATTGGATGAGTAGTATGGTGACTCACATTTGAAGTGGAGCCAGAAGCCACTATGACTGTCGTCCTTGTCCGACCTGAACTCTATGGGGATACGTCTACCCTGGAAGAGGTCCATGGTGGTGCCGCAAGTGCGCCTGGAGCCTATAGAAAGCCAATCTCTACAGGGGGTAGTGTACTTAATGGCCAGGTACACGATCTCCATTCTCACCTGTTATATGAAATGGGTAATTGGAATAGTTATACAAATATTGATAATCTGCTTTTATAAAATACCACTTTCATCCCCAACCCTATCTGTTCTGAACGGTGGGTGATTAATCAGGGTAATAGCTAAATCCATGTACTTGCACTTCTTAAACCATGCCTCATATCTTAGTGTTCAGTAAAAGGGTATCTATGAAAAGATAAAGAATGAAAATGATGTCCTGTGGGATGTCTGAATGGCAGAGATGCCTATAGAGGCAAGCTGCAGTTCTGGTATACTGTACAGCGCATTAACCATTTTCTAGAATGACTGGTTCCATCACACACACCCCTCTATATGAAACACAGACTTACCTATAACTGGCAAGAAATTTATCCCCTTTTGGCCTGTTATCAAGTATAATGCATATGTGACAGGATCTGCGAAAAGGGCCCTTAGTGCAGGGTGCATTTAGGTCCATTTAGGCATTTAGAGAATTTCTAATGGTCTTAGGTAGGCCTGAGCGTTACAAAATAATACAAAGCCCTTGATAATCCAGTTAAGTTTTTACTATACAACCTAGATATAGTTATACAATTAGTCGGTCTGGCCATGTTACATGCATGAATATATAGGGTTGTGGTCGTCTGGGCCATAGCTAAACAGACAACGTATGATTCTGTAATTTGGCAAGGACAATGGTGTCTGCGCTGGCCAATGAAACATTAAAGGTACATACAAATAGAACAATGACATATGACACACATAGGCCTATCTAACGTATTTTAATAGCAATTTGAAAAAAAATGGAAGTCTGCAACTAAAGCACTATATGCATGATAGATGTTAAATAATCTGTATAAGACTTTAAAAAATGATAGTACATTTCCAAATGTTATAAGAAGACAGGAGTGAAACATCATATAGTAATTCTGTTCTGAATAATGCCCATTACTATGATGAAATAACTATTTATTCCTTTACAAAGTCCAAAGCAGATGCCACTTTCCCCGTAATGTAATCTTAATGGTTACCATAGATTTGGATTCATGAAGAATTATTTCCTCTTTTCTTTCTTTCACTCTATCACTCTTTCTTTCTTTATTTTCATTTTCTTTTTCTGTAGTTGTTTTAAACTATTTCATGCCAGTGAAGCTGATTTTCAAGGGTTAAAATTTACATATATCTGCGTTTACAATGACGTAGAAAAACAGGTTAGGTCGATCACAAAATAAACAATATAGCTATTGACATTGCATTTTGATTGTCACACATTTAGAAAATGTCCTATCTACTTTAAGACGTGTATGTATTTAATGTGTTTCTCTTGTTTTTCAACTTAGGGAGTGATCATTTTTTAACAACAGGGGGGCTGGTGGGTTTGCGCGTGGACGCGTGAAAAAAATTTCGACCCCCCCCTCTCGAGGGGGTAAAAATTTTTCGATCCCCCCCCCATAAGGGACAAAAATTGCGCGTGAACGTCCCCTTTTAGCCTATAGTAACGCGCGGGGTTTTCCACTGAAAACAGGTGAAATTATTTTGACCCCCCCCCATCAGAGGTATTGAAAAAATTCTGACCCCCCCTGGTCAAGGGGTTGAAAAAATTCTGACCCCCCCTCAAACCCACCGCCCCCCCCCCCCTGTTGTTAAAAAATGATCACTCCCTTACCTTAGCCTTTGGCGTTGAAGCAGACACAACACAACGACAGTTGAGTTTGGGAGGATAGTTCTCTGGGAAGTTTGGTGAAGCTATGTATGTGCTGCTGGCCTTGTAGTCCACTGTGCCACAAATGTCTGTCACCATAGCATCTAAAAAGGAAAAAAAATCAAGGAATTATTTTAAAATCAACCAGCAAATATCAAGCAATTAGGCATGTCCACAGTGTAAGGAGATGGATTAGTGTGAACATAACAATCACATAACATTATTGATCAGAATCATCAATAATGTAAAGGAATGATCTAGAATATTATCAAGATGCCTCGCGGATAAGGCGCAGCATATCTATCTGACTATGAATCCTAGTGCGCCTTATAGGCCTTATACGGTGTTCCTTATCTGGGGATGCACCTCATAGGCGGGGATTTCATACAATAAAATCTGGCAAAAATATTATACTAGCTGCGCCTCATAGGCCTGGCATGAACTCAGTGTGCGCCCTTTACGCGAGGTATTACACTTGAAGTTTGGCCACTTCTGTTGCCAGTCAGACACGCCATATAATGCGCCATGGTCGGGCTGATCTGACATTGTTTAGTTGATGTTTAAGTGGAATTTGAATTTGACCCATATTGGAGACTCCTTGTTAAGATTAATGGTTATTTAATTTTCCGTTTCTGGTGATCTGCCCTGGGTGAACTAGTGACCCACCCTATGACTTCCCGTCAGGTGAGAATGTCGTAAAAAGGACATCCAGGTGGATTCTATACATAATAGTAATCAGAACTAAGTGTTGAGGCTCCGACTAGCATTCACTTTAATGTTGCCGACTGTTTTATTGAGAGCCGTTAGGCCTATATACTTCATTATGACCTTTTGATTTATTATCATGTGCAATGCATGTGTTGTCAGCTGGATTGGCATATATGTCTATTGCTTTGAGGGCCAACAAAATCATATATGTCCTACTTGCTATTTGTAAACAGGGTGTTAAAATGTGATCAGGACCAGTACAGAATCATCTCTTAGTAAATTTCTAGAAACGGGATATTACAAATGTATCACAGAACACGTGCACAGAAAGGGGGATAAAACAATAATCATTTCAAACATGCCCCACACAACCGTTCTGTGAGTCTTTGCTCCAATGAAAACTAATATGAATGTTCCATTCTGTAATTTGGGATGTTATATAGGAACTAATCTATTAAGTAATTTATTGGAATATATCTTGTTGGAGAATGATGCGGGTTGTGAACTACCCAACCACGAAGTATTAACAAATCTGATGTAAAACTACTCAGAAATAAAGATAGATATTTTCTTCTTTTTTTTCAAATCATGGACCTACCTGGGATACACTGATACTCGACTTGTTGGTAGTTGGAGAAGGAACCACCACAACCTCTCCGTTCTACCAGGTAGTAGGTACACACCCTGTGTCCTGTACAAAACCTGTGTATCAGACTGTTAGACTTGGGGTTGGAGATGATGCATTCCCCCTTGCTGAAAGTAGTGAGACAATGATTCAAAGAATGGTTATATTATTTAACTTGGGATGACACAGACCAATGATGAATAACTTGAATATCAAATTTAGCGCATGCATGTTCAATAACAGATCTTTGTAAAGTTAGATCTATTTACTTTTATTCTATATTCTACTTTTTACGATAAATCTCATTTACATGTCATGAATCTAAATGTGATTATTTCAGATTTACGTGTTGAGAGGCAGTCAACAATTGATATTCAACATAATCAGTCTTCGTACATATAAATACATTTCAATTCTTCATGGAAGTCAATATGAAATAACTAGCTAACAGAGTACCATTGTTTATTGACACTTTTACGACATCAAAAGATGGGAAAGGTGTGAATTTACCTGTAACGACAAGTTTTCGCCTTGGAGTAACCAAAGAAGTCCTTGTTGATACGAATTTTGTTTCCTCTTCCACAATCAAAATTGAAGATATCCCCATAACACTCACTAACTACATACTCGGACAGCTCCTCCTCTGCACCTGGGTGGGGGAAATAAATATAGTTATTATGCTTATTATAGAACCCATCTTGATCTTGCAATTGTACCATTTGATAGAAAGTATTTATGCCCTCTCTTCTGCCATATGTGTAGTGGGTGTATGTGAGTCGGTGGGTTTGTATTCTAGAACAGCTATAGGCTTATGTACAATGGGTCTATGGTTCAATACTATCAAAATTTTAAAAAGATTTCAATAAGTTAATATATAGTACTAGTTAATACGACGTGCTTCGATTGTTTGGAAATCCACTCTTGATGATGTAGAGATGTCATACAACTATAAAGATAATTCAAATAGGCATATGTTTATGCCATTGCCATACATCATAAAGTAAAAATATAGTGCTAAACGCCATAAAAACGCACCTCACAAACTATAGAAGGTAGCAACCGAATTAAAACAAAGGAGAACAAAAATAACACTCATAACACGCCCATCGCCATTTTGATTTCTCCAGAAAGCTGTTTGGATAAATGTACTTCTTTGTTGAATTCATGTAGATGTATTAATTTAACCCAGATAGCCCTAAAGTGGTAATTTCTGTCATAGAGTGCTTAACATTGATAAGTAGACTAAAATAAGTATGACCAAATATGCCTTATACAAAATTTTGGACCTTTACCTGCACAGTGTCCAGAGATATGAGGGATTGCTTACCCTCCTACATGTAGGACAGTAGGACTTAGGACTGCTGTCCTTTGAAATTTGTGTTCTTTTGGTTGCCATGGAAACCACAATTTCTGTACAAGAGTGCCAGAAACTGACAAATAGGCTTATATATGGCCATTTATGCCATACAAGAAATTTCAAAGCTTTAGCTATAGCGGATCCAGAGATCAGCACCATCCTACATGTAGGACAGTAGGACTTTGGGCGTCTGTCTCCTCTGAAAAGGTCCAAATCTTTACCAGAAGGTTATTTTCTAAGTAGTAGGTGCTTTGGGACATGTGTGCAATGTCATAAAAATACCTAAGAATACCCATATGGAGAATTTTTGGAAGCCTTGGGCCTAGATCTATAGGATGCAACATTTTACTTTCATATCTGTTAAGTTTACTTGCAGATATAGACCTCTTCCCAGGATGTCACTTAGGTGTCCTACATGTAGGACAGTAGGACTATCTGGGTTAAGATGACTGATTTTGACCATTTCTATTGCTGATACATTAGGCCTACAAATTATTGAGCATATAATACTAGGATTCTTAGTCTCGGACATTTGCTTGATGAAATGGAAACCAAGAGGACATAATGTCCCTCTAGTTTGTGAACAGAATCCTAGAATGTGAATAATTACATTACTCTTATAACACAGTGAATTCAACCTTACCATCAACACACTGAGGAAGTCCAGAAAGCAGTAGAAAGAACAGCAGTAGACATAACCTGATCCAGGGTGGCTTCATTGTCCTCCTCCAGGACGTGAACAGGGGTTCGGGTGCCCCCTGCCCCCGTCCTCCTCCAGACCTCCTCCAGTCACCTTCTCCAGGTCCTCAATGTACTTCAGTGGCTTTATGAAGACATGGTGTTACAAGCAGATTCATAAGATATAGCAGGAATATGGGATTTCGTAGGATTTGTTCCCGGCTCAGATAGGCAGCCATCTTCCTTTAGATAGTAAATGAGGGCTCCATGCCCAGCATTTTATCAGCTTGGTGAAGAGACCAATACAGCTCCTACAGAGAATAGGGCATCCGGGGATACAACACATCCCCCATCGGTACTCCAATACGGTCTAAGATCTAATGATAGTTATGAATTATCATTTGGATCAAAGGTGCAAAATTTGCATGATTGAATTACTCCAGGAGAATCAGACATTTTAGAGATTGATTGTAGGATATCAAATATTACAATCCATGGATCTGTTATGCTACTGACGATACATTGCGCCTACTGACCGCCACTCAACATGAGGACAATGCATTGGTCCTAGCCCTGTCTGCCCCCACCTCAACCTCTCCCCTACCATTCCCACTGCCATTCTGGGTGGGGGGACCATCATTTCTCACGAAGAGACTGATTCTGGGGCTTTGTAGGCCGACCCAAACGCCGACGATCCACATTAATCACATTATATGCCCTCCGGCATGTCGCACTACCACTGGTACTACACGAGTCTACCGCCAGGGGGACGAGTGACGTCACAGCGTGGCTCCACCAATCAAACGCCGGATAGCCTGGTGGCAGAGACAGGAGGAAGTATTTTCTCAGTTATATTTCCCACTGAAACAATAAAATCCTAGGCTGACACGTGTATGTACAGTTGGGCAATATCTTTTTCTGTGCATTTAAAACAATAACCTAACGTCGTAACCTATTGAGCCTAAGCGGAACTGGAGCTGCTTTCTGGCGACTTGCTCTGATAAGAGCTGATAAGATAGAACCGGCTGTTATCCAGAGACAAGCTACCCATCATATCATATTCTTATCAGTGTGTTTTGCCACTCTTAGAAGAACCAGCAAAATTCAAAATGGTGGATCCACTGGGCGTGGGCCTAGAATCCTATAGGGCATACTCTTAAATTTCTAATTAGGACAGTTGGCTAAACCACCAAACTTTTCTTTAATATGTGTTTGCAAGGTCACAGAGCCAACAATCTGGATATATGTGTATCTTAAAATGTCCACAGTTTCTATCTTTCTCTCATGTTCCTTTTAAAGACAAAAGTACTGTTTTGCCTTGGTCAAATTAGAGAGTTTCTAATTGGAATCTTTTTTTCTAGAAGGCACATACAGTTGACAATGCTTTAACCTGACTGATTGATGAACCAGTCTTCGACATATACATGTAGCTATTTCAATGTTCTTTGTCCACTGGGTCCTCACATAACTGTACGTCAAATGAGAGAGAGAGAGAGAGAGAGAGAGAGAGAGAGAGAGAGAGAGAGAGAGAGAGAGACACACACACACACACAAAGACAGACAGACAGATAGAGGGATCCAGAGAGAGACGGACGGAGACAATACCACCGACACTAATATTGCGCTTTCTCCATCTTTCATTTTGAAGGAAATATACAGGGTTTAAGTGACTACGATTTGAAATCCTAAGGGTAAGTGATATCCCTTTTTCCGAACATTTAAGACTTAAACCTATATATATATATATATATATATATATATATATATATATACATGTATATATATATATATATATATATATATATATATATATATATATATACATGTATATATACATGTTTATATATATATATATTCCCAGCATCGCTTTTGATAAAATTGCTCAATCAGCTTGAGAATTGCTGCAGTTATGTTTCTAATTATAGCAGATGGACTAGAATAGGTCTCTCCCAAGGGCCTTCCAGCCCCACCCCATCCCCACAGTACCAAAGTTCATTCAATGCCCCCTCTTCTTCGCCTTATAGTGTTAAACGTGGGCGTTCACCAAGGGTGATTATGTAGGTGCCCTCTGGTGGCAGCGTCCACTGTACTTTAGCTTGTCCCTGGAGAGTCCTATTGGCAGTAACCAACGTCACTCTGGGAACCGGCCAGGAGCAGTCATATTGATTTGACCATCATGGAGGCCTATGGATCGATACCTGAGTTCTAGACATCAAAGAGGGACCCTGGGCATAGGAGGCAAGGTGAGGGAAGGGATATGGGGCAGGGTAAGTCTATACCTGCTATCAGTATCAATTATAGATATCAAGTGTTCGGGTTGGATTTAGAAGGTGCACCTCCTGTCCTTCAAGTACACTGGTCATCCGGATGTTATGCGCTGAGTCCTTGATTGGCCTCTGAGACGCTCTTTTAGCAACCCCTTGATTATCCATGTCTAAATTTTCAATAATTTCCGAATAGTTTTATTGGAAAATGCCCCCTAAATGATTTCCTATGACGATTGCATACGGCCATGTAGAAAAATTTAGATTATAACATTAGTCAAAGATACTAAACACCCATGCATTATTGTTCTATTTTATTTATGATTTGAATAAATGTTACTACATACAAAATATAACATCAACTTCGGCCTCATTAACCTACAACACAGATTTGGTCAACACTAGGGTATTTTGAAAACAAGAAACTGAAGTATTCATAAATCACACTATAGGTCAGCGGGCACAAGTTGAATGTACACTGTAAGAAGCAGCTAAACTTGTTTAAAGTCAGAACATACTGTATACTTAGTATATAATTATGTAGGTGCACTCTTCTGTTTAGGATTTTTAAATGCCTTAACACATAATGATAAACATGTTTAGATGTCTAACATTGAAACAGTCTGAAGTTTAGGTGTTTAGGATATTACGTATATGTGTAGGTGTTTAGGTATAAAAGACACTATAGATGGCAGCTTTGTGCTTTAAATGAACTTTCTAAAAAGAACTTTATCTTCTCATCTAAAATATGCTAAAGGCCTTTTGTAAATACATGTAATTATTGAGAATTTTTTTAATAAAAGAACATTAGTACAATAATTCGACATGTTTGATTTGTTATTTATATCCTGTATCATTTGGATAAATGAGCATTGTTATCTATAGACCCCTTTACTTTGCTATCAAAGAATTAATAAAGCTATATTCATTCTACCATTCTGTTGTACTAAATACCCTACCTAGGGTTAATATCTATTGTGGATAATGGATGTGATGATATTCCCTGAGAGTATAATAGAATAATTGAGATGATCTACCAATGTTCAACATTTATTGATCAGTTGATATCATATCTAAACATAATATCATAATACTAAACACTCTGACCCTGAAACATCAGCTAAGCATCATGAAATAGAAAATGTTTAGCAACGTGCTTAGACTCTTAACAAATTTTTACAGTGAAGTTGTCTAAAACATTAGATGCTGATTTGCCGTCCTTCCTTCATAACATTAATATCTATCAAAGCGATCATGAACATCACCATTCTCATTTATCTTTTTAAAAATTTTTGCCATTGTTTAAGTTGAATGAAAGGTGTCTAGTTCTATGTGACCTACAGTTTTGTCAATGGACCATTCTGGGTATTATTATTATTTTTCATATTTACTAAATTCTTCGCCATATAAAACCTGAGCTCTGCCCATGATCTACACTCAATAACATCCTGCATTCCCCAACAGGAACCAGGATCCATTACTCATCACAAACACACTTCCTCGATGACACTCTGTGACATAAGGTACAAGGATGTAATAACATTCCAACCTTATCTACGCATACACAGTGTAGCTGGAGGAAGTGTGATCCACCTGTGGTGCCATATTTGGAATGAGAGGATATTTCACAATCTCCTCTCAATCCTCATTAACATAATCTACCCACAGGTGGCACTCTCTCCTTATGACATGTGTCACTATTCTATTGAGCCACATGTACAGAACATTTCACAACACTGTGAGCTGCTCTAGCCCTCAGTATATAAGGTAGCTTGAGCAGCTCCCAGTCATCTACTCCAAGCTATCTATTCCAAGCTATCTATTCTAAGCCATCTATTCTAAGATCATCTCTCCCAACTTACACCTTACACCTATACCTAGAACCTACGACAGGTTGAGCTATAGGATCAGAGGCAGAGCTTAGATCTTGGCGAGTGTTATCATTGTTACCACCTTTATGAAACACTCATGTCAGCTATGCAATAAAAGGATCAACTGAACTTCCCTGGATTCCGTGTACATTCACTTCACCACATGTAACCGTCCGTTGACAGTTTTTAGTAAAGCGCTGAAATGCATGGGATTTATCCGGGAACATCTTCATGATGCCTGTGGCGTATAGGGATCACAGATGGGATAGAGAAGCTATTACATGTACATATTAGCGTTCTTGCAGGTAAATCAATCGGTCCATACCCGTTTTTCCTTCAGTAATTTATCACATCATTTTAGGGGTATATAAAAGCATAGAATACGATGATAGGTGTGGTATAGGTTTGTGAGGCTCTTATCCCTCAAACGGTCTCTAAACCTCAAACGGGATTCGGTTTGAGGGTTAAGAGCAACCAGTGGATCTTATCCCTCAAACATGTCTCATAATTGAAGATGTTCCCAGCAAATTGTCGTGAGTCCTTGTCAACCTGTGTGAAGTGGCTCACACATGTCGCTAGATGGAACACGACGTCGTTATAGCACAAGATCACCAGGAATAGCAATTGCTATGCCACGTGAGTCTAACACACAGTGGCGAAAGATGACGGAATGAGTTATCACTCAAAAAGGAGTCACCATTGATGACCAATCATGGCGACAGATGACGACAATTTTCTGGGATTTATTTGAACTTTGAGACAGTCATTACAGTTTATTCATTTGCATATCGTGAAGCATATACCTATGTGGTAATATTTTTGCCAAAACCCAGAAGCTACAGGGGTTAAAATGTGCATTAAACGCTGCCTCTGTGAAGTTCCAGATTGCCCATATTTGGCGTGTAATCTGAACTAAATGTCCAAGCAAGTTCAGAATCACTGACCATATCTCCATCAAGAAGACCCTGATCTCTAAAGCCTTCCACAGTCTTGAGCCAAGAACACACAAAGGTAAACTTCTCCAGAGATAGATAGCCTGTACCCACCTCCTGACCAGGTATCTCTGGGAGACCAGATGTGTCAATCTCAGGCCTGCGCATCCCTTCAGTGGCAATCATGGCCAGGCCTGGGCGTGATAACAGGAGATGGGACCTCTGTAAACTGACCAGAGTGAGGGGCTGGACCACAGTGGCATCAGACTTATCTGTGATTGAACCAGCCACCCCGGCCTCCCTCCTCTTCATCCTATTCATGGATGCTCTGATGATGGACAACGGATCAAAGTCCTCCTCCTCTGCTGGCTTCTCATGAACCTTTACCCGCGTTGTTTTGTTCCTATGATCAAGCATTCGCCGACTGTTTCTAATAGGATCTATAAAACTAGTTTCCTCCATGACAGTCTTCCCTGTTGGGGGTGGTTGTGGGGACACTACAGATGTATCTTCCTCATGATGGACGCTCTCTTTACCATCGGCTGGGCATGGCTGAAGTGCAATAGTTTCAGATTTGTCAATTTGGGAGGTGTTCCCTGGTGATGTGGGTTCACCCTCATTGCCATCGCCTTCACTACAAGAAGATTCCCCTTCCATCTCGTCTTCGCCGTCTTCCTCAGTGCTTTCCTTAAGTTCTTTTAGGTTCTTCTCGAGTTCCTCCTCGACCACGTCTTGTAGGGTTGGTGTAGTGTCCTGGTGAGGTCTATAGACAGCAGATACTGAGGACCCTCTCCGGGCCTGAAGATAGTCCCCATATCTGGAGTCTTTGTCCCGTCCATCCAGACTGCCTTGATCAGAGCTCTCAAAACGGACCTCAGTCTGTCCTTGGACACTGGGCAACATGTAGGAGGAAGGTATGGTGACCATGTCTGAGGCATCCCCATCTTCTCCATCATTTGGAAGATACAATGTAGGGATGGACAGTACTGTCGTGTTAAACTCTGGAGTCAGAGCTGTAGGTGTATCTTCATGCCGTTTTGAGCGGTCATCCAGATACTTAGTTCTTGGCAAACTGTATCTCCTCAGCTGACTTGGATGACCTGAACATTTCGTCCTACTTGCCAAGGATGGAAAGCCTCTTGGAGCCTTCTTCCCGACACCAAATGTTGGGATGGGTTTGTTGTGGAATGGGGACGTAGCCGTTGTGGTTTCATTCTGGCTAGAAGGGGTGGAGACCTGCCTCCTTGTTGCAGAGTCCACATTCTGCTTTTGGCGTAAGCTGGATGGTACAGCAAGGTAGGATACATGTTGGTGTGGTGGTAGAAGTGTCTGATCTTGTGAAGAACTTATGGTAGGCAGCTGCAGCCCACTCTCAGTATCACTGAGCTCTGTCATCGTCATTGTGACCGTCCTCAGCTAGTGGCATCACCTTTGAATAAGATGCATGTCAGCAGAGTAAAGAGTATTTATGCAATAACATGGCAGCAGTGCTAAACTATAGCTCGACAGAGCAAGTTTGGAACCTGAGTGTTTTTCAGTTTTGGGAGCAGCTGTGCATCTAAAATGTCTGTATTCAAGGGACTTTTTTGCATATGCTGCAGATGACTAGTCTTGTGTATGATTCTATCTCAAAAATATGATAACAAAATATGAAAATAAAAGCATTTGCCATGCATTATTCCCTCATTTTCAAGATTACAATGTCTGAAGACCTGAACAATATGAATAGGTCCATGGTGCAAAACCCTTTTGTTTCTATTGAATTTCATCATCAATATCTGTGAGCCAGCAAGCAGAAATGGGGGTTCATGTGGGATTTAGTTCCTAATTTAGCCACCAGGGGGCAGCACTATGGGCTAGAATAGGAAAAATGGGCCTAGAAATGTTATAGGGTACTTTTTGATGGAGAATATGATGGATTTTGATAAAATGTTCTATTTTGGGTGGAAAGGTTCCAAATTTGGAATGAAAAAGAACGTTTGAAGGCCTACATATGAATTTTTGTTGAATTCTATTGCCATGGAAACATGATTTTCATTCTAAATAGGCAATTCAAAGAACCCGTTTTAAAGAATATTTCATCAGGTTTACTACGGTGAAAACAGAATGAAAATACCATTTCTAGATCAAAAGTTATAGACAAAAGAATACAAATTTTATGCTTATTTACCTAATTTGCATAAATTATGCTAATTATAGATGTATCTCATGACCAATCAGTCCTAGAGCTTATTGAGATTCTGGATCTGGTTATACCTACCCATATTCAGCAAGCTATTTCTCCAAAACTATCAGGAGTATCTTCTCATGCAATATATGACTGAAAAGCATGTGATCTGAATTTTAAAGTCGATTTTTAGCAGGGAGCACCCTTTCTCCTTGCTTCTATTATGAAAAACTGATGGTTAGAATAATTTTTCAAAAAATATAAAGGGCCAAACTTTGAAAAACAACAATTTCTTTCAAACTAATGATTTTCAAATGTATAGTTTGTACTACAGTTGTAAACTATGCACTACATGAATATGAAGACATCTATCCTGGCCTGAAAATCATGAGTTTCATCTTTCATTTGCTTCAAACATTGTGTAAATCAGATGATTTTAGACTAAACTATAGCAATTCTTAGGAAAAATTAAGGAAAACCTAAGTTTTAGGTTCCCAGCAAGCTGCATCGAACTATATAGTCTACCCCAAAATAGGCCGGGGCTTCTTGTCACAGTAGCTGGGACATGTTTTCATAAAAGCCTGATCAATAGCACTTTTGGTAAATGTTGATTTTAAATGGCTTTATTATATGGAAATGAGGTCGTGAGGTCCTACTCATCAATATACCGGTACGTCAATATTGCAATTGGGAGTTGTGCAGTACATGGGGGAATATGCTATCAATTAGATTTCACATCATTACACTACATTATATCTTTATTTATGATTCCCCTTCCGCAAGACTCTGTACTTGTTCGATGTTTCTAAGAATATAATGTGTGAAGCAGCTAGCTATAAGGATAACCAGCAATTAATTATTTTAGTTGTCAAGGCCATCAGATCGATTATGTCAAGGTCGAGTCAGGAATCTGCTCTAAAGGCAAAGGGTTTTATGTCACTGCTGTGCACCCTAGCCAATTACATGGCCATTTAGGTGATCATATTCTCCGATTTTATGTTAGTCGATTCTCCTGATTCCTTGCTCGACATTACGCCAAGACCTACAGTCAGCTAGAAATTCCTTTCAGTGAAGATGATAGACACTCAAAACAAGAACACTGCTGTAAATTCTCCCGTATAAGCCACAGCTAGTACTTATCAGAACCCAATTTAAATTGCAGCCGATGGAATGCTCCCAAAGTCAGGGAGCGGCTTATACGTGGGTATTTGACACTATAGAACAGTACTAAACAACCAATTTTCAACCCCTAGTTGAAGCCTATAGTACATCCACTAACTCAGGGTGCGGCTTATACGAGGGTGCGGCTTATATGGGAGAATTAACGGTAATAGGAGAGTCACGCAGTCAGGTTCCTGCTTGTGCAATAATACACTCTATTTTTAAACAAGGCAGGTGGCTTTTCAGTCTTATGTGGTGAGTAAAGTTGAATGGTGACGCAGAGCATGACTTTTAACATGGGATGGTACCTACTTAGTGCTCTCTTTAGGTTATGTGTAAAAGCCTCCTGAGGTAGCAGCTGGGTTTTTAGGTGCTGCCTCAGGGCAGCAGCGGCCTTTAAAGGGATATCCATTGATAGTTGACGGATAGTTTGTGTTCAGGCAAATATTGGGGACATACAACCCTTGAGATGGTTGCACCAGTTTATTTGCTGATTTCTATTTGTTCGCCAAGCATTGATCCGGAATTTGACTTAAATGAGATTTACCAAAACATTAATACATGTATCAAAATGTTTCTTTGTAGTGATTATACTAAATCATTAGCATGCAATAGAACCCTGGACTAACCAGTAAGCAGCCACACGAGGTTATCTAAAGTTGGTACAATGATACAGAGCTTGAATTAACCCCAGTTCACAACCACTTACAACCCTCTCCATTCCATGAATCCAACTCAAGTTTAACATACAATAATGTTGATGAAGCATCCTTACCTAGTTATATTGAATAATCGCAGCACCACATGTATACCGGTGCTGTAGAGGATGCGATCACAGATACACAGATAGTCCTGGGCACGTGCAGGTGATGCCAGATATGTCAAGGTACAGGCAGTTTCAGCTAGGTTAGTGGTACTAGCAGCAGCAGCAGCAGCAGCAGCAGAGACCCTGGAGAACTGCCATCCCTTAATACCTGCTGTTCTCACCTGTCACTAGGGCTGCTGTAATACCCTAGAAGGGTGAGGACGGATGCAGACACCTCACTTCCTCTAGTGCATTTGGAGGGGGAAATGGGGTTGGAGTAGCACTGTTTTATTTCCTACAATATGGAATGACTATCTTTTTTATTCTTAGATACTAGTGACCCCCCCCCCCAGTCCTATGTGGCCTTTACCATAGCTGCCTTGGGTATGTTTCAGAACGGTTAACGTTCACCAAATGGCCCTGCGACCCGTTCTGTCGATCACCAACTATCTTGCACAAACCAAATCGCACAATGTGATTGTGCAAATATGCCTACAAAATGTATAATTGTAGAGAGTCGGTGGCATTGTAAAGAAATCAGCATGATTTTGTGTTGGCAATTGAAACTATGATCATGATTGTACAAATCTTACGTTTTTGATTGTACAAAGACTCAATTAGGACCAAATCGTTATTTGTTTCTGAAACCTACCCCTGGCAGACCAACCAACTGTCTCACGTTCCGACACATATATACTCACGTACATCGCGAGAAAAGTTATACATTTGAAAGTTCCTTGTATAGCCTATCTGTTTTAGGGAGTGGCAAGGTTCTAGGACTATGGGTTTGGAAGATTAATTTGATACGTTTTGTCCACTTGGAGTGATGGTGGGTTGTATAAAATTAATCAGTGCATCCATCTATTCTCCCAGGATCGTCTTGAATGCTCTACGCCGGGAACAAGGACAATGACAAGAACAAGTAAACTGAACTGTGTGCTTCTTTTCTTTCTTTGCTAAAAAAAAATGACATTCAAAATGTCATCTACCTGTGGTAAAACTGTGGCTAGGAAGACGGAAAGGGTTCAACACTGTTCAGTTAGTTTGGTCTCCCCGAACGTGTCTAACGATTTTCCTCACCCCTATCCACCGCACTCCATTCTTGTAAAGGGCGGCCACCTGCTTTATAGAAGCGTTTAAGAACTAAAATCGACAACAATGTGCACTCAAGCAAACCACAGTACAGTTTTATCTGACAGGTGGCACCACCGAGATAAATATCTATGTGTCCATATGAAAGTGCAGTTCTCAGCCACTAGAGGGGGATTGTGTGCTTGAGTATGCATGCCATTCCCCTCCCAAGAGAAAATGCCAAGGCCTCAATGAAACAAAACCGCTAACCTAGCTCCAGCATCAAACCAATTATGGCATTATGATCGGGAAAATCGGGGCCTGAATCTTAAATCAGAAGTAGAAGTCACCAAGGGCTCTATACAAAAGATTTATATACTTATAAGCATATTGCTAGGGATCAGCGTGCTCAACCTGATGATTCAAGGTCAGTGACGGATCCAGGATTGTCCAAAGAGGGAGGGGGCAAGACTTGGTGAAAGCTGATGAGGTACTATATGGCCCCAAGCACTGTAAGCGATGCGCAGTAGGCTGGGCTTGGGGTTGAGGGCATGCCTCTAAGAAGATTTTGAGGGTTTAGACTTACAATGGTGAATTCTGAGGCATTCTCAGCCAGATCTTTGTGCAAAGGCTAGGAATAGAGGTGTTATTAGGTTAAATGAGGAAACTCGGAAGGACTTATTGTGGTGGAGGGATTTTTGTAAGATTTTCAACTGCAGAAGTATCATTTTAAATGATAATGCATGTACCCCTATGTATTCCGATTCATCTATACAGGGTTTTGGTGCCTGGTTTGGTAAAGACTATTTGTATGGGACTTGGAATGATACTAATCCTATGTTAGACTGTGTGGATCATTTTACTCATGCCCCTAAACTGGATAATCTCAAGATTCATCACAGGAATATCAATGTAGACGAGCTCTACCCTGTTATGGTGGGTCTGAAACGTTGGGTGAAGGAGTTTAGTAACACTAGAGTTCATTGTATCACAGACAACATGCACGTCTTGGCTATGTTAAATACCGGTAGATCCAAGAATAAATTGTGCATGGCTTGGTTGAGAGAGATTTTTTGGCTATGCTTTGTTCATAATATTGAAATATATTCCACATATATTAGGTCTGAGGAAAACATTTTAGCTGACCATTTGTCTAGGCTAAATTACAGGGGTGTTCCACAGAAATGTAAAAATGTTTTGACTGAATATAACATGTGCTGTTATGATTGCAGACCTCAAGGAGTTGGAGAGGAGAAGGAAAAAATTCTTGTATAGGGGTGTGGCTGAATCCACTCGTAAAACTCGTAGACAGCAACTTAGTAGGTACAAAAAAATTTGTAAGAGATTTAATTTTAACCTTTTTCCGTGTTCTCCTTCTCAAGCTTCTTTGTATTGTGTGTACCTGTCGGAGTTTATGAAACCTATTTCAGTCAGAAATTATTTGTCTGCTGTGTGGTATTACCAAAAATTAAAAGGTTATATGGATTATAGTAGTAACTTTGTGGTTAAAAAGACCCTTGATGGGATAGAGAGGCTGTGTAAGGGGTCTGGTAGTACAACCTACCCTCTGAGTCCTAGAGATATGGTGCAAATTAAATCTAAACTTGACTTCAGTCTTATGGAAGATGTGGTATTTTGGTCTGCTATATTGTTATGTTACAGGGGTGTGTTCAGGATTGGACATGTAGTCCAGTCGCCCCATAACTTATTAAAGAGGAATGTTAAAGTGTCTTCTGATTGTATAAAGGTCAGAGTTATTTTGTCTAAAACGGACCAGTTTGGCAAGTCTCCATATGTTGTGTATCTAAAACGAGATGATAGTTCTGACTTCTGCCCGGCTAGATATATTAACATGTGTGTTAGAGCCTGTAAACATAACAGATTTCTATTTTCTTTTCAATCTAGACCGTTGCTTTATAACTATGTGAATACGAGGTTAAAATCTATTGCTTTTCAATGTGGTTTGTCTGGTAAAGTTTCAAGTCATTTGCTTAGGCATGGTGGTGCAACTCTGTTAAAAAATGCAGGTTTGAGTGTTCAGGATATTATGAGGCGAGCTAACTGGAAATCTAATGCTGTTTTTAATTATCTACATGAATCAAAGGATAGCTTGCTGGCTTTAGATGTAATGATTTAATGTTTTTACTATGGAATGTGTTACATTGTGTTTGGCGGTTGTTGGCATGTATAGGATTGGTATTGACAAAATCAATTCTCACCAAACCCAATGTCTCTTATTTATTCCATATTTATTGTTATAATATGTCTATAAATATAACGATATAGTTATTATTACTACCGGTACTTCGGATCAACACATTAACTTATGGGACTATATACTCCCAGGTATATATATATAATTAATGAGTGATACGTTGGTACTACTTTGTCTGGGCGCATGATTTTCTATGACGTCACACATAACATTTTCCTCCAGTATATAAGCACCAGCAGTTGAACTAACCGTCAATTGGCTTCATATACTCGGACAGCATACACCACGCTGGGTGGTGCTGGAAATTTTAAACTTTATTGTGATATTGTATTATCTGTATATTACTATTATATTGTATTATATTGTTATTCTATATATTGCTATGTTATTGTATTATATTGTAAATTATTGTCTTATTTAATAAAGGCATGTATAGGATTGGTATTGACAAAATCAATTCTCACCAAACCCAATGTCTCTTATTTATTCCATATTCATTGTTATAATATGTCTATTAATATAACGATATAGTTATTATTACTACCGGTACTTCGGATCAACACATTAACTTATATATATATATATGTGTGTGTGTGTGTGTGTGTGTGTGTGTGTGTATAGACTATAAGGCTTAGTACTGAGGACTAGTGCGTCCGCCATTGCTTTATCTGGGAGCTGGTGAGATAAGGACTGATAACAACCAGCATGGTGGGTAGCAGCTATTACATAATGTACCCAAAAAATACTGCAGTGAATGGAGGGAGGCATCTCATTGGTTGATATTGTATCCCAGGTCAGCCCTATAGTGAGGAATGACAACCTTTTTAGACCTAAACTGTGGCTTCTACCCGGGTGCGGCTTATAATCTATGGAGAGGGGAGACAGCGTATAGGGGCCCATAAACCTTACTTCATTTTGAAATACAACAACTTGAAATAGCCAGGAATAGGTGAAATAAGGGCCGGTTTCTGCATTGAGAGGGTCTCCCAACATAATGTCTTTCAGTCATGAAGTAATCTATGATACCCAGCCAAATTGTTAGACGAGGGTCTTTTTATTTGAGAAAGCAACTTTCTCCTTCTTATTTCATCACGAATGATGTTAATCCTGAATAATTCATATGTTAGACTCAACTTCAGATGGTATTGGACTCATAATGCAGTGTGCCATGTATTGATATCAATTATGGCCCTGTAAAAGTGTGTGTCACTTCTTTTCTGACAGTGATAAACATAAGAAATTTATAGAAGGGACGGTGCATTCAAATCATGAGAGAGGTCGCTCACCCCACCCTCTCCCCGAGCCCGATTGTTTTTGCTTCCTTGGAAGTATTCCCCCCTCACATATAGTCCTAGATAGGAGTGGCTCAGTGAGGCCGTACGTTTGTGATATATATTTGTGGCTCTGGTGAACAATAAGAAAAGAAAGACATTATAGTTACCATACAATGCACTTTATCCGACACAATTTCATAAAACAACATGGTATACAATATCATACAATTAGAATGACCTCACAAAACCCGGCACCTCTCAGTGTTTCGACATATATCTTAAATTCTTTTCCAATCGCCTCTGATTACTATGTGTAGCTCTCTCCATAATGAAGCAGACACCATATATACGAACATATTCGCCCTATTTGATTTACAAACAGAGTTTCTTATGAAACTGATATACAGTTGGTGGTCAGTCAGGAGTAGTTTTAAGAAGATCAGAGATAAGAGATAAGATACGGGTCCAATTGAGGCTTTCTACTACTGGCCCCTAGTTTACAAATCTCTCTGTTTTTCTTAAAGAGGTAATTTCTATTACTAAATAGGCTGATTTCTTTTCTATATTTCATCAAGTCATTTCCTGATTTGTTTTACATTTTCTGTAAATTTTTCTTATAACTTATCAATGATTTTGTGACTTTGGGTAATAGAAAATGGGAGAGAATTTTCTCAGAGGTTTAGAGCCCCACTGCCTCTGCCCACATCACCCTCCCGGCTGGGGAGGTTTCAGATACGACTGACCTAGGCCTGTATATTATATTAATCACGTTTATAAAGAATAGATTTCATGAGGAAATGCTCTGAACATCGAGCGTTAATGCACTATGATCGAAGGCCTTCCTAAGGCACATGATGTGCAAAGGATGAATTCTCTTTATAAAATAGGTATATATTATGTTTTAATTGCTTTCTTGTGATATTATACAGTACAATTGTGCATTTTGTCATTTATATCAATGTGTCGTGCAAAGTTAAATTGTAATGCACAACATGGGAATTACTCTAAATTAAGACATACGGCCAGCCGTTTCGGTCATAGACAACAATCACACACCGACAGGGTTATATATGGAATAATACTTATAGTTATACTTATTTTCAACCGATGCACATTTCATGTGTATTTGAACCTACTTTGATAAATAATAATAAATTTTGTGACATGTACTGGGAGAAGGGGTCTTAGTACTCCCTGCACTAAGCCCCCTTTTTCGCAGATCGTGCCTATATTTAACAATTGTAGAATATGAAAATTATAGAACAATGTATTTATAATTTCATGTTGACCTCTATGAGGGACATAACCACTCCAACATTGTTAATATTATTGAAACAGTTTACTTAATAAGAAGTAAGGATTGCACATTATTTTATCCTTGTTCATAGAGATATTGCACTAAAGGTGGGCTCATACCGTTGATTGCTTTAATATTGCAATTGGACAGTTTAGAATAAGTCCCATCTCTATAAAGTTCAGCACCCTGTGTATAGGAGTTACTTAGTAAATTGAAAGCTCATGATGGTAATCACATACACACAATACCATACACACCGTTCACAGTTAAAGTAACTAATAAAATCAATGCCTCGATTTCCACCAAATAATATCTATGAATTCTCACTGTCCTCATTTAGCATCCTCTCTTTTGTGGAAAAGAGAATATTACTGTTCTATGGTGCATGGTCAATGCACTCTCATCTTAGAAAGTCTCTTATTCAAAATTACAAAGAGGTGACAAGAGCATGATTACTCTGCTCTCCTACTTAAGACACATTGGTCAATACTCCAAAAGTATCATAATCACATTCCTCAGATGATCAGTATAGGCCACATCAATTGCCTCATCACATAAACCCTGATGTTGGATCTACAGTTTTAACCATTAACATAACCATCGCTTTATATCAGCAGGGCATTTCAAAATGATGTCTCTATATCTATCGTTTTGAAATGTCCTCCATAATGTAAGTGTATGAACAGATTAGGGATGTCATTGACATCCACTTTTTCCCGATTCCGATTATCACGATTTTTAGTCCTGATATTCCAATATATCACAATATCATAAACCATTGAAACACTACTAGAAAATTCATCTGAAAGCAGACAAATAATGTCGTAATCAGTGGTAATATATGTGACATGATCCTGGAGTACAATGCTTGCTTTTTTTTAGTGATTTTTATCTGGACTTAATCATCAATAACTGTTCCCTAATTCATGGTCTTGGTTATCACTAATACTTGTTCCTATTCATATCATTCCATGTCAAAAATAATGGAGACCTGTATATGAGTATTCACCCCGCCCCTCAAATTTATAAAATTAGTCTATTTGTATAGCACAATTGATCAATATACTGATACACAAATGTTTATTCAAATGCCATCAGCATTCCCAAATGAGCTTGAACTAAGAAATTTTACTTATAAATATGATACGTGAAATGGCAGTAAATGCTTTTAAAAATTTGACCTACCATTTCAATAATTTCCTTTGAGATTTATTGACAAATGCCTAATATAGCTGCATTGCTGATACAACGAGCTTTACCTTGATACCAAATAGGACCACCTTTGATTATGGATAGTGAGGAAAATCAAGCTTCTTCTGAATGTTTTATGTACAATGTATCACTCATAATGTATTGATATGATGGCAATGTCAATACGATTTTCATCATCATTACATTGCTGATATTTTGATATGATAAATATCGATGACATCCCTAGTACAGATAAACTTTCTACTTATGCTTAATTGCTTCAAATCATGGATAGATGGATTTTCCTGATTGTGTATTCATGGTTAAAAGTGTGTCGATATACAGGTATGAATGAGACATCTTTTGTATATTTCAGCTAACTTATAAATGATACATAGTGAGTTGGGGTACCATAGTGAGATCTTTAGAGTCCATGGCATTTCAGCTGCCTCATTATGAAAATAGTATTATACTAATGACAATGATATCTAATCCACCTTTGGGGTTAAATACATAAAATGAAGTGTGTATTCCTCTATGCCTGTGCAAGGCAAATGCCCGAAAATACATTTCTAATATCTGATGGCAGTGCTAACATATATAATTTAATGACTTTCATGCAAGTGATAGAACTCAGGTTTCATCGTCTTTCCTCGTGGTATTCTCTCTGTATATAAACGCCAAGGTAACCAGACAACATTGAAGGATTGATAAACTCTCACATTAGAACATAATATTATTCTACTATGGAAAATATTCAATCATAGATATCTTGTTTGACTTTTTTTCTGATTGGTTAGCTAACAGGTTATGTCGCCTAATTGGTGAAACCATCTGACTGATAAATTCTCAAATTGGAGAACTCTCGAACTGGAACATCTTTGGCAATGTTTTCTCAAGTGGTATACTTCATCTCTTTACAAATCGCACGACGGAAAATATAAATAACTTCAGCGACTATAACATGTATACGAGCTGCTCAAGAGCCGCTCATATCCGTGGTTTCTGAGCTCCTCTTGGGTGGGAACCAAGTGGTGTAGGACAGATCATTGAACCAGATCGCTGCCAGTCGCATTTCAGGCACACACGAGAAGAGCTCCTCCATTCGCCAATTAGGCCATCCATACTTTTCTGAGTTAAAACAAAATACAAGAGTGTGATAGAGTAGTCCTCAGGCTCGACTCTTACTCTAAATTTATTACGACCAAAATTTAATTCAGTGCACTATATTTGATTCTGAGTCTCCCCCCTCATATGAGATTCTATTTCCTAAAGCTTATAATATAGTTAATTGTATTTCAAATTACCAAAATGTCCTTACCTGTAGTATATGCTCTGAATATCTCTAGTATTCTCCATCTTTTCTTTTCTACAATTTCCGGCACCTTCATCTCAAAGCAGTCTGTAATATAAATGTTTACAAAATTATTCAAAGTTTACAACTTGGTGGCTTGCCTGAGATGTTATCGAACAATGGCCCTTTTCATTCAGACTCTGTCTTTTAATTTATATATATATATATATATATATATATATATATATATATATATATATATATATATATATATATATATATATTATGTGCCCATTTTCCTTATAAAATTTGATACTCATATAGCATAAAAATACTACCGGGTATTTAATACTTTTTTTTAAAAAAAACTTGAATTTTAGTGTAAGCACGAAAATAGACTAAATATTATTACGCTATTTGATATGCAAATGAAATATGACAAATTGATATACGTGGGATGTTTTTGATAAATATTTTTACCTGTAGCTAAAATACAGGAGATGGCAAGGAGAGCTGTCTCTGTTTCATCCAGATTAAGTCTGTGTAACTTATGCGCCATGTGTAGGTTGCGATTGTTTAGAGGTGTGTGTGGGTTGTCTGGATGCATGGGGATGTCGTGCAGGTATGGGAGGGTGCCACTCTCGGGTTGATAGTAGCGACACGCTGTGGCGACCAGCGCCCATGTATTAATGCACATCTTGATGATAGTCAGGGTATCGTTCTCATGAACACCTGATAGAACTGCAAGAACATTTTCAGATACATTTTTAGAGGTTCAGGAAGCTGTTTTTGGAGTTCAAGAAGCTCTCTTTCATTATCTTTTTTCTTGTTTTTACCTTTTACCAAAATACACACCTGGAGCTTAATTCAAAACATCCTGGGATCGCAACCCCAGCGATCTTAGTGTAGGCACATATCATAAGATCTGGCCGGTCTACCCTATCTAATGCAGTGGTTGCAGGCCTCTCAGGAATAGCAAGTCCTGGGATCAATTCACTATTCCTTTTCCAGCACTAAGATCACTGCGATCTTAGTGAAAGAATTGCAAAGTGGTTTCACCTGAGTACAAGAGCACTTATAGGGAACACTCCTGATCGAAAGAGTGAATAGCCTGCTGCATACATATAGAGGGGAGGGAGGACGTTTGCTGAGTGTCCTTGAGGGCTCTTACACTGTTAATTTGGTGTTTAGCAACCAAACACCAGTGTTTGGGATATAAACAACTAAACACATTTTTGTCCCACTTTTCTAAACACATTTTTTGGCTAAACGTGTTTAACTTTAAACATGTTTAGCTATCAGGTGTTTGATTTTACAAGTGTTTAGTTTTGATAGGTGTTTAGCTTTAAGATATGCAGCAGGAGTAAATGTTTAGATTGGTAGTGTTTAGCTTTAGGAGGTGTTTAAAAACATACAAAACTACTGAGTCGTCAGGAAACTGAGTGATATACAACTATAAAAACGAGGATACTATCCTTTTACTCATTTCATACATATTATACTTATCTTATCTGCTTATGATTCTTATTAGATAGCTAAACACCTGATGTTTATCTTTCAAATACATGTTTAAGACTAAACACATAGAGACTGGATGTGTTTAAACTCAAACACCTAAACACTATGGTGTGTAAGTGTTTAAGTGTGTGAGAAGTAGGTGTGTAGTTTTCAGGATAAGTGTTTAGAATATGATGGTGTTTAGCTGTAAGTGTTTGAATATCATAGATGAGTTGGAATCACACACCATGTAGATAGTGTGGTATGTATAAACACACACCTTTTTTGCGTTAAGTGCACTGTAAGGTAATTCTTCCCTTCTCTCTCTTTGTCCTGGGGGGAGGGCACAATGCTTCTAATAGGCAAGCAAAAATCATACATTCATGGGAACAACTCTTGAATACTGTACTCTTTTGTTAGCCCATATGGGGACGGGGAACGATGGTACAAACACTGTTGTGAAGAAGAGTGGCTCCACAGCTATTCCTTTATTTTGGGACTCTTACCCCTGTGCCCAGTCAGTACTTCTTGGAATAGTGTAGGAGGGCTGAGGCTAAGATCGATGCGATCTTAGTGCTGGCTAGGAAATGTGAGCGCAGTCTAATCTTAAGATCGCTTAATAGAATAAGGTAGAATAATTCCTAAGATCGCTGAGGTTGCAATCCCAGGATGTTTCGAATTAACCTCCAGGGCATAAAAACATTTGTCAAAGTTTACCAAGAAAAGATGACCTATGCATTCCAAGTCTCCATATGTCTGTGTAATATGGGCAGTCGTATTAAATGCAATATCTGTATTGTACGATAACTGAGCGGTTTATCAGTTGAGTAAAAAAAAAATTCCTTACAAACATTAAAGGTAACGTACTGAAATAATAGGCCTATGAAATTGTGTTAGTTTGAAAGGATAAGCAATTTGCTTTCATACACAACCAGCAGTCAAAGATGTCATTAACAAACAATGTACCTTTTAACAGAACTTTGCCTGGAGACAATTCCTTCTAGAGCAAGTCACAAGTTTGAAAAAAAGCTTCTTATCACTTCTGTCGAGGCTTAAGTCTAATGTATAAATGCTAAGTGCTCACCTTCTTGTGTTTTGATGAATGTGATGAATGAATTAAGAATCCGGACCAGCCGTAAGCGAAGGAACTCGCCTACGCTCTCTGTGAACTCTCTCTGAAATGAGCAACAAAGAAAGCTATATTATTGAGTATAATAAAATACCTTCAACACCAAACTTTACCAAATCACATACATGTAGAATTAGGGATCCTACAGACTGAGTATATAACTCAGCTGTGACTGAAGTGTTAAAAGTCGACTCTTTATGATAACATACTTGTATACATACTGTACAAAACGATCTGATTAACCCTGTCGGATAACCAATTTATTTTCAATTCAATCAAGGTAAAATACTATGTCTCTATACGATAGCATAAGGAGATCATTGCTGATTCGAAGAACTTACCGATGCCATAGACTCGTGTAGGATTTTAGAGGAAGGCAGGGGACCCTGGAGGCCCTCCACTGCACGGCAGTGTGCAGAAGTCAGATGTGACACGTAGCCCCGATCTTCCACACTTAACATCCGGTCCCCGGAGGGCAGTAACGGGTGCGACCAATAGGGTAGCACCACCTGCAGATATCGCTGACTCAGCGATTCCGACAACAGGTAGGTGAAGTCCCCGACGTGCACCTTGCCCAACTTCTGCCGCTCCTGGCGTGTATCAATTGTGTGGTCAGCCTGAGATCTACCAACGACCATAACCCGCGCCTCCGCGCACGGCGGTCGCCGCTCTTCCACTGTGTCGACGACGACTTTGGCCTGATTTCCGCAGTCGCGCGGCAGGTGGAACACTTCCGGTCCATAGTCGGTCATTTCCGGTTCCGATCTAGGCATGGGAGACGCCATGTTGACGGACTGGGCCAGGTAGTGGTGGGATGGGGCAATACTACTTCCCGTTTCACAGGATGAGAAGGAGCTGCAGCTGTCGCTGCGATGACTTCCGGCGGATGGCAGGAAGTCGTCGGAACGTGCCGACGCTTGAGGTGACGGCGAACCTTCTGATTCACCGTTGACGCTGACGGAGGAGGAGCCGCGGTCCGACTCTCCTGAAGACGTCATGCCAGAATTGTGACGTGACATCATCTGAATGGCCGACAGAAGGGACTCTCGTTGAGCTTTTCTCGGTCGTCCGACGCGAACTGGAAGAGCAAAGAAAGGGGTTGCTGATGTGAAATTTAGTATATCATGTGGCAGGTGAAGTCCTATACATATCTACATGTGTACTGGTGAAAATTTCTAAGAGCTAGTTTTACGACTCAATATATAACGGAGCAGAGAACATGCGAAAATGGTCAATCAGTTATGAGATCCATCTACTTTCTCTTGCCATGGCTGAAGATTGTTCATTAGCCTAATGGTATAATTCTTCGAGTCATTTACATATACACACAATTAAAGAGGAAATCGTCTCATAATTCCAAAACTTTAACAGAATATAAATACATTAGAAGGCTTACCTTTGGGTGTCATGCCGACTGAGAGGCACTTGTTGAAGCGGCAGTAACGGCAGGTGTTACGGCTGCGGGGGTTTACAATGCACGAGCCATTCTTTATGCAGCGGTACGAATGGTTCTCTTTCAGACCCCTCCTGAAGAACTTCTGTAGAGGGAAATGCCAATCAGACTCTACATTAGTAATATGATTTAGAACTTGTTATAGTTGAAACCCCCTCCATAGTATAAAAGCTAACGTTGCAAATATATTACCAAACCCCCGCGTCTAAGCCGCACCCGCGTAAAAACCGAATCCTGAGCCCATGGATGTATTATACGCACCAATGGCTTGAAATGGTCTATAAGCCTCAGCTATTATGTGGGGTTTTACGGTTATTTAAAGCCCCATGTATATTCTACGATTGCAATTTGAATTATGACCGGTAATGATAATTCTCAAAACTTCACATGATTAAATCACCACTGCTATATGTATATATGCATAAAGAGAAGTACTTGCTAGGTGTCTGAATAACATTTAATAGTTCTCACCTTACAACCTTCACATGTGTAAGTCCCAAAATGAATGCCATTGGCGATGTCATGGCACACTGAACACAATTCCTGCCCTTGCCCAGCGTACATGACTTCTGGGCGCTCTGTTGGTAAATTAAAATTTGAGTTTCAATTAAAAATATCCACACGGAGAAAGTCTGGATTATGGCAATTAAACAACAAAGTTCGAAGATTTTACAGAATTATATTCTAAGCTGGGATGGACCACGATAATTTCACTTTGATACTAGTAGATACAGATTCAGATCAACGTTGAGTCACCACGATCAACATTAAAGAAGCAGCACGTTATCAACGTTGCTACAACGTTTTCTACCCATGCACTTGGAAAAATTCTGTTTTACCTTTTAGCTGTTTCTTTAATGGAGCAGAAGAGCCAAAATATGTAGGTGAAGTGAAGTGTAATCGTTATATTTTACACACCTTTTCTGACCATGCCTACAGTGTAGCATTTCATAAGACGGCAGTATTTACAGCGTGTCCTTGAGGCCACAGTAATTGGACAGGCGTTGTTATTTCTACACCTCAGTCGACGTGAGCCTGACGTACCATAACGTATAAAGAAGGTCTTAATAAGGAAGAAAAATGAGAACATGCATTGAGTCATTCTGTTCTATAGACATTTATTTATTCAAATATATATGAAAGGCCTATTGACATTTAGCCAAACTATCTACCTCTAAACAGCAGATGTCTACCTATTATAATTATATGTTCTTTTGATTGAGATTTTAATGAAATCACAAATGACACATATTATAGTGAATTCCAAATAACTTGGGTAACATTTTTGAATAATACTAGGTAGCCCCCCCTATACGGTCCCTTCGGTCGTCTATGGAACTAGCAAAATAAAACCAACATATATCTTAAAACCTATCAAATTGGACTTGTCAGACCCGGCACAGCGTCTTTATATTGACAACCTTTGGGACTGTCACTCAGATAGAAAAAAAAAACTGGCAGAGACGAACGACTATTGGCAGATGTCAATTTGAAGACCCTGTACCAGAGCTGGTCCCTGGAAATAGCCTAGCAATTAATGGAAATTATTTTTTTTAGTGTAAAGGATATTACCTTGCAAGGCAGGCACACGATGGCACCGAAGTAGGTGCCTGTCGTGCCATCGCCACACACTCTACACTCCTTCACCGCCTTGGCTTTGTTCTCGGACTTTCCGCGAGAGGGTGCAGAATTGTCGCTTTCGCACTGCATGGCAGGGGCGGCAATGTGTATTCCATGCATCCCATGAGTTGTCATGAAACAGTTTCTGGTCTGGGCAAGCTGGATGTCAACCATGGCGAGCCTCCAAGCACTGCCCTGGATGGAGAAAGGACGTGGGGTTAATCATAGTGCAAATCATATAGGCCTACATGTATGATTTATAATGTATTTGTTAACGATGAGATATGGCTTTATTAGAGTCGATTTCCTGTTTTGAATGTTCATGCAGGCGTGATTATGGCAGGCAAAATAATGAATGTATTTGATATATAGGGATGCGATTTTTTTTTATTCTAAATACCTGAATATCAATATGTGAAAATAAATTCAGAGGACTAGTCAGTTATCTCCCCTGGGAGTCATTTCTCAAACACTACTGATCGGAGGGGCACTGCTGTATCAGAGATCTATACATTAATCCAACTTGATTATAATATGTATTATGTCTGCGGTTTGTAATGGTCTGCCACTAAGATCACCGTGGGTGGGCAATGCCCATATTCATCGTACATAATTCCTAATACCTATAGTCCACTGGGCCTCTTCGGCCGACTTTTATGTAAGGAATGTATGGCCAAAATTGGCCGAAGAGGCCCAGTGGACGGACTTAGCAGGTTTAATTATTAGCCAATGAGATACTCCCAGTGATTCACTGCGGTCCTCTCGGGGGCCAACTGGTACCCATCTGATATGTCTTATCTGTAGATCTCGCTGGTAACCAGCTCCAGCAATGGCGGCGCCCATGGAACAACCTGCTACCTCGGAATAGGTATTAGGTAGTCATTAGCGTGCAGGGGTGTCCCTAGCCCCGATCCCGGGCCCGGATCATGGGTAGGGTAAGTCACCCCTGACTCGACCACTAGGCATGTTGGTACCTTATGTCGACCACCCTAGACTAACTTCTTTCAAATAACATAGAATAACTAATTGGTTGTACCTCATTATCTACAGTAGGTAAACCTTGCATATGCCCCACGTATTACTCATAACATGTTGAATGAACCTGTGATGGTGGGGTGGTCGACTTAAGGTTTATCAACATACCTAGTGGTTGAGGCAGGGGCGATCTACCCTAAACGATCTTTCACTGCCTTTTCGCCACACAATTAAATGTAAAAATAAACTTATTTTCTGCGAACTGGGTTACGGAACCACCTGATTAAAGGTCGGCCTGATTGTACGGGGAAATCCTTTTTAAGTGGTGGGTTAAATCGTGTGATAAATCCATTTAAAGCATTGGTGCTGTAGTCTGAGGCATTTTTCAACTTACATTGGTGCATAGTTAAAATAGTTGAAAGTCTGTCTGAGTGTTTTGAAACTATATCCATCAGGTCTACGTTGACTTTGTTTTTCGTTTTTGGCCAGGCTTATATAAGTTGTATCATCCTTCGTGCCCACACACAGAAAAAAAGAAGAGGGAGAAACGAGAATAGCACATAGTTCTGACTGTGCGAGCAACGACGTATACAAACTATAACGGACGGTGTATTTATAAATTCACATGAGGACTATGTGTTTAGGGAGTGATCATTTTTTAACAACAGGGGGGCTGGTGGGTTTGCACGTGGACGCGCGAAAAAAATTGCAACCCCCCTCTCGAGGGGGTAAATTTTTTTCAACCCCCGTCCTTAAGGGACAAAAATCGCGCGTGAACCTCCCCCTTTAGCCTATAGTAACGAGCGGGGTTTTCCGCTGAAAACAGATGAAATTATTTTGACCCCCCCATTAGAGGGGTTGAAAAAATTCTGACCTCCCCCCCCGCTCAAGGGGTTGCAAAAATTCTGACCCCCCTCAAACCCACCAGCCCCCCCCCCCCCCCTTGTTGTTAAAAAATGATCACTCCCTTAGTAGCATATTAGTACTACGGGTAGGCTGTCTGTCTATTCCTGCCCCTCCCTCCCGACCACCCTATGCTCATGGAAGACAGACCCCCCCCCCCCGGGCACCTGCCCCTAGCCTTTAAAAATGTGATCACTCCCCCAGGGTAAGACCTGTCACCCTGCTGCCCTTGTGAGAACCCCTATTTTAATGGTAGATTGCCATAAAAAAAGACATTGACCACATCACCCACCCTGTTTGGCCACATCGTCCACAACATTGGCCACATCGTCTTTTGGCCACATCGTCTACAAATCCTGCCAGTACACACATACAGTATTTACACTTAGAGCTTCATCACCACCGTACATAAACCTCAGTGTATAATAACATAAATATAGCAAGGTTACGCTTTGCTGCCCTACAACGTTAACTAGAACAAACGCGTGTTCATCTCCCACCTCTTTCTGAGAATCCAGACTGACAAATCTGGGGTCCCACGATAGTCATGCTCAGTCCCCTGCTAGCCATTTCTCAAACACTACAATCCTACCCCTCTCCCTCCAAGTTCAACCACCCCTACGATCTAGTCAAATTGTAGTGATTGACCCTTGGTGATCATCTATTAACTACGATTGCCTATACAGGTGCATGCTTTTTCCCTCTGTATCTGTTGTAATCATAGTGATTGACCCTGTAGAATGAAGAATTCCCTTCCGATCCTGGCCACGTCAGTACGATTTCAAGGTGCTCAAAACTATAGTGTCTGAGAAATGACTTCCTGGACATCATTTCTTAAGACAATACGACTGCAGACAGATACTACCGGGTACGATATGACACTCTGCACGACTTAATCTATGAAGGAAGCACATAGACTTTGGTAGGACAATCGCAACAATGAAATGCTGTTTTATAGTGATACATAAAATTATTGAATGCGAAAAAAACAACAGGTTGAGCTAATGCTTTACAAGTCCATGATGAAAGTAATATTCACCACTAATTGCAGGCTGAAATAACACTATTATCAGGGATCCCACTACGATTTGACACATAGAATAGGGGCAGTCGTAGCTGGTTAAGAAATGGGCCCCTGATGTCATCTACATAACACATTGCCCACATGACACCGCGCGTGTATAGCGGCGGCGGGACTTTAACAAGTCTATGCTGTCCCTTATCTAGGGCAAACTCGCGTACACAGGTATGGTTTTCTGTCCCTGACATTGGGATAGACAGGAAAGTAGGTGAGTGCTGTTTGCTGTATACAACACTGATTCACAAACACCTTTCACTGTATCCAACACGGTAAAGGGGTGGGGTTGGGGGTTCCAGAGTGCACTTTAGAGTGGGTACACTTTAGAGTGTTATGAATAAAGCCCCCATATACATTCATTTTAGAAAAAATGTTCAATATCTTAGTTTACATATCCTCTAAATAAGTCAGCTGCAAGGGCCCTTATTAAATACTTGTTGGGGGGGGGGGGGTAATTCTGCAATTGTTTGAAAATGACAATTAAAATATCTTAGACTTAAGTTAATGACAATAATCATTTACAAGCTTTTTATTTAGGCAGCTTTCTCCAAAAATCATTTCAGAAATGAAAAAAGAAAAAAAAAAGATCACCAGCGGATCCGTCATCCAAGTAATTAGAATACACCTTCCATATCCCCCAATACCTTTTACTTTTTGCGTCGAGAGCCCTAAATAAGACAGTTAATATATTCAGCCTGGTGGACTCATGTTGACCTGCAAACCTCTCTTCTCACCTCAAACACCCGCTGAGTCCATCGTCCCACATCACGACCCCTATTAAGTAAACGGTAGGCACATGTATATACCTATTCTTAACAGTACATGTATAGTCGTGTCGTGATGTAAACGTTTCTTGTATTGTGGATGCTATGGATATTATTTACATGGTACTTTCAGTTTTGTCTTTGTTGGCAGTGGGGGTTACAGTCATGGTGTGGTAGACCATTGCCATATGTGTACCATGTATCCACTGCGTCGGGTGGGGCCATTTTAATTTGACGATTTTTTTTTCATATAATTGATGTATTTTAAAATCGGTCGGGTTTGCAGAAACTAGACTTGACCGGCACTGTGGAATCAGCCCTTTATGCCTGAACTTGACTGCGTCGACTCTTAAATAAAAGTATACAAGGGAAATGGAATGTGCTGTTTATAGACGATACTGTGAATGTCTATCTATTCCTGAAAGTTCACGACCAGAATAGCACGGTCATTCTTCCTTTAACAATTTAGGAATTGGGACGGAGGGTACGATAAAGTCATTGATTTTGACCGTGGCTCTTCCTCATTCCTCTCGCACTTGAAGTCAAACATTAATTGCTCTACCCAACAGGGGCACAGAAGTACTGTTAAATGTCTTGATGTTTTCGCGTTTTTATTTCAAAATTAATTCTTAATGATGATTACGATGACTGTATTGTGCGATTATCATATTGAAATAATCTTGATTTAAGTAAGTTTTGTTTTGAATTTAACAGTCGTAGCTTCGGCCAGCGTCTATCGCCCATGGTAAAACCCCGCGTGTAAGCCATGGCTTATACTAAGACCAGTTCAGGGGCCTGAGGCTTAAATATAGAACCTTCTTTAAGTCGGGGTGCGGCTTGTACGCGGGGTGGCAACCTTTTCAAGCCTTAGGTGCGGCTTTAATATAGCATTCTCCCAAAGTCCAAGGGAGTAGCCTGGGGCCAGACTGTCATTACAAATGCTGTACAAGTCTTGGTCAGGCTTTCCTTTTCAAGAGCTGAATGCACATTAACCTACATTCAGAGGCAGCAATACTATAATTAGCTCATTTATACAAAGTCAGGGTTGTTTGTAGTTGGGTTTGTGTGGTCAATGTTGCCCAATGCACATTTTCCTTATTGCAGGTATGTGGCAAAAAGCCTTTGCTAACAGGGAATCCGTAATTGGTGGAGTCATGGTTTTATTACCCGATATGTATCTGCTCGATTTAGCTCCAATTAGAGTTTCTTCTTTTTATAATAAGTGTACTTCTCATGGAAGACAAATTTTGATATCTACAAGCCAGGGAAATTTCCCAAATAGTATGTGTGTATGCATCATTGCATGGGGATTGGATCATGTTACAGTGATATACACACATGATAAATACATAGAACTATGGTGGTAAATATTGTCTCAAATAAGAAAGGTATTGCATTGTACAATTTTTCAATACAATACAGTCAACCCTCACTTCCTAAGATACCTCACTTCCTGACATTTGAAAATTACTCGAGTATTTACAACCTCGGATCCCGCATGACCTCAGACGAAGGGTTTGCAATACTCTCTTTATTTGTCAATATGGTTATTAGCACATAAAACGTGGAATACTTTGTAGATTTGAAAATCTGAGAAAGTGAAAGTAGACTGTAGAATATATTATTCATTTCTGAGTAGAAGTTTCCAGTGACCTACTACAAGAAGAGTGAATACATTATAACGACAACCGAGTGTCCCCGAGGCCTATGGCAATGCTGGCGACACGGGGGTCACGAACTAGAACACATGCAGCGTGACATAGAATATTTAGGGCAGCGTTTCGTAACACAGTCATATATCAAGTTCATATCTTCTCTGAGTGCACTATATGTTTGTAACTGGAGACTATTTTATCAATGATTCGTCACGATGCCATATAACGGTTGATTTAGGTTTACTCCATGCAGGCAAATTCATGTTTCACCCTTTTATAGAACACCAGGGTATTAACAGCATTCCAGTCACATATGACCCTACTAGCGCACATGTAAATAAATGTATGTAGAGCGAATAGGTTTTAGAGCGAATCGACCATTTCCCTCTCCATGGTCCTCACCTGCGCCCTGGAGTTCCATATAAGGTATCTGTCTCCAAATCACTGTCTCCTCTATACCCTGACTCCTTAGAAGTGGTCATACACGTGTGTTGTAGATAGTGAGCAGCTGATAATTACATTACACCCGTCTAAGTATCATATCTCATATCTCACTGATGCAGTCCACTGTTCAGTGATTGACTGATAACTCAAGTCCACAAAGACTATAGGGTACTACGTGAGCACCACGCGTGTCTGCTTTGTAGTGTTGTGAATGATATCGTCCAGGGTTGTTAGCCCAATGATCCAGTGCTACACAGCATGGGTTGTTTCCAGTGACTGACTGACTGACTGAGAATTGTGCATGGGCAAAATCTAGTTCTCTCCACGGGTTCTCTCACAATAGAGGGAGAGCTGGGGAGTCCAATGCAACACTTAGGTATTGCTGCATGGGATCAATCTGTGCGTATCTCTTGGTTAATTGATGCTCTCATAACAAAATCAATGTACTAGATAACAACCCTGATTAAAAAATCTCAGAGCAGGTAGGAGAGGAATGGCAATGTTGAATAAAATTTGGGAAACAAAAAAACACAACAAACCTTTAAGGTGTATTCCAAAGTCAGTTGTAGATCTGATGTAGATTGTTAAAGCCTGCTTGTTTCTATCAGCGCTGTGTACACCCATCCATCGAGTACCGTGCTCTGCTGGCCTCACCGGCATCTGCAGGCACTATCATCCAGGACTATACACTACCTCACTCCCGCCCACCTTCCCACTAGCCCCGCCCCTCCCCCTCTGCACGCTGGTGCATTTCATAACCTCACGCTGAGGTCCGCGTGGAGAAGCTCGTGTAGACATGCCAGTGATTTTAATAAATAAATCAGGCCAGCAACATCCAGTGCAAAATATCTCATTACCCTAAATCCTACGTGTGAACAGGGGTGGCCATTATTTTAAAAGTAGTTTATTGGCCCAAAGAAAACAATTACAAAGTAAAAGTAATCTTAAGCTAGATCCTACGCTTTGTAGAGCTCTCGCCAGAACCCATAAAACAATTATCATTGTGGGCCTTTGTCACCCAGGCCAGCAGTCTATGTAAACCAATGTGTCTTTAACTATTCCTTTGTTCATAGAATGTTGTTCAAGGGTACCTATCACTTAAGCAAACTGAAATCGTGTACACCTTAAACGCTACAGTAAACATCCCCACATTATCAATGGTAAATTATTGTACAGTGCCATCAGCGATATGTATGAATTTTTTAAACATCTATGGTGCCATTATTACTCGAATCCACCCAGGGCTGCAGCCCTCACCCCCCTTCAATCCCACTTCTGTAATATATGCAAGTAGTCATAATTATAGCCCACATCGGCACGGGACTTCATCACTCCATTTTCTTAAAATCTGTTATCGCTCCCTGAGAGTTGATTTACACGTGCCTCTCCCCGTGCCCGGCACCGCACAAAGTCAAGAGCATGCGGCATTAATAACATAATAATGGGTCCAGTGAATCACATATACCTACCCCCTCCTCAATTAGGAACTGATTGGTCGTCTTGAACATGTGCTACCACCCGTGCTCAGGCCACGAGAGTATTATCTACATACATATCCAGCACTTGAATCGGTGTGCCGGTAGATCTTTTTTTCACTGGCCATTTATAATTAAGACTGCATGTTGTCTTTTCTGAGAGTAGTGGTCGTGAAAATAGACGAACAACTATTCTATGTATAAATAGCAATGTTGTTCGTGTATTGATGAATGGGATGCATACGATTGAAATAGGTGTCAGGTGCATAATTCAGTGAGAATTTATCTGTGGGCTGGTCTCCATTTGACTGGGAGAAGCCTTGCGTTGTCAAATAAGGATCCAATACCTTAAGCCATGCAAAGGCTTGACCGTAACAATGACAAAACAGGTTTTGTATCGGTGCCAGTCTGTACCATAGGCTTGTTCATATGCAGTTAATCCTTGTGACCCAACACGGTTGCTATTTTGATGTATATACACAGGGGAAGACACTAACTTTCTTGGCCACTGGCCACCCGGGCCCATAGCTTTAGAAATCTATGGGCCCGGAGCTGAAACTGTGGGCCTGGAGCAACTAATATACTTTGTTTTAAAGAGAAAATTATAGGTATCCTTCATAAATCAATACCATAACTTAGTCAGAATAGCCAGATTCTTACTGATTTTATCTTTCTTTATCTTTTGACAGAGATCCCTCTGTCAAATCCTGTGGGCCATCCCGGGCCCATAGGAAGGCAATCTTTAGAAAACTACACAGGCCTAGGTCAGTCGTTTCTGAAACCTCCCCTGGCGGGAGGGTGATGTGGACAGAGGCAGTGGGGCTCTAAACCTCTGGGTAATAGAGAGTGAAAGAGGAATTTCTCAAAGTCACAAAATCATTGTTAAGTTGGAAGAAACATTTACAAAAAAATCTAAAACAAATCAGGAATTTAAACTTGAGGAAATTTAGAAGAAAAAAATCAGCATACTTAGTAATAAAAATTACCTATTTAAGAAAAATAGAGAGATTTGTAAACCAGGGGTCAGTAGTGGAAGGCCTCAATTGGGCCCTTATCTTATCTCTTATCTCCGATCTTCTAACAACTCCTCCCGACTGACCACCAACTGTACAGGCCCACAACCAAAACTACGAGCCATTGGCTCCCGGGCCTGCATTTGTGTCTACCCCTGATACATGTTTTGAGTCAATGTTATCCCTCTGTTATCTTTCTTTAATTCGACTGTCAATCTTTATACCGTAAAAGCTTTGCATCAACCCATAAATGGAATGATTCATATAGATGTTATAATTATGTATGTTTCTATTGGCCCATTACACTGGCCCATTTCTGTGGTTTGAAATGTTTTGATTGGCCGATTTTTTCACAGTTTAATGTTTTATAGCACTGGCAGGACATGTAAACACATTACTAATTAAACGATAAGTTAGATGACACAAGTTGTTGCTTTTTTATGAATGAGTTGTAACACATGTTTTTTGGAGTTGCAAGCCGCGTTAGCGGCCGGGAGCGTAGCGACCATAGCAACTCCATAATTTGTCGGTTTTCTCCCTGTCACCTATGACGTCATTGGTGACGTCACAACGGAGAGGAGTGGCGACTCCTATCCGTGGTCCTTGTCACATTTTTCTTGTTAAATATTTTGATATACAGGTTAAGGTCAAATTATGGAGCAAAAAGTATGAATAGCCCAATGTCATGGTTTTACGTATTTATCACATTGGTAAACTCCTTTTTTCTGGGTTTCTCTCGGGTAGGATAGATGTACTACCAAGGAACGCATGTCCTGTGCACACCACCACCCCTCCCCCAACCCACCCACCTGGGGGTGGAGCTATCTAAATATAGACAGGATGTGAGATGAGCACCTGTCAGAGGCTGCCAGAGCACGTGCTACTACATGTGCTGCTCACATATATGCTCACAGACACTGCAGCAATGGAATCTCCACCTCATGATATCTCTAGTGCTATTGAGATGAGTTATTTTTCGCACTTCCACATGGAACAAATTGAAGACAGGATGGGGATGGGGGGAGGGTGGAGGCTGATAGGGGAGATAGGGAAGATGTAGTGAATTGGGGGGGCTCCCTATACTTTCTATAGTAGATGCTAAGATGACAAGATGATGGAAACACTAAAATAAAAAAAACGTGTAATATGGGGTCCAAAATGTACCCCTTTTCCTCAAAATTTTCCTAAAAAAGCACCCCTAATCAAGGGCCCTCGAGGGCCCGTGCCTGGAGCCCAAAAACTACCCCTTACCCTTAGAATAGTGTTTGCACATGATGGCCAAATATGGGGGAGTGGCCCCCCGGGGGGTGAATAAAAAAAAATGCCAGTTATTTGACTCAACATAACTGTCCCTTTACGACGCTCTTCAGATGATAAAGATAGGTAACATATGTGACACTATTTTTCTTTTCAAATTACAGAAGGCGAATCTTGAAATAATCCTTTTGTTACATTATGCTATCAGTTTTCACTTCATATCCAAATGAATAATTGGAAATTGTATTTCCTGTAACATGGTCAAAATGTTCAGGTCGGTAGGTTGGATTATTTTTCATCAAAGGCTTCATATAGCGATATTTCTTTTTGCTAGTTTTTTCGCTGGTTATTATAAGAAATATGAGAAAATTATGGGGAAATATGCATATTTCGAATACAAGTTTTAATACAAAAACTTTTACATAACTTGTACAATTTTCTTTATTAAAAAAAGAGAGGAAGGAGAGAAAAATGTAATAAACACCCCTGGAAGTCATTTCTCAAACTCTAAGTTTTGGGTGACCCCAGATCGTACCACCCTGACCTGGATCGTAAGGGTATTCTATTGTTGACAGGATCAATCACTACGATTGGTGCAGACATAGAAGGTAAAGGCATGCACCTGCATAGGCAATCGTAGGTAATACATGATCACCAAGGGTCAATCACTACGATTGGACTGGATCGTAGGGGTGGTTGGAATTGGAGGGAGAGGGGTAGGATCGTAGTGTTTGAGAAATGGCTAGCTGCACCTTGAGTCATTGCGGCTGTATCACTCCACATTGTATTCTGAATGTATCTCCTTTCACACGAGGCTCTATTGTCGGTATATTGCTCTTTGTTACTGTAAATATATATCATCCAATACATTGTATTATATTGTGTTAACAAATAGGGGTTTATCATTAAATCCAACAGATCTCTTATTACCTCAGCGAAAGATATGCAACTGCCACTGTTTTCTATTATATTTGGACTCAAATCCTCAGGTAAATTGTTTTCTCAGACATTTTTCCTGACTGACCCGGATATACAGTTGTACACTGACAGTTACAACCTTGTTGCACTGAAGCGAAAAATGTATAAAATTAGCAGTCAAGAAGAAACAATAGCAGGTGGGAGAGTGCACTAACTATCATTTATCTTTGCCTGCTTTCTAGCAGTAGGCCTACTGAAAATAGTATGTCACACGACAGGCCTATGCTGAAAATTTGTCCATCTTCATGTCGGGTCTCTCAGTCTAACTTCCAATGCATGACATTGACTTGAAAACACTAGGCCAAAAAAATTTCCGGTAACATGGTCAAAAATGTTGAGGTCGGTAGGTCGGATTTTTTTTTTTGTGTGTGTGTTTTGGGCTCATATGGTCAAATTATGCTGATTTTCACTGGTAATTGTATGAAAGGGTCGTTTCCTGTATGGGAACTGAGAAAATGATGGGAAGATACATGTATATATCATAAATACAAGTTTCGATAAAAAAAAACTTTTAAAAAAAAAATAAAAATTCTTGAATTTTTTTTTTAAATTCACAAAAATTTGGAAAAAAAATCCAAAAAAATTAATTTAACCCGTGTGACAGAATTTAACGATTTTAAAAAAAAAATCACAAAAATTTGAAAAAAAAAATCCAAAAAAAATAATTTAACCCGTGTGACAGAATTTAACGATTAGGAACTTGGCTTTTATGACAAATGGAAAGCATACATACGTGGGGACAGATTGTTGTGAATAAAACTTTTTCAAGCTCAAACTGAAATGTTCCATATCACAGTGCATGGATTGTAATAGAACAGTGGGAATGTCCTGCCATTTGTCTGTGTGACCAGCCCTTCTGACATCATTTTTGGAATAGTCACAGATCTGAGCCCCTAATGACACTAGGTTTTAGTCACAACAGTCACAACAAGTATGGACAAGTATGTGAGTTGGGCGCCGATCCAACTATTTTGAAAGGGCTCTTGTAGCATTGCAGGGAGGGATTCTCATTAATGTAGGCTGGTATTGTTATCATTCTGTCTATTGAGGTTTCCCATAATACACTCTGTTTGTGGAGGGTTCCTGCTCATTACCATAAGTAGGTCAGTCATGTGACCTGGTCTAGCCAATGGCATTGGTCATGTGACTGACCTACTTATGGTAATTAGCAGGAACCCTCCACGAACAGAGTGTATTATGGGAAACCTCAATAGACAGAATAGGTATTAAGGATGGTACCACTACTATTTTGAGTTCGGCAATATTAGATCGTTCTAAAATAACCTCCAGAGTAGTTCTGCAGGGGTGTAGGACAACTATTTTTCTTTGGGTGATGTATCAGTCATTGAGTAGCATAAAAAGAAAACAGGGCGTAAAGGGAAAGCCAAGTGTTGATGAATATTTGAATATTACAAGTAGAATTCCAGTCCTGTTTTGCCACTTAGAACACGATAGACCCCGCCCCCTGAATCTGCAGCCTCGCCAGATAAGTGCACCAGGGGGACAGACGTAGACCGGCACTGACTGTTTATATAAAAGTACACCGTGTCCATAAACAGGAGCAGGCGCATGGGCTGGCTGCCGGAGTCGACAGCCAGCAGCAGCAGGGTGAGGAATGGGGACGTGGCAAGCAAGCACCATGAATCGATGGCTGCTAAACAGAGCCAGCGTACAGCTGGCTTGTTCTAAATATGGACTGAGGGAGTACCCCCCCCCCTCTCTATAAACCACGATGTACGCGACCACTCCCTGACCTGTACCACCGCCAACATACACCTGCATACATAACAATTAACATGCAGATGGTGGAGGACACCAAGTAAGGTCATCTCAATTTTGACCATGTTTGGAGTGAGTGAGTAATAGATGTTTAACGCCATTTCGACAGCTGAGGTCATATTCATGGCGAGAACTACATTACACAATTTCACAGAGGAATGTGTCAGTGCCCATGCATGTGCACCACACACATACGAGAGGATAGGAAAGAGGAGATATAGACCCTTTTAAGTGGGCTAGGGAGACCATGTTTGGCCCCCTTCTCCCCCCTCGTCATGTTTTTGCCAATTGCAGAAGTTATATGATGAATTAATCTCGTCATACCGGGCCTGACCCCCCCCCCTCTCCCCCTTCAGCATGATGTCATTTGTGGATGGCTCCATAGTTGGTCGATCCATCCATCCATCTATTCATCGATCAATCAATTCATCCCTCCATAACATTTTGATCGATCGATCAATCGATCGAATGTATTGGGAATGGTCATCCATGAATGTAATGGGCTTCCCTAGCCCACTTAAAAGGGTCGATTTCTCCTCTTTCCTATCCTCTCGGATGTGTGTAGTGCACATATGCGCGGGCACTGACACATTCCTCTGTGAAAATGTGTAATGCAGTTCTCGCCATGAATATGACCTTAGCTGTCGAAATGGCGTTAAACATCTATTACTCACTCACTCACTCCATGAATGTAAAGTCTGAAGCGAGTGAAAAAAATATCCCCCTTTTTTGGGAGGAGGGGAAAAACCTTGCACCGGTGTGGTTGAAAGAGGGATTTTTTTCCGCCCCCCCCCCTACTAGGTACAAAAGATTTTCTCGTATCTCACCACTCCACCTATAACTCAATTATATTACATTCAGACAGAATTGTATGAAGTCCTAATACAGAGTTGTACGACGGCAATAAAGTTCTTTATAACTTATGGCCTTCCTCATTGCCTGTATTCTGTTTTGTTCTGCAGAATAGACAGAATGACACACATTGGCCCACGGTGAATCCTCGTGTGCAATACGACATATATACCTTTAATAGGTAGACTTGCTCAAGTCGTTTGATGTTAATAGAAAAAGGTGGGCTGTGGCCAGTTTAAGACAAACCTGTAGACTGGTGCCCGTGGGTTCTCGCTGGGCGTCTTAACCTAGGAGAACACGTCAGTGGATCGAGCGAAGCGCAGCAGTGTCTGCCGATGAACACAAGGGACCCAGTGTAACACACCTGTCACTTGGTGGATTTCCTCAAGAATTCCCATTTGATAACCTCTGCCCAATCAATGGATTTTCAAATTCGAAAATCATGGGCATCTAAGCCCGTTGATTCCTCTGTGACTCCTTATGAATATGGAGTCAATATATTGACTCCTTTGGAGGGATATTTTATTTCGGCCCAAATCCTATATAGAAATATAGAGAGAAAACAATTAGTGTAGTGCAGCCTGGAAGCACTTGCGAAGTGGCTTTCATATGCTTTGAACTTCTATTTCCCTTTATTTGAGCTCAGTCATATTCAGATGCTCACTGTAAGATCAACCTTTCAAATTACAGATCCAAATCGCATGTGGACTAAATCTTAAAAAAAAAGAATAGTTCAAATATTATGAGAAAAAATGTCCAGGTAGGGTAGGGCAACCAGAAACAACCTTTATTAGGCCTAAGAAAGCACTGTGAATGTCTTTAATCAAGGATCTAGTGACAGAATGGTATCTATCCTTTCCTGCAGCATTTGTCGATCTTTTTTCTTTTTTTTTTTTTACAAAGTTGAACATTAAACTTTATATCATATTTTATGTGTGAACGATTGCTAGTATTGTCATTGCCATACTTTCAGGTTCCGAGATATATACCAATAAACAAACCTAATGGAACACTATCAAACAAAAGTGTTCAAACTGTATTTACAGACCACTGGTGTATGTATTACAGATATTGAGAATTACAAGCAAGCTGGTGGTAAATTTTCAAACCGAATTGGAAAGTAAATTATAATGTTTGACACTGCAAATGGTCTGACTGCACAGTTCAGTCTGCCATTGTTGTGACTCACTTCCTACAGGAGTCAAGCTACCGGAGCTATGGTCAAGCAGAGAAGGGAAGAGGGAGCATGTAGTCACCTGAGATTCCTATAAAGCAATAGTCCAGATCCACTAACTCCTGTCTTGACTCTATTTCTATTGGTTTAAAGCGGAACCTGGGATGTTTCCCTTGAGACTAATTTAGTGGTCAGTCGGGAGTAGTGATTTCTACTACTAAATAGGCTGGTATTTTTCTAAATGTCCTCATGTTTAAAAGTTCCTGATTTTTTTTAGATTTTTTTTTGTAAATTATCTTTTCTTCTAACTTATCAATGATTTTGTGGCTGAGACAAATTTCTCTCATTTTCTATTACCCAGAGGTTTAGAGCCCCACTGACTCTGCCCGCATCACCCTCCTGGCTGGGGAGGTCTCAGAAACGACTGAACTAGGCCTGAGACTGTTAATCCCATGTGCCGATACATTATATTTACATATCTTGGCAGATTAGGATTATATCTGAAAGACAGTCACTCCCTATACCATTTTAATCCCAGTTCACAATCCTCAGTGTCTGATATGACAGTGACTCTAACATAAACATAAACAGCACACATTAAAAGTGTTCAGCAGGGTGCACCCATGAGGTCCGCTGGGTGACTGGCCAGTGGAAGCCCTTTAACTTCATCTTTTCGGGTTAGGAGATGACCTAACCCATTGATTAATCTGAAAATATGTGTTTGGATCTATATCTACATGCCAGGTGATGTCATATCGCATGGATTCTAATTATAACAGAAAAACGTTAATCCATCACTATAAGAACCAATCCCAAGCCTTAAATTGCCAATCAACTTTTAGGCGAAAGGGATGGGGGAGGTATGTAACAAAAGTGATCTCCGAGGTTCTCATGTTTTTTGTTGTTTTTGTAGAATCTAACGATGTGATTCTCATTGATTTTCTACAGCCTTCTTAGAAGAGCGAGTGACGGAGGGTGGGGGGTGTATGCTGGTCGGGTATGAATAATATCATGCTTCCAAGTATAGCCCCAACATGCAGTTATACATGTTTTATGGTGCTGAAACGGGACTTAAGAATTGGCAACTGCGGATGATTACCCCTGATGGATATGCAAACAGTGCCTATGAAGCCTATAACATCGACTATATACCTGGCTTACGTGAGAGCATTCATTGTAAAATATATCAATGTGTCCCCCTTTTTGGAACCTTCCATACACTTTTACTCGTGAATCGTGTGCACTTTTGATAAGCTGCTCTCTTTCATCCCAACATATACTGAATTTATGTAACAAAAGTGACCGCCGGGGTTCTCATGTTAACTCTCATGTTGTTTTTTGTGTGTGTGTTTTTTTTTTAAATTTAACGACGCGTTTCGTATTGATTTTGCTACAGCCTTCTAAGAAGGGCAAGTGACGTAGGGAGGTGTATGCTGGTCGGGTATGAATAATATCATGCTTCCAAGTATGGCCCACATGTGCAGTTATACATGTTTTATGGTGCTGAAACAGGACCTATTATCCCCGATGAATATCCAATCAGTGCATATATGAAGCCTATAACATCGGCTACATTGTTAGACCACAGGAAGGGTTTTGCAGTAGATTGCTTCTATTTTTGGAAAACAGTAGTACATGTAGTTGCTGTCACTACAAATCCAATGCCACGATGTACATTGTACTGTACCCAGTACAGTGGTCTTTATAGCCCATTTACAATTGGGGCTGAGAGTGTATACCTGGTTTATGTGAGAGCATTCATTATAAACGATCTCGCCTTTTCGGAAACACTTTTACTCGTGAGTCGTGTACACTTTTGATAAGCAGACTGTGACCCATCAAGGTAAAACACCCCTCCGCAGGGGATTTTTAATTCCCCATTTGGCCACCAGTGGGCATTGGAGGGGCAAAATTACTCTAAAATCATTATGAAAATATGTTAAGCTATTTTTTGATGCAGAATTCAATGGTCTCCTTTAAAATGCACCATTTTCAGTAGAAATGGCCCATATTTGGATGGTAAAATGAACATTTTTCATGAAAAATCAACCTATATGCCTGTTCTTGGTTGCCATGGCAACCATTCCAATAATCAAAATTTGCAGATTTTTATGCCAATTATCGGGGATATTCACCAAAAAAAAACACAACTGAAAACAGAAATGAAAAATTCCTTTTAGATCAAAATCTATGATAAAAATCACCATATTGTTACTTTTTATGTAAAAGGCTGGTTTATTGTGTTTTTAGACATTATTATTGTTAATAATGTATTTAGAGCTTAATCCTCGATTTCAAATATGAATAACGACCTATGTTCAAGGAGGGGTTCTGACATAACTATTCGGAATATTTAAGGCAATGAGGTCTCATTTTAAAGATCTTGAGATAACTTTGATAACGAATTTCCCTGCATAGTGTTGTTTTTGCTTGCCTGGTCACACTGCTGCTGCTCTCTTTTTTTCCCAAACTTGGATGAATTTATCTGCGTTTACCGGTATGTGGAAAGTACCGAGTCCCCTCACCTGTTTTCGATGGCCAGAAATGATAAACCTTTACACTGGCCGACAGCCTCTGACATTTCACTTGATATCTTCATCAGCGCAAAGTATTGGCCTGTCGGAAAGTGGAGAGTCGACAATAAGAGTTGAACGAGTACAGATATCGCCTTATTTCTTCATTTCTGTACAGTATTCTAAAGTCACGGAGTACATTGGGATTTAATGATAACTTGGGGTAAAATGCTATTCAGTTCATCCACCAAAGAGAAAATGATACTAAGAAGGTGTATTTTAGATCCCCCCCCCCTCCCATAGTATTGCTTAAATTGAATAACCGTCCACTGTTGATAGACCTGTCCAAGAGTATACTCTAATCTTTACTAACGTAATTGGAAAAACTAACTGTAGATACATGAACAAAGGTTCACGAGACTTACTTCACATTACTCTAGTATTTCTTCACAAATCAGCCTTGGACAGCATAACATAACCAGTAAGACAAGGCCTACCTACCACAGCAAAACAGGGCCGACCTCAGATTTTTGAAGAATCTTTCACATTTTCCTTTGAAGAAATTCGTCTTTTTTCAACTTTTTGTAGATTCTTATTGAAAAAGTTCACGTTGGGAAATAGATAGCCACATTTTTCAGTTTCCTTTTTATATTTCTGGTAACCAGCTATCAATACCATAATAACCCGTGAACACCTACTCAATTCAATACGATATTATATGCCTAAATAAGGCTTGAGATTAAAAAAGAAAGAAAAGAAAGATCCGACCTACATATACCTAAACTTTTTTTATCATGTTACTGGAAACATACTTTTTTTTTGGCCCAATTAATGAAGACCCATTAATTTCTTCTTTTTTTTTGGAGGGGGAGGGGTATTGGTGCGTATGCATGTATCTGTATATATGCTTATAAATTCAATCGAGTGATTAATCTTTCAAAAGATATACAGTGTACCTGTTTTGTATTTAACTAAATGAAGAGATAATTTTCCCACACTCCTACGAAGAAATGCCCTGCCCACCTAACTATTATTGTTTCTGTATACTCAATCAATAGTTATTAGAAATGAAAATAAACTCTCGTCGGGTACACTAAAATTAATGTTACAAGTACTCTGTTAAACACCCACGAGAGGCGCCAAGCTAGAGGCGATGAGGCAATGGGTGATCGGTTTGTGAACCTTCTTATAAAAGTCTTTGCCCTTTGCCCCTGTCTCATACATTTAATAATACCCGTTTCCACTGATACCTGACATAGAAGTATTATCTGCCAATAACTAATAATATTAGATTTTACACATATTATATGCAAAATCTGATAGAAGTGGGAGTATATTAGGCAAACTGTAAGACTGATACTTATAGGATTTCATCCTCTTCAAAGTGAGTCAAGGTGTTCGCTTGTAACATTATACTTTTGTTAACCTTAATATTTCCATTAAGACAATAACGTAAAATATTGATGATCTTCATACCTATAGGATGGAGGCAGGTTTCCTGAAAAGCAATACAAATAAAATGGCCATGCAGTTTCTGTTGGATAATTTGCATAGAATTCAGTGCACTTCGTGCTGATTCACATCAACTGGTTAATGCATGGGATGATTGGCTTTATAGTAATTGGGATTTCACTTGGAACCTATGTTTAGCATTTGTCCTAAAAGGGTCTTCTCCCGTTTTTTTGTACTAAGATGATAGAGAAGAAGTTGCACCTTCTGACCCTAGATTATACTATGAAGAATCCATTTTCAGTCAGTGGTCAGTCGGGACAAGTTTTGAGAAGATCAGGGATAAGAGATAAGATAAGGGTCCAACTGAGGCCTCCTACTTCTGACCCCTGGTTTACATATCCTAAGGCTTAAAAACTCCTGATTTATTATTGGTTTTTCTGTTCGTATTCCATCTAATCTTTCAATGATTTTGTGAATTTGAGAAATTTCTCTCTTATTTTCTATGACCCATATGTTTAGAGCCCCACTGCCCATGCCCACCTCACCCTCCCGGCTGGGGAGGTTCCAGAAACGACTGATGACTGACTGTTTTCATGGTCTGGTGATGACCTCTCAATGGGTTGGGGAAAACCAACATAATAGTTCCATACCTAAAACGTGTATCGACCTACATCTATGGAGAGCTGCTGAACCAAAACTTTGTCACGATGCCACTTTCCCCATTCTTCAGGATCATTTCTATACGTTTGTTTGTTTCCCATCTTTCTCTCTATCTCCATAAAAAAAATCATTGTCATTTATCTTTTTTTATGTTGCAAAAAACCTGTTAAATGATAGAGAAAATTTAAAATGTTGTTTACCTGGAACAAGTCCTACGAGCAGTTGGTTGCTTAACAATAGGAAGAAGGAAGTTCAGCCTGTTCTATTCCAGGATAACCCATGAAGTATACCCGCAATGTATGAGTGTATATACATAAAACTATGCACGTGATACATGTGTATATAGAGGTGCATCCATACAGCTTTAGGATTGGTCTAGAGGATAGGATGGACTATGCTCCATGGGCTAAGGGTTATCTGACATGGTTGTACATGTGAGTGGCGATCAGAACGTGGTTAATGTCTGCTTCCCGTCTCAGTACATAAGGCAACTCGTGACCATAGTCCTGAGTGATCCATAAACTACATCACGCCGAGGGTGGTGGTCAGCGCGTGACACGACCAAAGGTTAAATAATAAGAGGCGTGATAGGGGGGTGGGAGAGCCTGGGCCAGCTCCCGTTGATAATTTATGGATGAACCCTAGAAGATAACACAAGTTGCCATGCAGAGGGCACCGGTAGAGCCTGTCATGACCTTCCTAACCTAAACCACTACACTGATAAGGGCAGATACCGAAACCTTCAGGTGCCGACCGTGTATTTTTAGCTATCAAGGGCCAAATCCCCAGGCACAAACCGAAACTGTTTGTGCCTGGGACCACCATTCTCGATTGCTGAAAACGCCCCGTTTTCCAGCTATCCATTCATCAGACAGGTCTTGCCAAAAGGAAATTAAACACAAATAAGACGTGAACGTTTTTGTGTTACTAAATAAAATCTCTGACTCATTTCGATAAAACATGAACATCTCTTACTACACTCACAAAGTGTTTATTATATGCATTTGCTCTGAAATTATTTGTCAATATCATACAGTGAAAACAAGTTAGACCGTGCATGTTTCCCTTAGTACTCTCTGCAAAAAGAATATACAGAGGACCGTCCTCATTATCTTTTTGAAAGACACCCCAGGGTGCTTTAATGGCTGACAGTTCCATTTTCACTGACGATTGAGGCAATCTCTTTGAGAGAGGACGCTGCTATCAGGGATCCATCCTGAGGTTGGCCTGTAAAAAGTAAATCATAGGGTTTGGTAGAACTGTCGTACCACACTAATGCAGGCATATAAATAGCATTAATATGTGCCATGGTGTAGAATTTCCCGTGTGTGTAGGGGTTGGGCCCAACCCCGACACACAGGGAGTGATCAGTGTTCTACCATAGCTTTCCAAGATTACCTCCCCGCCTTGTTAAAAAAAACAAAAAAAAATAATGCCAGTCCTGTAAAACTGTACAAAATCACAAGGGTCAGGTAGTATGCCAAATTAGTGACCTAATACTGAGTCAAGACTGAAGTATAAGGCTGGCCTGGTATGGGGTTGTTTACCTGCACTCCTGCATGTAGTAGTATACTACTACTAGTAGTACTATACTAGGGCCAGGGGCGGATTCAAGGGTGGGGGCGGAAGTTCTGAAATCAGTAAATCCTCAGCTACATGCTAGTCTAGGGCTAGGCAGCAGGCTATTATGTGGCATTCCCTGTAAGGAAGGAATGGATAGTACCCCCTCATTAGTACTATATAACTTGATCATTCTTTACAGTGGTTTCGTTATCATTTCAAGGTAGAAATAGAAAGTTGAGAGAGCTATTTGTTTAAATAGTAAAGGGTTTGTGTACGATCTCAGGTATATTTTTGCTTACTAAATCTAGTTGACCTAAGGTCAAAAAAAAATATTGTGTGTTCTCAGTTACATAGCTAAAATCTCTAGGGTCGGTAGGTCGGTCTTTTTTAATTTTTTTTTATTATTTTGTATACTGTAATGTATGGACACATTCGATTCTATGAATTATCAGTAGAAATATGAAAACATAAGAAATGTGAAGCACATGTAAAATATATGAATGACTGTTATGAACACTATACCAATAGATGAGGACCTTGATAAGCTTCACGAAAAATTGATGAAAATTATGAAAATTACGGGAAAAATGCCTAAAAGTCCCCAAAAAATATAAAAAAATTACCAAATTAAAAAAAAATTCTATGGTCAGCCTTATTTTGATAGGGTCGGTCGGGTAACTGGAAACAAACCTTTTTTATTAGGCCTAATGTAAATATTGCAGACTTTCACACTGGTGACTCTCTGCAACTCAATAGCAGACAGGTTTGATTTATACAGAACAAGACCCTGCGATCTTTGTGACTGCTGTGTTGATGTTAATGTATGTAACCTAGACTTGGAGAAGGGACCTTATTCCCCCTGAAATAAGGTCACTTTTTGCAGATCCTGTCACATATTGAGGTGCAGGTTAGTTTGTAAATATGGCACACAAGAAGACAGATCACCCAGGAAATGACCCCTGAAATCTCATGTTTACAATATAGGAATGTCAACATCCTATACCTTAGGCACTATAGGGATAACATTAGGTGAGAATGTACCAAAAATCGCGTAGTGGAGCCTCTACTATAGGGTTCAATGATTTCTAAGCTAGTTTCAATGGGATCAACCTGCCCAGCTCCACACAGCTATGGTAGAACCTGTACTGGCAATGCAACAGCGTCACCTGATGCATGACTGCTCAGCAGGAAGTCATTTCTCAGACGCTAAGTTTAGGGCTCTCTCAGATCGTACCAAACTGACCTGGATCGGAAGGTTATTCTTGGGCACACAGGATCAATCACTTATACCTATAGTCCACTGGGCCTCTTCGGTCAATTTTGGCCATACATTCCCAACACAAAAGTCAGCCGAAGAGGCCCAGTGGACTATAGGTATAAGAATGGTGAAGATATAGAGGCAAAAGGCATGCATCTGGATTGGCAATCGTAGGTAATTTAGGGTTACTGCCCCGCACTACGATCTGACTGGATCGTACGGGCAGTGCTGTACGTAGTGGGAAGGCTCTGATCGGAGTGTTTGAGAAATATCTAGCAGGTTGATATCGTTCCTTGCCCTCCCCCATTTGCTCAATACCCCCCCCCCACCTGATAGAGGAGGAATTTGACATGTCTGCAGCTCTTTATGCGTATAGACAAAACGTTTATATTTGGCTCTGCCAAGAGATGAGCTCAACTGTATCTTAATGACTTTTATCAGTGTTTATTCGAGAATCGGGAACTGTATTACCACCTATTCTCTATTCTCTGCCATTTGCCACCGGTGGTAAACGGTAGAGAATCCAACTTGCAAAATGTCTGCAAAAGAACTCTCGGTCATTCACCGAACCTAGTTTTTCCAAACGTACACTCTTCAATTTTTAAGGAAGAAAGATACTGACGTGGGTCATATCGATTTTTGTATCTTATTTCGTAGTAGAATCATTAAAGTGTTATGTTAAACGTTAAAATTATGATAATGAGGTTTTTGTGTTAAAGTGTCTGACTGGCAAGTGAGCGGAAGCGACTAACTTAATTTTAAATAGGCTTATTGACGAAGAACTAAGTAAAATAAGACGGTTCTACGAAACTGTAAAAGAGAGTATATACATCAATGAAATATGTCTTTCTTTGTCCATGCTGTATTAATTAATCATCTCTCCGTGGGTTTATGTGTTGTGCATCACTTCCCTTGTATAAGTATATACCTGGAAAAAATTGATATATGATGTAACTAACGTGATCGAGATATCGATGTCAACTATATAATTACATGCTTCAGTATTCATATCAATACATTGAAAAATGAAGTTAGATAGGGTAGTGCAAAGCCTTCTTATTATATTGCTCTTGGAAATTATGAATCCATCTATTTTAGTTAAATATTACCACTTAGGTGGGGCTCCACTACACGAATGGTAAAGGTAGTTCAGGCAATGGCTATAGCTATAGGGTAGTTGATATCATGAGGCTGTAAATAAGAGATTTCGAAGGCCGTCTACAGAAAGTAGAAGTTTTTTTTTGTTAACAGATGATGAATGTAGATGTCTGACCAACTTATAGTCTAGTATTGTGTTTATGTATTTTTGTGTTTATCATTTATAATCACAGAGAGAGTTGATATAGCTGCTACCACCTATGAAGCATCGCACCAATCAGAATGCAACAGTAAAGTAAATTAAAACTTATCAATTAGCTTGATAACCACTGCACAGAGTCTTCATGCAGACAATTTTGACCCACTTTACCCTAAAGTGGTGATTCTTATATGGTGCTGTAAACTTAGAGCTAAGCTGACCTATACGTTCACACCGATTACTTTGGCAGACCCGCAGAATTGTCCTATAATGCACCGAAAACCTAGTACTGAAAAGGGTTCTCTGTGCAAAGGACTTTAGGTCCTCAATTTGAGGACTTGAGGTCATCGAATTGATGGATCCTGTGGGGATTACCGGGTCCTTATATGAATTTGTGACGAAACAGGGAAAATAATAAAATTAAGGGAAATACCGACAAATGCTCTAAATACAATATGTATATAGGAATGACGAATTTTGTGTATCGAATGTTTGTATTGACATTGAGAGCCAGTCATATTTCCCTCGAGTGAGTTATACGAACGAGAGGGAAATGTGACCGGCTCGAGATGTCAATACAAACATTCAATACACAAAATTCGTCATTCCTATATTTATTTTTACATGTTTAGGCACAGGGAAGCGATGAAATCAAACAAAAACTCACTGTTTAATTGAACTTTTGGGGCAGGTCCCGCCATCTTGGTTATTTACTTCTGGTTAGGACTACTCCGCAGAAAAAGTAGTCCCTGACACAAAAGTCACAAAAGTAGCTTTCATCTCGCAAAATATACGATCTCTAGTTGGTGTTCGCCTATATTTTATATCCATTTTCTTATAAATAAATAAGAATCCATTGATTTTCCATAACGATCCAACGCACACGGCCCGGTACACGGCCATTGCTTCTTGTTGACAGAGCGGGTAGGTGCCCGGATGTAAAAACTAGGTCAGCCACGCGTCGAGCAAGGAATGGCCGGACGGGGCGGGTCCCGACTCGTATCGATGTGGAAAATCAATGGATTCTTATTTATTTTGAAGAAAATGGAGGAATTTGGCATGGCATGTTCATCTAGGATATCTAAGGATGGTTCTCTGTTAATAACTCCACCAGGCTCCATTGAAATCTATGCTAACGAGGTCTGCAAACATCAGGTATGTGGGAAAAAAAAATTCAAATGCTGGATATAGACCGACCGGAAGTGCCTTTGTTGACATTCCACACTTTCCTGCGCCCCGTGATGAGGCCGGAAGGAGGGGTAATACAGTCAAAATGTCAAATAACTTTTTGGCAAATACGAATCCATATATCGTAAATAATCACAATATGCTTTACTGTGCGTTAGTCTACGGGAGTCCAGAATCTTACTAAACATGTAAAAATAATTAAGGAGAATTGACCAAAAGAGTAAAAAAATAAGCAAAAACAAGTACAGTAACTTTTTCTGAAGAATCTGATTATGCTTTAGCCAAAACTCTATTTTCATTCTAAAAAGACCTTATTTAGAATCCAAAAAGAATATTTTTTCCTAAATTTAGCACATTTGTTGATATTTGGTTGCCATGGAAACCATAAATTTGTTCTTTGTGAATAAATGGTTACTCCATCGTATTAACCTGTCCATAAGGTTTTCATAACTGAAAACAGAATAGGATTATCCCTTCTAGATCCAAAATTATGGATGATTATGTTTAAAAATTGTTATTTTTTCCAATAATGGCATTTTTTATGCATTATGCCACAATATTTCAATAGGCAATTGAGTTGAGGACTATCCTAAATTTCTCCATGTTGCTGATGTCACATGTTTAAGATCTTATAATTCTGTAGCTATTTGAAGTATTTTATCATGCAAAGTACTAAGATGTAGCTGAAGACATGGATTTGAAAAAAAGGAGATTTTCCCCTAATGAAACGATTTCCCAAGTTTTCTCACATTTGATGACTCAAAGTACTCAAATTGATCACCTTTTATGGGAAAGCAATGCAATCAATATGATGGGCCTAGGTAGCCAATTGATGACTTTAGGTTCATTTCTAATTTCTATTTATTATAATATAGTAATTAGACTAATTTTAAAATTCCCCCACTCCCTATTGCCAGGCCTTTATTAGGGGTGTTGTCCTTTTGCCAGGCCCAGTAAATACATGTGAACATCAGTTGACAACCAATCCATGCACTTATACATGTATGTCTTAGACACACAAAGGGTATCTATACAAGCATACAGCCTATACCTCGCTATATAATTAACTTGAGTGAAATATCCTGATGTATTCCCTATCCAGCATGCATATATGGATATTGCAACAGTTGCGACGTGGATAAATATATCACTTATGATAGACCCAGAGAACTGCCCTATTATAGGACAGTGTACTGCCCTATTATAGGACAGTGTGACTATGCACAATTTTCATTTTTTTTATAGGCCTGCCTGTCATTTAGACTGCTGGTACCATCATTAACGTTTTACGGCAGGGGATGAGGAGGGGCGGGGGTCATTAACTCCTATGAATGTCTATTGTACGTGTAATAGCGTGATGAAAAGGGGGAGGGGGTAAAAATGTATGACGTTATTCCTGGCTGGCCCCTGTTCCAAAAACCTACAGTAGCGATGATCCTGTGAGTGTTGCGTGTGTTTTTATCTAAATTATAACATGTAATACATAATAGTATACCTTCCATGAATGTGCACCTTGAAAATGTTGAAGGAGGCAATTGGGTACTAGAAGTATGTTATTTGGGAGACCTACACAGAAAGTGGGGTTTCTTGGTTTTAAGGACTGCCAGTCAAAGGCTGTTAGTTAGAGGACCCATCAGGATCGTTGGAAGTTGTCAATTGACATGAAGGCCTTGTACCAGATTTGGCTAGAGAGTTTGCCAGGTTTCATTTTGCCATCCCTTGCTGGTCACTTACTAGAAGTCTACAATGACCCCCTATCGACCCTGCATTTTCAGTGCATTTGCAGTTCATGAAACATGTCATCTACACAATCTTTATCTCATAAAGTAGCCACTGTGCAACGGTTCCAATTGGAAACCTGAACCAGATGACCCCTTGTTTTTGACCTATAATTTCACCCTGGATAGACCAAGATCAAGTAACATCATGACGTCACGCTGGGTCAATATAGCGCCTATTGCTGGTTACGTCAGTGTAACGCCGGACACGACTACACTGGTTGATCTACGTTTACACTGCCAAGTTCAAGGTTCAGACGTATGTGCACGCTGACCCTTGGTCAGGGAGTGATCAGCTTTTACCAAGAGTGGGGAGGGGTCCTTGAATTTATTCTAGATGCACGAAAAAGACTCTGCGTCTCCCCATTGGAGAGGTGAATCTCCCCCTCCAAATCCACACAGAATCGGAATTACATTGGTTCATGTCTGAAATGAAGGATGGTAAAGAATTGGAACTTTCATACTACATGTACCCTAGGTACAAAAAAGCCACATGTAGTCAAAATAACGTAGAGAAAAAAGGCACTTTTAAACCCTCTTTCCTTCAGACGCCCCCCCCCCGATCAAGAGCCTCAGTGGCAGATCCAGGATCTGGAAAAGGAGGGGGTGCACCCCCAATTTTTGAGCAAATTTTCTGGATGGAATTAAACTCTTAACTACTGGGAACCCCGCCCCCCCCCCCCTCTCTAAATCCGCCACATCCCGGCAGCCGTCTACAGGACCCAAAAGGGCCACCTGCAGTCGAGGTACCTTGTTTTATGAACCAACCTCCTATACACCCATCCCCTCCTTTGGTTAAAAAAATGGTCATGCCCTCGGGTGGGTGGTACTACCTTGAACCGACAAACATGTTTGTTTCAATCATGCAGCACGTGACGGTAACTAGTGTTTTCGGCCATTGAGCACATGGCCAACTCGTGATTGTAGATGTAACGCCTAACGATCATGTTTGAACATATTTGGGGAAATATCACAGCTCTCTCTCTCTCTCTCTCTCTCTCTCTCTCTCTCTCTCTCTCTCTCTCTCTCTCTCTCTCTCTCTCTCTTATCCGTACTGAAATCAGAAATGTTTTTTTGATCAGGTGAATGACAGAAAATCATAACATAAAAAGAATGCAATTAAAGGATGAATGAAATGTGTTTTTTAAACCATTTTCCCAGCCTGCCGATAAACCCCCATAGATAAACAGTTGAATTTGAACGACATAACTATACATGTATGATTGTAATTGTAAAGGTGTCCCATTCTTAGATTAAGTAGGATGAAATCTAATTTCTGAAAAAAAAATAATCATTATCTCATTCAATCCAACTAATATCCAGGTGAGATAAACCATAAATTTCATAATCCAAGTTCCCTGCACGATGCAGTGCCAAGGTTTAGCCCACCATCCAGTAATGGGAATCACGATATGTGAAGCCATACCGCTAATGCTGTTACATAACAAGCGGTCATAAACTGTGCACAGCGTTCTGTCACATATTGTTTCCCCGCCGTTAAGCAAGCCTTAGCCTATGTACTTATGCAGGTGACAAACTGTAACTATATTACGTCCATTCATATTGATTATTTTGATTAAGTCTAGAACCAAACAGCCTTCCTTTGGAATTTACCATTTTTTATTGATATTTTTTTAACTGTTTAGACCATGTAATTATGATTACTTAGATTATAGAATTTTTGGGCCAAGATTTTGTGCGGCCAGAGGTACAAAAAGGTTTGAATCCGAGAAAAAAAATTCCCAGCGGCCAGAGGCAAAAAAAAATCTCCACTTAGCACGCCCAAATAATGCACTTTTCGGGCAATCAAAGTCACCTTTTGCCAAACAATTATACTTTTTCTGGAAATTTAGGAAAGTTGACGATTTGCCTATGACCATGGACTTTTTTTTTAGAATTTTTCACCAAGAATATTGAAAATAAGGTAAAGAATAATATTTTTTATTCCAAAAATCTCGGCGGCAGAACCGTAATCCAAGTTATTAGAATAAAACGGCCTTAATTTAAGAAGCTTGACTTTGCAAGGGACCCCTTTACCCCGCCCTTTATTCCAATTTCTTAAAAAAAACTCTGGTTGTTCCTAGCTGGGAGTGGACTTTTACCATATATAAGTAGACTGATATAATAGAGCTTATTAATTTGTGCCTCTGCTACTGAAAAAAAAATCAGTGGCGGATCCATGATTTAGAAAAGGAGGGGGTGCGGCCCCAAAGGATGGGGCGTAATACCCATTTTTGATGATCTTTTTGGGTCTTAAATAATCAAACAAAGTCTTAACTACAGACAAAAATGAGGGGATGCGCGCCCCTGTGCCCTCCCCCCCCCCCTGTCTAAATCCGCCACTGCCAAATCCCTTAGGCCTGTGATCTGCTTAAGAAATTCTTGCGCAAAACAAACAAGAAAAATGTGGCAAGGGCCGCGGATAGGAGTTGCCACTCCATCGCTAGCCACTGCGGGTGACGTCACTGAGGCAGCATGACGTCCACAATGACGTCATAGGTGACAGGGAGAAACCGAAAACATTATGGAGTTGCTACGGTCGCTACGCTCCTGGCCCCTGACGCGGCTTGCAACTCCAAAAAAAAATGCATCCCTGCTGTATTCTGTTTGTCCGATATTGACATTCTGGTTGACGTCATTCAGCAGGACCGTTATTTGTTCTAAGCCCATACACATTACAACTATCGGTACGTCACCTCCCGTCACTTGGCCACGGTTTTCACGCGTGACCAACGCGTGATCCACAATCTCCACAGTGTAGCGATTGGAGTGAAGAGGCTGAACCAGCGTGGTACGTACCTACATACTGACGTCTTCCAGAAGCGTGTAATCAAATGAATAGATCTAATACTAATAGAGGAAATAGTGAGTTGTAATTTTATAATAAAATCCTCAAAAAATAAATTCTCTTGGGGAAGAGGAAGAGACTTCCAAAAGCATGAGTACAGTCAGCTTTGGCTATTCCGCCTATACATGTACAAATGTATATAAATCTACATGTAGCAGAGATGGGTTACTGGATTTATTGTCATCCTGTTGTTTTGTCCTTATATTACTGATTGTCGGTATAGCAGTAGGCCTATAGGCACACCTGATGTCCATGTGATACCGGTATGGCGCCATTGTTTGTTCTTGACCGCCGTACACTGTGGTGTGGGGAAAGGGGTTACATGTTAATCTTGTGCTGCTGGTCGCAAGAGTAGAACAATGAAACTTGAAAGCTAGACGCTTCATCGATACTCCAATTTTGCCACATTCACATTTGACGTTTGACATAAACTGTATAATCCAGTGTGCAATTTTACACAAAAGAAACTAGGCAGAGCGTATTACCTTCTGGGTTCCGTAGGTTTTAAAAAAGTATTTTCTGTCTGAAATAAATTATAAACCCGCCGTCTACAATTTCCAGTGAATTTACCACATTTTTTTCAGGGGCGTAGGAAAAGGGGGGGTCAGGGGGGCCGGGGCCCCCCAATCATAAAGGAGGTGGGGCCTGAGTATGTCTGGGCCCCCCCAAAATTTGCCAAGAATTCATAATGAATCGAATGAGAAGCTAAAACTTTGCTTTTTAAATTGGATTGATGTAGTAAAAAGATAAGGAAAATGGGGGCCTGGGCATCAAATCAGATCTCAAATTTATAAAAAAAAATCACTTTTCTATACAAATTTTATATAGGTATGTATAGGCACTTTTGCATTTGAGCCGTCAATTCAAGCTGGTCGAGGCGGGGCCCCCTCTGGGCCCCCCCCCCCCCCAATGAAGATTTGCTTCCTACACCTCTGTTTTTGTGGTCTCTCCCTTCCTAGATCTCCATAACCGCATCACCAATACATTTTAGGCTCGCTTCAATGTGGATCAATGCACGTATCTAGCTAGCATTTAGAATAATACTCGACCCAGAAACTCCTTGGGTCGAGTGTTATTCCGAATGCTAGATATGTGCATTTATGACTCAGAGCCCTCTTGTTATGCACCTACAATGAGACTGAAATTGGAGTTGGATGTGGAAAATCATCTCGGCCTTTTGATGCAATGAATGTGAAGTGCATACCTGTAGAGTAAGCGATGTGGTTTGAATCTTCAACATCAAAAATAGTCACATGTTTCCCCTGACTTATAATCATGTTATGTTAAAATACATTGTACAAGGAATTATATTTTGCAGTCACATAACCATTACGCGTACATACGTCCATGGTCTATAAAGATAATCAATGTCTCCCGGACATTTGATAAAGATACCATTATTTTTTTCACATTTTCATTAGCATGTGTATTCATAAAGGATACATTACTTTTAATATCATGTGACTATATCAATCAAATTTCGATAGAGTGCCCTAGCAATGGGCATATAGCCCATGGATCACTTCAGCGGTCAGTTACTCAAAAACAGGTGGGTGCAATATGACCCAGACTGCCTGTGGTCGATTACCAGGACAGGACCGAAGAACAGGTCCACTACTCAGCTGGACAAAGTCCAAAGGCCTTTGGGGTTCACCAAGTCCGACCCTGGTAAACAGCTGGCTGTTTGCCAGTATGGTTGTTATGCACAAGGGACAAGTAGATCATTCCATCGCATGGGGGAAGTAGGTTGATAACAGATCTATCATATTTATAGTATCATATTATATAGCTGTATTTGAATACGGTTAAGCCACAGTCAAACTCAGGTACGAAGGGCCCACTGATCAACTATAGTTGAGGGGCATTTGTGCATGAGGGAGATGTTGGGCGGGGAGGGGCTCTAGAATTAGCGGGAGCTGGGGCCCATTTCTTAACAACCTACGACTGCACCCTCCCAGTCGTACCAAAAGCCCCATAGGAATAGCATTGGCATTTTGTAGTCGTAGGGTTATGAGTGATCGTAGTGCATTAAGAAATGGCCTCCTGAAAATGTTACCTGTCACTGCAGTAAAGGGAAATTGGCTGGCTACCTGCCTGTATATTAGGACATGTTGCCCATGATCCCTGCAGTCGAGTACTGGGATTCGTCTTGTTTTTTATGGAGAGATTCTCCTGTTCTAAGGTTCGTTGTCACGTGAATTTAATAGGTTTTGTTTATCATATATATTAGAATTGGGTCGACGATTCCACCCGGGATCCAAAAACCTGATAATTCTTTTCCTACATTTCTTTAAACCTTGTACGCAGGTTGCACGAGGTATTCCAGCATATAAAAAATCGCCCGAAAGACAGCAATGCATGGAGGCAGTCCTTTAGTCCGATAGATATCCAATATCCACTGACGATTTCCCGGTAATTATAACAAGTGAAATCACGTCCACACAAATCCTAAGCATGACTATTATAAGTTGGGTAGAGCAGCGCAGTTTGCTGTGTCACTGTTTCAACATACTGTAATACCTCGGGTAGAAGGCGCAATTTTTGGACAAACCAGCACCGTTATATGCATGTAGTCTAAAATCATTGATAAAGCGACCCTGACTGAGATCATGTAGAGTTTTCAAGCTGTTGTGTGTTGTGTTTTTCATTTTCTCATAACTTGTAGTGTATGCAAGTTCAAATATGTATTAACTCCTAATCTTAAGATAAGTTGATAGCCCCCGCCCCTTTTCCCTCACCAACATGTTGACAACCACCACTCCGCGGGGTTGGCACACCTAGTCTCCCCCTCACACCTACCAGTTTCTCATTACACCCAGTCACCCCCCTCGTACCAAGTCATTCCCCTCACACCTAGTGTGCCGCAGTTTCGCCAACACCCCCAGTATCCCACTTACAACACATCCCCATGACATACTTTCTTTTTGTACAATGTGCATTCATAAATTCTTTTTTCTCTCTCTTTTTTTTTCAGAGGCCTCTATTTATGCCATGAAAATCAGCCTGTAATATCATGCACCACATCCAGATAAAGGTTCGTGTTAGCCAGAACCATATTACCTAAAAAACATATATGTGTGTGTTGGGTACACTGTAAAAAAATGTCATTGAAATAACAAATATGCAGAGATCCTTCATTATTTTACACAGAGATGTCGTTATTTTCGTAGAGCCGCACCCTCTTATCTAATTACGTGGGTTCACTGTTCACTTTTACAAGGATCCCTCATAGATTCAACAGTTATTTTTTACAGTGCAGGGATGGGATAAGGGGACTGGGTGCTTTTTAGATCTATAGGTGTCTCGTAACATCGATAGTCACTTGGCCTCTGTCACAGAAATTTACATGTGGAATGTATGGCTTAATCTTGCGACATAGGCCAAGTAGACTATGGGTTTAAAACTACAACATCGTGTGTCACACCCACTTATAAGCCGCACCCTGTCCCACAACTGTGGAAGGAGCTACAAGCCGCACTACATGCTTGATAGACCGGGGGCTGATAGGGCCCACCATGCACCCCCCACATCACAACGCGACAGGTATTTTTTTTCTATCCTTAGGGTCCCCTGAACAAGATTCAAGATGTTAACATTGATTACCTTGGGATGCACTACTGGTTTTTGCTCATTATCCATGTGCAGGTTCAGACCACTTTTGGGTCAATTTTGCTACCATATTATTCAAGGGGTATGCTCAATCCCTAAGCTCTAAGACTATCTTACCTTGTCTAAATCCTGAAGCTATGGGTCTCGTTGGAAAGAAGACATAATAAGCTTTTCATTAAGCCTTAATACATGTTTTCAGGTTCAGATTTGAGTGTACCAGATGGTCGGGAAGATGGAAGATTGAAATCACAAAGTTCTATTTTCAGGCTTGAAAACCCCTTGAATAACATGGTAGCAAAATTGACCCAAAAGTGGTCTGAACCCGCACATGGATAATGGATAAAAACTGGTAGTGCATCCCAAGATAATCAAAATTAACATCTTGAATCTTGTTCAGGGGACCCTAAGGATCGAAAAAATACCTGTCGCGTTGGGATGTTGGGGGGGGGGGTGCATGGTGGGCCCTATCAGCCCGCAGCCTATGAGAATTCCTGGTCGAGATCTAGTATTGAGCCACAGTGTCAACTTTCCACCTATGAGCCGTACCCTTAATTATTTAGGCCATGCCGTATAAAACAACTCTATCTGAAAGAGTTTATTGGCCACGGCTTATACGCGTAATTCTAAGGTGCATACAGTGGGTGCCCAGCTAGGTATTTCTCAAACACAACGATCCTAGCCTCCCCACTACGTACTGCACACCCCCTACGAACCAGGCCATTCATAGTAATTGAACCTAGGTGACCATGTATTACCTACGATTGGCCATTCAAATGCATGCCTTTTCCCTCTATATATACAGCAGTCTTAGGGATTGACCCTGTGCAATCAAGAATTCCCTTCCGATCCAGGCCAGGTCAGTACGATTTGGGGGTACCCAAAACTTAGCATCTGAGAAATGACTTCCTGAATGCATGTTATACTTTATGTCCCATCTCCTGGAGGTCATTTCTCAGACGCTAAGTTTCAGCCCCTCTCAAATTGTACCAACCTGGCCTGGATCGGAAGGGAATTCTAGGTTACACTGGGTCAATCACTACGAGTGGTGCAGATATAGAGGGGAAAAGCATGCACCTGAATAGGCAATCGTAGGTAATATATAATTACCCAGGGTCAATCACTACAATTGGACTTGATCGTAGGGGTCGTTGAAATCGGAGGGAGAGGGGTAGGATCGTAGCATTTGAGAAATGACCATAAACTGATCGCAATGGACTGGAGGAATGGGGTGTTATACACTCTTGAATTAGATTAATGGTGCTTAAATGAAGGGCTGATTTTGTTTAATTAATAGCAATTAATAACAACAACAAAAAACAACAACAAAAAAAGTGCACGTTTTTATATTGCTAAATAACTTTTCATGAACTGGTTACGATGAAACGTGCACGTTATTTCACACCTCAAAACGTGTTTTCCATGCATTCTGCTGTAAATTATTTGGCAACAATTTGAAAACGTGTTAGGCTTTACACGTTTCTATCAGTGTTGCATCAAGAATATTTAAGAGGTTCTTCCTCGTCAGCTTTTGGCAAGACCCTCCAGAGGGCACGCCAGCAGCTCTGACATAAGGTATAAACATTTGAAGCATTTGATCGATGGGAATACGGGTGAGGAGGAGGAAGCAGAATGCTGATGTAGGCTTTTTCTCCTCGAGGGGCAGCCAAAAGATAGATAACACTGACCTTGAGTAAACTTATCATCCATTGTTATATCATTGGGTCTTCAGTGCCAAGTATGTAAAGTCAAGGTTGCACATTTTGCCTTTTGCCTTTTGTCTCAGTAGAAAGATAATATGAACAAAACCATTCTCGCGACCAAGCAAAGCTATATGGCGTTAAGTAAGGCCTGGAGGGGACACATAAAGCCTCCTTTTACCCAAGGTGAAAGATCTGATAGCGTATTGACGCGATACCAGTTCTTTGTGATAATTGTCCCTTTTAACTGGCACCCCTGGCCTATATTATGATTGATTCGTTAAGTAACACTGATGTCCCTGGCCCTTTTGTGGTCGATTTATTTTGTAACACATCCCGGGTGACTTATGGGAACGCCCTTACTTGTATTTAGGATGTTGTAATTTGCAATACATGTACACTCAACTTTACTTTGATATCTGCCCTGGGATTCTTATTAGCCAGAAGTGTGTTACCTAATAATGTCGATAGTCCACTAGGCCTCTGTCGCAGAAATTTATATAGGAAATGTATGGTTCAATCGCGCGACAGAGGCTAAGTGGACTATTGGTTTAAAACATATTTATTTGTTTGTTGGCAGGGGGAGGGGTAAGGGGTCAGGGTGTCTTATTGAGTTCTTAAAGACCTACCATGGATAATGATTTGGTGAAATTCCAGCCTACAATGATACCTATAGTCCGCTTGACCTCTTTCGCCAGATTATATATAGGATTTGTATGGCTTATTCATCCCACAGAGGCCTAGTGGAGTATGGGCATAAGGAAGTGTGCAGTATATTCATCAGCTCCTCTTTGATTCTTTTAATCTTCCCAGGCTCCCTGGCCCTGATACCAATGACCAATTCCTAACAGTAACCAAAACCCATAGTCCACTTGGCCTTTGTCACACGATTGAGGCATACATTTTCTATACAAGTTTCTGTGACAGAGGCCTAGTGGACCAAGGGTGTAACATCAGTAGTCCATTAGGCCTCTGTCACAGGAATTTATATAGGAAATGTATGGCTCATACGCGCGACAGAGGCCAAGTGGACTATGGGTTAAAGCGCTGGTTCCACTGGCATGTACTGCGCTAATCCGACCGATTTTTTTCTAAACTTTCGATATATTACGTCGACAGTCCACTAGGCCTCTGAATCAGAAATTGACTGTGGGTTTTAAACCCATAGTCAATTTGGCCTCTGTCGCGCTATTGAGTCATACATTTCCTATATGAATTTCTGCAGCAGAGGCCTAGTGGACTATCAATGTTATGAATCGTCGGATAAAAAGTGTTAAGTAACGTATGTCTCTCTCCAGTGGTGGCGCTGTGGTACATTGCTCTAACATTGCTCTAACCTGTCTATGACTACCGTAATACCTCGTGTGTACGTTCCGGCTTATACACGAGCTCGTGCACCCCTAGTAAAAATTAAAGCTTCAAAATTTAAGGATACCTTGCACTATAGAACTATTGACCAGTATCATAGTACCTCATATTTGACTAAAGATGGGCGCCATAGGATCAGCATGAGGTGTATTTTATATGGGAGGTGCGCCATATGCTCGAACTATTACAGTATTATACAACAATTCACCATTACTATCTACTGGTAAGCTTTTACTCCGCTGTCAGTTAGGTGTAGATCAGCTGTGTAACACATCCCGGGTGACTTATGGGAACGCCCTTACTTGTATTTAGGATGTTGTAATTTGCAATACATGTACACTCAACTTTACTTTGATATCTGCCCTGGGATTCTTATTAGCCAGAAGTGTGTTACCTAATAATGTCGATAGTCCACTAGGCCTCTGTCGCAGAAATTTATATAGGAAATGTATGGTTCAATCGCGCGACAGAGGCTAAGTGGACTATTGGTTTAAAACATATTTATTTGTGTGTTGGCAGGGGGAGGGGTAAGGGGTCAGGGTGTCTTATTGAGTTCTTAAAGACCTACCATGGATAATGATTTGGTGAAATTCCAGCCTACAATGATACCTATAGTCCGCTTGACCTCTTTCGCCAGATTATATATAGGATTTGTATGGCTTATTCATCCCACAGAGGCCTAGTGGAGTATGGGCATAAGGAAGTGTGCAGTATATTCATCAGCTCCTCTTTGATTCTTTTAATCTTCCCAGGCTCCCTGGCCCTGATACCAATGACCAATTCCTAACAGTAACCAAAACCCATAGTCCACTTGGCCTTTGTCACATGATTGAGGCATACATTTTCTATACAAGTTTCTGTGACAGAGGCCTAGTGGACCAAGGGTGTAACATCAGTAGTCCATTAGGCCTCTGTCACAGGAATTTATATAGGAAATGTATGGCTCATACGCGCGACAGAGGCCAAGTGGACTATGGGTTAAAGCGCTGGTTCCACTGGCATGTACTGCGCTAATCCGACCGATTTTTTTCTAAACTTTCGATATATTACGTCGACAGTCCACTAGGCCTCTGAATCAGAAATTGACTGTGGGTTTTAAACCCATAGTCAATTTGGCCTCTGTCGCGCTATTGAGTCATACATTTCCTATATGAATTTCTGCAGCAGAGGCCTAGTGGACTATCAATGTTATGAATCGTCGGATAAAAAGTGTTAAGTAACGTATGTCTCTCTCCAGTGGTGGCGCTGTGGTACATTGCTCTAACATTGCTCTAACCTGTCTATGACTACCGTAATACCTCGTGTGTACGTTCCGGCTTATACACGAGCTCGTGCACCCCTAGTAAAAATTAAAGCTTCAAAATTTAAGGATACCTTGCACTATAGAACTATTGACCAGTATCATAGTACCTCATATTTGACTAAAGATGGGCGCCATAGGATCAGCATGAGGTGTATTTTATATGGGAGGTGCGCCATATGCTTGAACTATTACAGTATTATACAACAATTCACCATTACTATCTACTGGTAAGCTTTTACTCCGCTGTCAGTTAGGTGTAGATCAGCTGTGAAACAAAAGGGTTTGTCGATAGACCTTGGGTGATCAATTGGCACCGGTCAAAACTAATGTAGTGGAAATGTTAACATGCTGGCTCTCATCTATACCGCATGCATCAACATGTGAACGAATGAAGAAAGAAAAACACATGCAAACAAGAAAAATGTGGCAAGGACCACGGAAAGGAGTTCATCACTAGCCACTGCGGGTGACGTCACTGAGACAGCATGACGTCACCTATGACATCATAGGGAGAAACCCTGGAGTTGCTATGGTCGCTAGGCTCCCGGCTGCTGACGCAGCTTGCAACTCAAAAAAAGCTGTTCAGTGTAAGACGTCCATGGCACATTATCAAATGTCAGATCGTTCATGTTATTGATTGTGCAATGAACACCAGGGTCTGAACAGAGTGTACCCCCCCCCATAGTATTATGCAATGTTGTCATTCTATGAATATACCCACCATGGACAATTTACAACGCAGCTAATTAACATTTGAGTTCGTTAGCATCTGAATATCCATTGGAACATGTCTGACCAGATGGGGGAAAACCTGCATCCAGGGGTACATGGCCTTTTCAGGTTGAAGTCATGTGCTTTAAAATGAGATATCTTGAGCTAAAATATTCCAGGTAGTTCTTTTGTAATTGCTTGCCAAACCTGGGTAGGTGTGAGCAATTGAATAATGCAAATAAGCTCTAAATACATTATATCCTAGCTTAAATAGTGATAATGCAAAAAGTACAGTTTTGTGGAAAAATAACAAAGAAATGTGATTTATTTTATTATGAAATTCAATTCTGACTCTGAGTTCCTTATGTAAATATCCAACACATTTGTGGCAAGAATTCCCATTCATAGAATAATGGAGTCGTTTCCATGGTGACCAGAAATTGCCATGTATGCCAATTATCTATGTTTCCATGGCAATGGATGTCTCTTTTGCATTCCATAAATGGAATGTTTTCAGTAATGGAATGATTCTGAGTATACCACTGAAATCCCCATCAAAAATGTTTTGGTATATTTTTCAGTGTTTAACTCATAACTGCCCCCTGGTGGCCAAATGCTGAACTAAAAATCCCCCCGGATGCATGTTTTCTCCAGATGCGTCAAATTTGGTCATAACTCTGGCTTAAATTCCCAAAGATACTGTGTTCATTATGGTACCATAGGAATCAGAAAATTAACGTGCACAGAATAACACATAAAAAATGTAGATAAATCTTAAATCATGAGGATCTGATTGAAATGGTAGCAAAATAAATTCTATTGCATTTTGTGGCAGGTCAGACCCAATTTCACTATAGATTAACTGGACTTATACATGTAGTATTCGACCGGCATAGAGTGTCTCTTGACCTTATTTTGGCAAAAGAAGTTCAGTATCAAAACCCCAGTATCGAACTCATATCTGCTGTCAGTTATCCAACCTTATCGACTTGACATGTATTGACTTGACATGTATTTACATGTAAGTCTTTTGTAATATTAGAAGGAGTGCACAATGTTAGGCTTCATACTATGGTGAACAAGTTTAGATGAAAATGTTATCGATATACCTATATTCTCTCGCTTAAGGGGTGCATCCACTGCGACGGATGGACCATCCGTCTCCCTTCATCCGTATTTTTCTCCATAGAAATCAATGACAAATGATACGGATGAAACCAACGGATGGTCCATCCGTCGGCAGTGGACGCACCCCTTTATAATAATAATAAATGGCATCTTAGATATGCTGCATTTAGCCTTCCTACCTGAATGTCGAGAACTAGCACAGCCTACGAATAAAACCCACCAGTACACGCAGCCTCCTAGCGCCAAGGATGTGTATTAATCTAGCATGCTACCCCAACTGGTGACAGATTTATCAACCACAGTTTGGGAAAATAATCCTTTTGGACTGTGTGTTAGTTCCAACGGCACCTACATTCTCACACCTCTAAAGCACCGTGCAGAAGGTACTAGGGTAACTGGCAGTTACCCCATCCAACATGAAGGGTCACATACAAAACAAGTGTGAACAGCTTCCTCGTTCTATGCTGTTAATACACTATTCTGCCTCATAATAGTATTACAGAATCTTAGCTGGGGCATGGTACTTATTCAGATACCTGAAGTTACTACATCATTTGGATCACTTAGAAATCAGCGAAAGCTGAAAGTTGGGTACTAGAGTAACACCAAATGAAGTTACCCTAGTACTTGTTATTGTAGACACACTGAGTTACCCTAGTACTGAAAATCTAAAACCTCTGTATACTACTGTTCTAGACAATGTCAGCCTGTTATTAGTCCAGATGACTGTGCATGTTGTACACCACGTCTAAACAGTGTACAATTACTCAAATCGGTAGATATACTGTGTAATGGCCCCTTTTAGTTCTCTATACTAGATGTTGGATGGGGTAACTGCCAGTTACCCTAGTACCTTCTGCACTGTGTAAAGGTTAAGACCCTTTTGTTAGGGAGCTAGTATTATCTACAGTTGGTGGAGGGGAGAGGAGAGCGTGTTGCGCTCCATTTTAGCCACATTTTATGAAGTGTCCACATGATCAAAAGTTGCTATGTTTTGTTCACACTTTCTGATCACAGAGCGTCCACAAAACATGGCTGTCTCTGACAAAAATAAAACACTGCCTTGTGCTGAAAAGTAGCCACAAAACTGGGGTTGTCCCCACTTTGTGTTCACAAAGTACAGTGCAACTACAACTTGGTCATCACAAACTTACAGTGAAGCAGGTTGTTCGCACCAATTAAATCACTGATACAGAGTCCATATAAATTAGTTTGCACATACCCAGTAATTACAAAAGTACTCATTCAGTGTGCCTCCCTTTATCCAAGGTAATCTGCAGACGCTGGAAATTAACAAATTGTCCACGATATGCACTTTTGTCTACACCCAACACTAACAAACTTTGGAACATCTTTTCATGTCTATCTCAGGTGATTGTATGACATTTTGTCGCCAATCACATGTCATTCATTCAGAGGTGGGCTGTAAATTTAATACTTTCTGCCTTTTTGTTTAGAAGGGACATCACTTCAGCTAAATAGTATTGACTAATCCCTGTAGCTGACAGGATTGAGAAGACAGACCCCCAGTGCAGATCTATAGAATACCAGTCTGATTTCTGATTAGAGATGGACCCAATAAGCTGGTCTAATTATGCATTTGGCAACATGTGTAGAATGTTTGTGGGCATTTATTTTTGCTCATCTGTATGTCACTAGCACATTCTATCATGTGGGCTGATAAAAGAAATGGGGAAAACGAAAGATTCATATGTTTTAACTATAGCTTTAATCGATCTGTTATCTCAAAAAACCTATCGACTGTGGTCCTATAAATAAAAGACATAGGTGCCAACTAAGTAAATAATTTATGGAATGAAATCTCACATACACATGAACAAAATTTGCAACACATAAGGATTATTTTATATCGATTTATTGGTGAATTACTCCATTTCCCCCTTTTACACACTTTTACAGCATGACCGTTTCTGAGCATCGATGGTGTGTAGTTCTATCCAAGGTAGCAAGGATACATTGGGCCAATATCGGCTAATATTGGGCCAATATCGGCTTATATTTGGCCAGGCATGGACAAGCATGGCCCAATGCTCCATTCCTGATTGGAATGTGTCACCACGTTCATTATCACATATCAACTTATCATCACAATAAATATCACCAATATATCATTCATATTCTACATACATTACTTGTATAAGATGTCTATCTTAGACTAATGGTTTTACTACTGCAAAACGGACAAATTTGAAGGATGGTAACACTTGCTCCACCCACCCGAGAATAAAAAGAAAAGCTGTTTTTCAGTTTAAACTTGGAAATCAAGGAAAAAATGTAATAGCAATTAAATCCGCATCAAACTTCACAGAGAAATTATAGCTATTCTCCAGTTCTCCAGGCATTGCTATGGGAAAGCAAGTGTACGTGATATACCTAGATTTCCAGCTACTTATACACATGTGGGTGCTAGGTTCATCCATTGGCATCGTTCATACATATACCATCAGCAGATGGATTTGTTTTCACCACAATGTCAAACTCTAAACCTGCTTCTTGTCTGTGTTCTTCTCTTGGCAGTTATACATCCATACTCACATAGCCCTAGATGGATTTATTCTATCACATGTATACATAATACTGTACTCATACAATGTATAACCTTATAATACTGTTCTGGTTCTTATCATGGATAATGATTTAGAATTGTAGCATCATACAGACCCAATTCAATGGACCCTCCCCTACATTCCAATTCATACAATCATAATACAATATACACAATTGAGTCATATAAACAACACTCATACACACACACACACATATATATATATATATATATATATATATATATATATATATATATATATATATATATATATTCTAGTTTCCTTATTGGCCCCGATATTTGATGCTGTGTCTTAATGAAGAACATGGAACATGTAAGCAATTTCCTGCGGCACAGCATTGTCAATTTTTCGAAAAAGGTCTGTATTACCAGCGTCGATTCGGGAAAAAAGTGACAACTGTGGACTAATCAATTAAGTGTACTTGAATGCCCAAAACGTCATTTGAAATGCTCAGATTAAGAATCTTACTACTTTCTGACTACTTAAATTCTCATGATCCCCATGGGCTGTCCCCTTTTTACTTGCAAACCCACCTTTAAAATCATAGGCATAAAGTAGATGCTTTCACATAAGAAAATGTCAGATGAACATCAAATAGGGCAATCCTTGTCAAATGATTCTCAATAAAAAAAAGCAGTATGATGGTTTACATGAAAATATTTGTTGATAAGTACTTTTGAATAAAACCTGGTCGGCATGCAGATCGCCTGGGCTCAGTGGGCACAGAACATTGAATCAATGTTGAAAACTAGTAACAAGTATTGAACAAGCACATTTCACTGAAGCCATTTCAATTCTGCCAACCAACAATTATTAAGAAGTGATCCAAAATAGACATCTTAACACTGAAACATTGTTATCATTTCAACTTTGTTTCAGCATCGATTGGGTCATCGATGAATCAACACTGTCGATTGTACTGTTGATTTGATATCAATAGATGACCATTTAATTTTAATCACCTAACAACAACTACCAATATGTTGATACAAAATCATATTAACAATAGACCACCCTAGTCTACATAATTATATGATCAGCATTAATGTATGCATTAGTGTTGAAACATAGATAATTCAATTGTGTTGTGTAAACCTTCAAAAATGAAGAATATTTCAACCTCCCAATGACTGTTGATGACAAAACTTCATATATGTTATATAAACATTGATTCAAGGCCCACTATACCCACTGGGCGGTAAGGATTATCATTATCATACTTATCGCAATGGGATGGTCATGGCTGGTGGTACTTAAAACTGAATTTTAGCGTACAAAACTCTTTTCACTATTTTCAGTTCTTTACCTCACATAACGGTACAAGGTCGGGAAATTGTATGACTGCTAGAAAACAGCATGCTGAATTTTGCTTTTTGACAGGTAGTCTGTATAGGTCTTACCAAACCGATGGTATTATAGACTTATACTTTCATTTACCTAGATGGGCTGTCAGATTTTCTTTCCCATGAACTGATGCAGACTATATCTGACACCAGCCTCAGCCTTAGGGCGAAGAGCACACGGTATTGATGCTTTGTTCAGATGAGGCAGCAGAAGTCTTCTGGGTAGAGAAAGACTTGTCAGTGGTGCTGCCCTCTACCTGGTACTTCTTGTTGCCGGTAGGTGTTTCACTGGCGCTGGATGGACATCTCAACATTGCTTTCAGCTCTTCACGGAAACGCTGTGACGTCAGCACATACAGGAAGAAGTTGACAGAGTGGTTGGAAAGGCCAAAGATAAGGATCATGATCTCAATGAAGACGATCCTGGCCGACTGAAGTAGAGGGTAAAATATGGCACCGATTAGTGTGTGTTTTTCTTGGTATTGAAATGCAATTGAAACAACATTTGAAAGGTATATAATTGCTGGAGGGTGTTGCTCCTATGGTAAATAGAGCTGTCAGTATGTGCCCTCTTTTTAAAACAAGTCACGCCCTGCTTCACCATTCACCTTTCACTTACCATGTGCATTAGTCTGAAAAGTCACCTGCCTTGATAAAAATAGAGAGGGCTGCACTATCAGGTACCTACTTGTATCAAACACTTTATACTATATTATACTGACTTATCCTGACTATAGTACCTACTCAAATCATCCTTTTCTAGGACCATATACTAGCATGACCACTTGTGAGCAACACAAGTGAAAAGTTATTACTACATGAAAAGCCAGTTCTTCAGAAAAGGCACTTCTTAGCCAGTACTACCCTTTCCCATAGGAGCAACACTCTCCTGTAAACTTTAAATGTCATAGTCACAGATGTAGAAGGAAGACATTGCACATGGGTTGGTTCCTCATAAACAGAAAGGTGTATTCCAAATAACTGATAATAATGGGACATGGTTCTTTATAAAAAGAAAGCTATTATCTAAAATCTGCATTGGTTATTTCAATATCAGCATCAAATCTATTTAAGTTAGCGACAATTCAGACGTACCTGCTGAAGGAATTGCTTGGTGGCAAAAACCCAGATATACCATACAGTCAGTGGAATAGTCAGGCAGGCGAAGGCAGCACAGATGGACAGGACAGTAATGGTTACCTTTAAAAAGTATTATAATAAACAATTAATCATTAGCATGGGTGGCACAGACATAAAACCAGGGGCATAGATATAATGAATACCCCTATGGAAGGAAAATATCTATACACCTATCTGAAATAATTCTCATACACTTTGATATAATAGTGAAGTCATAAAAATCATACCATACCTTTTGATTGTTCTTATCAGCAGCAGAATCGTTGGTCATGGAGGCACGCTTCTGCTTGGCAGATGCCAGACGGATCAGGATGCCAGTACTGGTGATGGTGATGATGATGAGGGGGATGTAGGAGTAGAGGGTTGCCGTTAGCCAGGGGCTCACCTCATCCATGAATTGGGCATGGAAGGGAAGCACTGCACACTTTCCACTGTCCGCCACCTGAATGGATTGATTATATGCGGTATGTTTTAATTATCGTTTATACACTAACTCCATTGTATGAACCGTGGTACCTTTTAACAATTCTACAGTCATTAAGGTGGACTATGACAATGAATAGTGTACATTAGTTGACTAAAAAGCGCTGTTTCGTGGAGATTTCCTTTTTCAACTGACACCAATGAATGGTATAATGCAATTCTTATTGGACATTATCACGATTCAAGAGATGGACGTATATAGGCCCGTATGATGTAAAATCTTGGATATCCCTCATAATTATATAGAAGAACCTGCAAAATGATTTCCTTGTATGATAAAAGAAAATACCATGATAGTATACTTACATGCCAGGTGGCGAAGTTGTAGGCATAGATGAGTCCAAGTAGGATGGGCATACTGATGATTAGGATGACAGTCTTCCTGACAGTGCACCAGATCTTAGCGGAGAGTGGGAAGCAGACTACCACAAAGCGTTCCACAGCCACCCCAGCCATCAGCCAGGCCGAGTTTGTGTAGGCAACGTTAAAGAACCTGTAAGAATGAGATGTGCATGGTGTCATTTACTGTGAAGGTCGGAGGAAAGGAAGCCAGAACAACTAGACACATTTTTTTAGTCTCTACAGTTATTAAACCTAAAACAAGCTCCCAGTGTCTTGCCAATTTGTCCCGGTGCCCACAGTTGGTGAGAGGGCGTACTGGGCCTACCATAAACCGATTTAGCAGGATGCATTATTGACCAATCAGACAATTCCCTTCATTAAGTGCAGACTTTTAGAGTACAGTACATAACACCTGGTATCCATCATACTAGGTGTTATCAATTGCAAGGTACTAGACCAACCAATTGTGTCCCCTACTAAGGAATCTGCAACATCTGTATATGGCGCAGTGCTGCCATCCAGTAGCTACACAGAAAAGCAGAGTGTACAAGCCAATCCACTGAGATGCATGACCTTTAGAGTAGGTCAGTACAGTAACATGTGAACAGAAATTTGTAGATATAGGCGGTGGAACAAGGGAGCCAGGGAGCCAAGGTCCTCCAAAGTTGAATACCTACTCCCCAAGAGCCTGATCCCTCTATTTCTCAAACCAGTACCCATGTGTGTGTGTGACGGAGGGGGGGTCTGCCCCTCCCCAACTTCAAACATGCTTTGCCACCCCCCCCCCCCCAATCAAATGTATAAAAATCCATGCTGTAGATCAGGGTTTTTGAAATAGCAAATGTGCTGAAAATGCGAGTCTGAATGAAATATGCAATCAGCAAACATGGTGTGGCCCCAGTCTGGGCCACAGTGGGCATCCACTATGGGCCACACCGGGTCAACACAATGGGCACCCAATGGATTTTGTCCTCAGCAAAGGTTCTGGGCCACACTGGGCTGACAGATTCGGGCACATATCTGTTGGAAAGTGGGCTAACCAATTTGGGCTCAAATTGAGTTCAACGTGGGTTTCTGCATGGTGTGGTCCAAAATGGGCGGCCCAAATTGGATTGGCAGAGTAGAACCATCGGTTTGACTCAAACTCATCCAGCCAAGAGAAGGGTAGATACAGACCTAAGATCTAATTATTTTGGTATGCAAATCACGACCGACTACATGAATTTAAGTATAAAATATCCACCCCCCCCCGCCCCACACACACGCACACAAATCCTGGATCCGCCACTGATAGAAACACAGCTAACATTCCTTGCACCAACGAGTACACATGTAATAGAAAAAAAAGCAGACTCACCATCTGTGGAAAAGACAGAAGGGCACGCTGCCCATGAGGTAGATGTTTAACTGCAGGTCTAGCCAGTTGTTGAGGAAGTCCAGCACCAGGACGATGATGTCGGACACGGCCAAGGCAGCAATGAAGATGGACACTGGAGAGCGGCGCAGGTTCTTCCTCAGGGATACCAACAAGGTGATAAGGTTACCTACGCAGCCTAGAACGACCAGGATCATGTCAATGACAATGAAAAGGGTGGTTCCCAGATCATATAGATAAGCCTCAGGGTCCCCTGGATCAGGTGCTGTCGTCGTGACGTTACTTCCGTTTCCGGTGGTCGTCATGACCATGTCGCTACTTTCAGTGACGTTAGCCATTATTGCTGACACTGTCTGAAAATGCAGGGGAATGTGTAAGAATAGCTGTGCAAAAGGCCTGGACACGTTTAAGACAACTGACATGTTTGTAGTGAAGCTAACGTCAAGTTATTACGAGATATGAAATACATGTAATGGATTATAAGGTTTACACATTTTGTACGTGAGTAGACTTATTCTGGAGACTTATACGTGAAGGAAGTGAAGATTTTTGGTACCACATTCTACAAATGTACATGTACTTGCATTAACATTAACAAGGCTAATAGTCCTTACTCCTATCTCACCCAATATGTTTAATAGAGATACATTGCAGGCCTTGCAATGATATTGCGTTACCTTATTCAATTCATAAAGCAAAAACAATATAGGCCCAACTTATGATATTTAGACCCCACGACTTCTAGAAACATCCGAGGGTGCCCTTACCATAATGATGCAGTATACGTGTAATTATGCCACAGGGCTTTATCTAAGAAGTGAGTTTTCTCCATTTTAGTCTTGAAGTCCAAATGGTATAACCATCCCATTCACCACCTTACGTTGAAATAGATAAATACCTCTTTTTGTCTTTCCCTCCTTGTTTGATAGTTTGCTCTCTTCCCTGCCTTTTTGGTCCCGAACGGCCTAACACATAAAAATTGTTTTCATCATTTCCCCATTCAACCCAACATGTAGGGCTATATTTCTGTTGACGTGAAGACTGTCATCGTCTGTATCAAAGAAGCTTGGAGTGCTATTTACATTGCAATCTTGATTTAAGCTTACTATTTGATAACGACAGTAAAATTAATTTGCCTATATAAGACCCTGGTCTGCATATACACAAGTGTTATCTTGGAGCATGTGATAGGTGATGTTCCCTGTCATAATTATTGTCTTTCAGGATCAACGGCACCATTGTTTTAGGTTATAAAGGTAGAAGATACCCTGATAACAAAGCCTATGGCGTGCGTATGGTTATTCATGTCTACGTCTCCCCCTAACATCACCTGTTGCTGATATCAAGTCTGCTGTCGGCTCTTCTTCCATATTGCGATAACCTGCCCATGCAGGGTCGATGCAAGAAAGGGAAAACGACATCCCTGCTTTTTAGTTCCCGAGAAAGATTATTCGTAATGTTGTAATGTGATTCTAATTGATACCCAAAACAGGTAACATTTGATGAGATCTACAGCTAACCCCGACCACTCCCCTGCCCACACACATTCTTTCTCTGGCTTCATCTTTGCTATTATTGAGAATGACCAAAAGCCTACTATATGTCAGTTTCACATACCTGCACAATTCAATTTGTTATTTCTTTGACTCTTTGACTAAACAAATCCTTCCCTAATGGCAGCATATGATTACGCTAGTTTTCACATGAAGCATATGGTTATATAATAAGCGAAGTCTGTTATAATTGTTTGAGACATGAGCTCAGTGGGTCCTCAACTATGCTAGCTAAATAACACTATTGAGAATTACCCTCCTGCAGTGATAAAATTAGAAGGTGCGTATCTATGAATGGGGAACAGACTACAAAATATTATTCAAAAACATTCCCATGTGAGTTATAACAGCTAAGGAATCTGTTAAGAAAGGCTATGTACCCTCTCAGGATAAACTAATTCCAAAATAATATGATTTCCAAACAGCCAACCAACATGAGGAGAAAGTTCTTAATTTTACCAATTGGTCCAACCTGACAAGAATGTGGGGGATACATTCCCCTCATCCGCCAAGGTTCCGCCGCAACTGCCAAACCCCTTTCCACTAACCATGCTGTCCTTTTATATACTGTTGACCACCGTTTCAATGTTTGTGTTTACCTCTGTTTTCTTCCCCGTCGCCCAAAGCCTGTTATAACTAATTCAACCCAAAATTAATTTCTGTATGGAACCTACCTGACCGTTCGTTGTGGGTATGTGTGGGATGGGGAGGAGTGCACTGCTCTGGACGCTGGACACACTCTGATGAGAGGAGGACTGCACCGGACAAGACGCTGGACACTCCCTATCTGGATGTTCCCCCAACTCCTCCCCTCTTTTATACTCCTCCTGGGAATCACCCAGGAGCAGGTACCAGATTAGATGCATTCTCAGTTGACAACTGTACCGGACAGGTATCATTTAGGAGCCACCGTTGTGTCTACTGATGCACCACCTGTCGGTGCCATATTAACACATGACATCTTACCTTGCACCTGGGCGTACTAACCACCCCCTCCCTGCAACTCCCATGGGCGTCACCCATATTCCTCCTCCATGTACTAAATCCCCTGCCCCTCCCTCGTTCACACCTATGTCTGCACCTAGTACCCCATAAGTAAGAAACATTGTGTGTTCTACGTAACGTATTGGGGGAATCTGGGAACACGCTAGTAAATCTGACGAAAGTCCATTTTTCTCGTCTACAAACTTATTGATATAGAAATATTTATGAAAAATATTTTAAGGTTAAGTCACAACTGCTGGCAAGGAGGGTTGAGTTGACGTGGCTTTCATTAAAGTGGAACAACGTTTCGGAACTTAGGCGTTCTTCATCAACTGAAATATTTACTAAATAATCACAGCCTTAGATATACAACATAACGATAATTTTTTGCTGAGCAGACTACATCGCTGTGGGAGAATAACTGGTGTGAAACACATGCTCTTCCTGTTTGCCTTGAGCTACCCTAACGAGTTTGTAAACAATGTGTTGATGCCAGTTTGTTTGTACCAGGGTGTGGACATATTTAATATCCATATTGTGTCAGAGTTCATCTTATGGACGCCTTGTGTGGGTTTAGTGTTAATCATTGCTGATATGCATTTTATGTGACATACTGCACATTATTTGCTAGCAGCCATTAACATTGAATCGTAGGCAGGTTCATTAACACCACGTGTATCTCTTACACACGTCAGGGCTGCTGGTACGTCTTAAGAACTGTGACATAGGATGTACTTCAGGACATAAGCATTCTCTGTCATTCCTACGATGTAATTATCATACTCTGATCATTTATGAATATTCCCCTTTTCTAAATTCTCTCATCCTGGACTATATTATATGAGGGCTACGTAGGGCCTGTCATAGTGGGTGCTTCATTTGTCTTATATCAGCAATAATTCTCTATCAGTGTGCCCATTTCTTCTTGGAAGAGCCAATGCAAAAATAACTAAATGACTAAAACAGAAAGGAAGAAAACAGTGGTATGATCAAACAGATACAGAACTCACCATACAGTATGGTCGTCTCTCTCTACTAGCGAACCACCATGGTGGACAAGTTGGACATCAATGATCAGATCACTGAACACATACAAAAGGTGCCTCATCAACCCACTAGGCCACACCAAATCAACAAAGAAATTTTGGTCTAGGGATTTCCCGCACCAGATTCTGGTAAATAGAAACTTTCTTTTTCTTTGCACATCATTTTGTCCATAAGCATATCAGAGGTTAAAAGAATAAATCATAGATTAAAAGAAATCAGCTTTCAGCATATTAAAATTAATGAAATTTGCCCTCCCGTAACTTTTTCTTCAAAATGAGAATCCATACACCAAGTTATTCATTCGATGTGGCCTTATGTCCATTTGACCAAGGTCAGCTAGCGAGTTATACTAGTAACCCCTATTGTAGTAACTTTGTGCCTCTATAATAGTAAAGTACCCAATTACCGAACAGTTGGTAGTTGTCAGCGCATCACTGTCCAGCAGACAATTCACTTACCCCTATATTGTTGGCATATGGGTGAGGGGACACATGAAATCATAGATTTAGAAATTCATCTCTTAACACCACAGTGGTGCTTCCCTCGAGTGGTGCTTCTCTTTAAGCTTTCCACGCTCTCACTATTTAGTTTTCCATCATTTATTAGGCACTATATATTTTGATATGTTGATATTTCATACCACCACTGTAAGCTCTTCTAAAATTTCTAAATTTTACGCCTCTATTTAAGGTACATATGAGTGTGGCTGATGTAACATAGATATACTGTGTACTAAAATGACTAATCTGATTAGTTACTGCGGTCAACATGAATCAACAGAGGCATAAAGTTACCTAAATTATCATGGAACACTTTGGAAGAAAAGATATTGGCAAAACCTTTAGGTTTGAAAGCAAACAAGCCATGGATATCAGATGAGCACTTAGATTTTCTGAAAATCAAAAGCAAACCGTTAACAAAGGCCATGCGCGCAAAGAACCCTGATGATTGGAACAGAGCCTCCTACTATAGAAATAGAGCCAAACACTATTGTAGAATTGAAAGGCGTGAATTTTATTTGAACATCCTCTAAACTGTAAATTACTCCAAGAAATATTGACAAACTGTTAATGCCCTTTTCAAACCCAAAAGTCCTGGTGCCCCTACACGGCTGGTTGATCATTGTTCCTCAACCTGAAGAACAAACTGCAGACTTTATTAATGATTATTATTAGTATTGGACCAAAATTAGCCCAGGACTACAACTTACCTTGGAATGAGCACCCCAGACTTTCAGGACAAATTTTTGAACTTCATGAAACTGATGTAGACAAAGTTAACCTAGACAACCATTAAGTGGCAATTTTTGTCATAGAGTGCTGAAAATTGATAGTTAGGCTGATTGATAATTATATGACCAAATATGCCCTGTACAAACTTTCGGGTTATGAGGGTTTGCTTAACGCCCTACATGTAGGAAAGTAGGACTTAGGACTACTGTCGTTTGAAATTTGTGCTCTTTTGCTTGCCATGGAAATGCCAATTCCTGTGGGAGAGTGCCAGAAACTAAAAAACAGGTGTATACATGGCCAATTATGCCATACAAGAAATTTCGGAGCTTTACCTATAGCAGATCCAGAGATAAACATCGTTCTACATATAGGACAGTAGGACTTTTGGCATCTGTCCCCTCTGTGAAGGTCAAAATCTTGACTGGCAGGAAATCTTTTGAGTAGAAGGTGTTTTGAGATGTGTGTGATGTCAGAAGACAGCACACACCTCTAAGTAAGAAGACCTATATGGAGCATTTTTTGGAAGATTTTGACCTAGAACTATAGGATCCACCATTTTACTTCCATATCTGTTGATTTTACTTGTGGATATAGACCTCTTCTGAGATGTCACTCAGATGTCCTCCATGTAGGACAGTAGGGCTATCTGGGTTAAAAAATGCATAAATGAAATGAATATTAGTAAATCATGCTTAGTCCCAAACATTTCATCTGAAGTATTAAAAATCACTTTCCAAACTTGCCCTACCATCTGATGCACATCATAGATTCATTCATCTCCACAAAAACAGTTCCTGACAAATGGAAGATAGCAACAATTGTTCCCCTACAAAAATCAGGCAATCCTCAAGATGTTAATAATTTAAGGCCTATCTCTACCTTTCCTTTATCAAACAAAATATTAGAGAGAATAGTTCACACTCAGACTAATGAGGTTCTTTGTTCAAATAAATTGATTTCTGAACATCAATCAGGTTTGCTCGGGGCACTCCACCATCAAAGCTATTTCAGATTTTACTGATAATATCCATAGAGCAATAAATCATGGCAATATTACACACACAGTATTTATTGATTTTTCTAAGGCTTTTGATACCATACACCATGCTATTTTACTCAAGAAATTAAATTGCTTTACAAACAGAAAACAGAAAACAATTGCCAATAATAAACTATCAAGCCTTAAGAATATAACTTGTGGAGTCCCTAAAGGCTCTATACTTGGACCTCTTTTATTTTTACTCTACTTTAATTACCTCCATACACGTCTCAATAACTGTAAATACAAACTAAAATCTGTGTGCCGATGATACAGTTATCTACACATTGGTTCCAGTGCAGCTAGATGCCACCTGAGTTAATGTTCAACAACGAATTCACTTCCTTAAACAACTGGTGTATAACAAATAAATCAACCATAGATCCTAAAAAAAAACAATTATATGGCCGTTGCCTCATCATCCCATAAATTGCAAAGGCTTAGGGATGTTACCCTGTACATTGGTAATGATGAAATTAAGAAAGTTACTGGGTTTAAGTATCTCGGTATTATCATTGACAATTGTCTAAATTTTAACAAACATTTTGAAGCAGTAAAGCAATCTATCACCCACAAAGTCTATTTGTTCAACAGAATTAGGTATTATTTAGATGAAGACGCCAGCCTGAAAAATCACAAATCTATGATCCCCCCACATTTCACGTATGAAGATGTTATGTACTCAGCTACCGCAGGCACTAAACTCAATGCACTATACAGATCTAGCAAAATAGGGGCATAAGGGTATGTTTGCGAGCAGAACATCTAGCCATAACAACAGAGATTAATTCCAGAGCCAAAGTCAATAAGTTGGAAGATCTTAGGGACTATTCTCTCTCCTGTTTTGCTTATAACAGGGCCCAAAATGGCAAGTATTTAGGAAAAAAAAGAAAATTAAATACAAGAGCACATGATTATCTAGTATTAAAGGTGGAAGGCAAAACTTATTCAAGATATCGTAATTCAGTAGAATAAAGATGCTTTCTCAAAGGGACAAATAATAAATCGGTTGAAACATACTCTCCCTCAAGGTAATTCTAAAACAGAAACTAACCGATCTATTGAAATAATTTGAATCAATTGTATCAAACTTTTGAGTTCTCCCTAAATTTCTTGTAAATTGATTAATTTCATGGATTCCTCACTGTTCTCTATCTTATCTTTCAATCTAACTGCTTCTATATATGAAATACTCATATGCGTCTCGTAGTTATTTCCTCTCCCATGAGATGGTTTTATTTGTTTGCACTCAATTATCTATTCTAGTATTATTTGCACAGGTTATTTCTGATGACTTAGGTGCTGGTTCCATAGGAGTAAATCGGTCGGATGAGCACAAATCCGACCGATTTTTTTCTATACTTTTGATATCTTATAAATCGTCGGATTAGGACTATTCCGACCGATTTTATGCCTGTGGAACCAGCGCTTTAACAAAGCTACACCTGTGTTATGAAACTTATTTCATATTTGATTATAATAAGGCTGGTGTTTAATTCCCAGGCTATTGAGCCTTTAAAATACCAGGATAAATAAAAAATTTAAAAAAAAATTCGTCTAAATAAGAAATGGCTGTCAGCATGAAATATGAAGTAGGAATTTGATTTTTGATTTAGAAGCACCATAAGATACAAATTCTGTCTGGTAGGTTCCATACAACGATAAAATGATTTAGGCTTATTTCCCTTTATTTCAATTCCGAATAACTACCCAGAATGAAATGCTGCCCTACAAAAAGGCGCAGAAGTAAAATGTGGTTGGTATTGATAGCTATCTCGATAATATGGCACATTGGGGGGCTTTTGAAAGAGAAAAAGTATGCATATTCCTTGCGTTTTAGTCTTCCCATTCGAGGACAGGAATTGCAACTCCTTTTGTCTTCAATATTCAATAGGTCTGACTCAAAAGGTATTTCAGAACCATCCTCCTAGCAGCCTACCATGAGTACAACTCTTAGGTGCACAGAAGACGTGATAATAGAGAGGCTAAGATCACGACGTGTACGACAACGTGTACGTCCAGATGTACGACAACGTGTACGTCCAGAATGATTAGAAATGGTAGGCCAGACGTTGCCGTACGGGTTTCATTTGGGTAAATCTTAACCTCACTAGGTTCATAACAGGGGCACCATAATGGCTTCTGGAGGCCGATTTGGAACGGTTCTGTCGGAGGTGCTATTCCCAAAACAGAACTCACTCACCTCAGGGAATTGATTCCCTTGTGTGTTGCGAAAAGAGAATTGGTCAGATGAGTGGTATAGGGATGGTCCAGAGTCGGGGTGTAATTCAGAAGAGGGAACCAATTATCTGGGGAAGTTGATTCTCAGGGTGGGGAAGAATGGAGAATTGGAAGATCAAATAGCTACAGTGAGAATTCAAATCCAATTCTTTTCACAACAGCCTCCTGCTCTATCGTGTAAACCTTCTCTGGTTTTACCGATAATGATCATGTGAACTTAGAATTTGTGGGCTGCAGCTTCTGTTACCAGTGTAATTGGTACATTGTGTAGAGGAACAAATGAACCTATATTATATATCATTTCCCCCATACTTCCAATGACTGTGTAATTCCTCAACTTCTGTAAAGATAAAATGCTGTAGATTTTTAGAGGGGTTCGCATTCGGTATTTTCCATTGAAAGGCAGTGCACCTTATTTTGAAGGGCTTGTTGTCTACCTGCTGGCATGCATGTTTAAAGTTGAAAAGGCCTAATCTAGAAGTAGCCCTGGGGCAATAAAATTAAAGGCCTGGCAATTAATCCCAAATTGACACAAGAGTTCACTTAGCACCACTAGTAGAGGGTGGTCATCTGAGTACTTGAATGCATGGCTCCATCACAAACGGACGTCCTGCACCTGATAAGACCCAGAGGTGACTACCTGTCTTTGTATAGGACTAGTAAAAGGATGGCCAAAGGTTGGGGGGGGGGGTAATTCCTATCATTTTGAAATTCAAACACGATGTTAAATGTGAAGGAGAAGTTTAATGACTGTCTTCTACCAAATTGGCACTTAGTGCACCAGGACGATGTTATGTCATAATTACGATGGCACTTGCGGGCACGCGTAGATGGTTGCTGCTGGTTGCAACCAAAGTAGTATGCAATCCTCAGGCGAAATCAAGCGCATTACTCCCTAAACATTTCTCTCTGATCTTAATAAGAACATTGAAAAAGAAATAGGAATTATAGGAAGAGCGCTGACATCTCTGCTCTTCAAAAGGTTCTGTAAATCTCCCATTGCAACAGATATCTCAACGTCCTTCATAGGAGGCACTTCCCTAAGGAATATTAGGGAACGCATCTGTCCTGAGTTTGAATTAATTTAGTGAAATATTCAACAAATTTGATTCAATTTCCTTAGGTGAATATATACACTAACTTGGTGTACGTAATAACGTCTTTCTCCTTTTAAACGCATACATACATGTAGGGTTTACATCAAGGGATTGCCTGTTTCAAAGAAAGGTAATATTTACTCTCCAGACAACCGGATAAGTAAAGGCCGGAAAGGTGGGGCATTTCAAACTGAAAAGTCACTGAAAGTAGACCAAAGTCAACAGCTTCCATTAACTTTGACTGACCAAAACTCGACTTGGCTACAGCGGAAGCAGAGTCAGGTTTCTGAGTCATTCCTGTGAGTGGTGTATTTTGCAGCAAAATGGCTATGATCTGTACGGTGCTCATCATGTGTAGATCTATGTGTGGGACCTTAGCTATGGGTGGCTTTTAACACTCAATGATCAACATTCAATCCAAAACCATGTCTTCAGGGAAGAACTTCACGGCCTGAGAAATAAATATATGGCTAATACAAAGATTTATGCATGAGGACCCAGAGGTGTAATGCTACCAATTGATCTATAGGCCGTGGTGTACGAGTGGGTGGATTAAACATAGACAAGAAATAACTTTAATTTGGAGAAGTATAACTTTATTTATCAAGGGTATCAATTATCATAAATGATAATCATTATTGTTCTGCATGCGATGAAAGCAAATACATATTTAAGAGTAGTTCAGGCATGGTATCATATGGAGGCTGAAAGACTATGGGAGCTTGATCAGTGGTAATTCAGTATAGTAATATTTTGATTACCCATTATTACCTCAAGAAAATTATCTTACCAGTATAAATACAAATGACATGGACAAGCCTTCTGATTATTTGAATTAGCAAATTGATACCAATTTTCTGTACATAATTCCTATCAAATATTATATTTCATATGCTTTTCCTTGATGTACTATTCTACATTATCCTGGAGAAGAATATTGGATGCATTATATATGAAGGTTTGTATAACAATAATAATATGATAATGACATGATAATCAATTTTTCTTTTGCAATTATCACATAATATGCAGACTCGTGGAAGTCCCAATGATAACCACTTTATTTCCTATATGCAAAGCTGTGGCTGATTAACATTATTACTGCAGGCACGTACCACCACATCCTCATGAAACTACTAATAAAGTGATCGTCATCCCAAAGGTATTTTCACACAAAAAGGAAAATGATATCTAATACCAATATAGAGAGATTACATATACGTAAACACAGTGCAGGATCCAGCCAAAATGCGTTAAAACATTATTTTACATAAAGCAGTTAGACTAAAGCTTCACATTAGAATAATATGGTTGACATTATTATATCAGTGATGATGACTATGATAATAATTTTCTTGTCTATTGTCAGATGTATGTAAAATAGTATTCAGCTTGCAGCTTTTCTTTATACAGCATTTATCAATACTTAATGCCTAACCTATTCCTGCGTTAAGAAATCTCATGATGAGTTCGAGCACCTAAAATCAGTAAACTGAATATTAAAAGTAAAATTAAGTTATCAGTGCAAGCACCTAAAACAGAAAATGAAACCATTTTTTGCTAATCCGACGATTTTTTCTATACATTATCTATATAAAAAGTCGGTCGGATTAGCAAAAAGATGAACCTAACCGACGCTGTGGAACCTGCCTTTAAGATACATAGAAAATACAATATTTATGAGTTTATAAACTCATCTATAAAGCACTGCCTTCTGTGCCCAACCATTGAATTCCGCTAGGATTAGAGCTCCAGAAAGCACCGGGAAGAGTCATCACGATGGTACCGTTCGGACATGAACATTTATTGACTGAATGACAGTGTTTTTTTTTCTTCCTATATATAAACAATACAATCATTCAGAGTAAGCATTCATCAATCTCTATCAGATTAAAATCAAATGATGGTAGACGATAGATTTTAGTGGAAGTTATTAGTTATATTTACTGTAATTCAATATAGATTCCTATTTCATAATATTGAATAAAAGATTGAATATACCTCCCTGCCCAAATATTCATATAGCTCATATGTGGACATGGAAGCACTGAGGATAAATTTGAAAGGCCTTCAACAATCAAATTGTTTCCTCCAAGAGGGACAATAAAAAGGGTAAAAGCTTCAGACCTTTCTCGCTTCGGTCTGGAATAATGTAGCCCAAGGTTACTGCCTTGACTTTGTTCTATGAATTCATTTCTCAAACACTACGAATGGGCATTCCTGGAGCCATTTCTTAACACACTACGACTGATGTCCTTCAAGTCGTAGTGAGAAGCCTAGAGTTAATGCCATTACAGTATTATGCACTAGCAATGACTAATGTCTGCACCATTACGATTGCTCTACCAAACCTTATGTAATTACTGCATAGGTGCTGATCGTAGAGAGCAGTCGTATGGTCTCACCTACGATAGCCTGGCTTATCCTTGGCAGTTTTAAATCGTAGTGCAATTGTATAGTCGTAGTACATTAAGAAATGACCTCCTGTACGGTTTGGAGGAACCATAGAGTTTGTATGGAATTTGCAGTACAGTATGAGCCGGTCCATCTGTAGTGTCTGAGAAATTGCCAGGCTAATAAGGGATCAATATCGGTTATCGCAAAAGTAAACACTTTTACCGGGCACTTGTATCACTGTTAATTGACCGATAAATATTTTTTTCTAACCAAATCATGTATTTGTTAGTTGACTTACAATGTCCAAGGTGAAGGGGGAAGGGAACTTGCATTCTTTGAAAATGGGTGTCTGGTTGCGACAACCCTTACCTTTGCTGGGCCAATTTCTTTTTATGTTTTCAAAAGTCTACCCATGGTAGGGCACTTTTGACACCAAAGTCATAGATTTAGAACAAAATATCTTAACAGTACCTTGTTCGGAGAATCTCTTTGGAGTATATCAATTTTGCTTTTTCTATTATCATGAAATTTGAGACATTTGGAAATTTGGAAATCTTTCGTGAAACTCAGGTATACTTTTGCTGGACATTGACTCTTGCTACCTATAGGCAATTTTGATGAAAAGTAGACCCTTGCCTGTGCCAAGATACGAAGAGCCCCATCCACAATCTCTAAAAAACTAAAAAAGAAGTTAAGATGCCAAGATTGACTCTTAAATATTTGAAATCAGATAAAATCTGGAAGACATTGGAATTTTCAATAGCCATTAGGCTTTTAGTGTGGTGACACGGTCATGAGCTCCTCTTCCACAGCAACCTTGAGTTCATCATCTTCATTATCGCCCACCGGCATGACGGTGATCTCACCGAATGCACTAACTGCCCTCTTCATGGTACTTGAGGTGCCAGTCTCATCGTCATACCCCATGCCGCTCACCACTGAGATACGCCGCTCACTTTCACAGGACCGCATAGCCGCCTGTTCCATAGCGGACTGCGACATCCGCCGCGCCGCGCTCACCGCCGACGCACGTCTCTGCTGGGAGGCGCGCCGCTGACCGTAGTCTTCTGGCGACAGCAGGCCAGCGTTACTGCCCTTCCGGTAGCGCGGTCCACCGGATGTGGATGTGGAGCCGGCGGACATGTCAAGGTCGGCGGAAGACGTGTCTCCTCCGCCGTGGGGGTGCGCCATACTTCCATGGTGGTGGGTAGGTTGGTGGTGGTGGTGTGGGGATGACCCCCGATGGTGAGGGTTGTGGTGGTGATGGTGGTGGTGCACTGATCGGGGGGTGTCATGGCCGCTGCTACTTCCCCCATGATGATGTCCAGTACCGACCCCTGAGGGATGGTGCAGTCCGGCGTTACTCAGGGCTCGTTCCTCGGCCTCCAGCACTGAGCTATCAATACTGTGTACCTCTTCATCATTAAGGCTGCTGATGCGGGGTAGGTCATCCAGACTGTACATCTCAGCTCCTGAGTCTGTGTCATCAATGATGTGGTGGTGAATCTCATGCTTCTTGTGCAGTGTGGTGTGGTAGAGATGGTTGGAGTTGAGGTGGGTGGATTTGGTCATGTCACTGGCTGTGGACTCTGTCTCCACCAGACGTTTGTCATAGGAGTCGTCCTCATCGTGGAGGGAATGGTGCCTATAGACGGGACAGCAAGAAGAAGATCAATAGGGATATATTACAGCAGGAAAATGTTCTTATGGACCCTTGATTTACTTAGCACACCCAGTGCAGTCTTTTAAATTGCTCAAATGAATGAAAAGATAAAATAACAACAAGACTTGTCAAAGAGAAGAAATCTTGCCAATTTCGATACAATGTAAGTTTCATTTCAAGTTGCAAGGTCGCCAAATTTCAAATAAAGATCATGTGGCTGTAGAAATCGAAATATCCTCCACACCCTCGACCCTGTCACTTGTTGTTTGTTTGTGTGTTTTTGTTGTTCTTGTTGTGTTTCTAAAGTAATCCATCTCATATTTTACTTTTGCACCTTTCCTATGTAGAATAGAAGTTGTTTAGACCTAATGAAGATTATAGTCATTAGCAATTCTAGAAGACATTCTATTCCCCATTCAAATGTAAGACTAATACCTTCCAGGGGACCCTTGTTACAAGGTGGGAGATTGCAAATGATAAAACTCCAAAGATAGTACGATAGTGGCAGTATGTGATTCCAATTGCAAGAAGAGTCTTTTAGGACAACTACCAAAAGCAGCACACTAGTTAAAGAAATTAATATAACCAGGTAATCCACATGTAAAAGATTTATTTGGATGGTTAGGGATTATCCCAGGGCTAGGAGAAAAGATATTGGAAATACCTTTCCGATATAGTAGACTCTCAATACTACGAATAATATGAATACTCAGACTCCGAGTAGTCTTCTTCCTTCGACATATGCCTCCTAGACAAAGGCACATAAATTGTCCCCATTATTAAAACGTACAAACACAAGATAGCATTTACTTAATAACTGCATTTATATATTTTATTTGATACTCGTCTTCTATATAATTTTCCTCTTCAATATAAAACCAGCTTCGTTGTAATGAGAGTTTACTTTATGCTGCAGACAGAGACAGGAGTAAGTTGAAATGTACAGTATGTTACATATATCTATAGTTTATATCTAACTATGAGCTATGAGTTGTGGGTGTTATTTGTACCTGTGAGGGGGGGAGGGGCCTGTACATGCTAAATCCTAGACATTGAGGAGGAAGGTTTTCATGGGACACACGAAGCAAGGGTGTTGGAGCTACCAAAAGATTACTAATCTAATTTCTATTCCTGTTCATAAATTCTCGTCCTTGTAACAAGCCATGCGACAGTTATTAAAGTTCTCCGGACAGACTCTAAAGGATTATCAAACCATTTATTTCTTTAGGATCTCCATTAAACAATAAAGCCACTAATCGTTCCTGTAAATGTATAGATGCCTGAGAATTGATTTTTATGGGACATTTTGTGCCCAAAGAAGGAATAGAGCCACATTTACATGGTGTTTTTTCACAGACTAAGGATGAACCTAATGAGCTTTAATGATGCACTTATAGTGTTCAAAGTATAAATGGCACCAGGCTGGCCTGTACAGCCATTTTAGCTAGCCTTACCTTCTTAACAAGTAGAGACAGCAACAGAGAAGTAAACATAGAAGAAGAAGCAGGGCCAATATGGCAACAACGATGAGGATGATCACTGTAAAATAACAGCACAAATAACAGGACATAAATTAGAAGCTTATTTTCATGCATCTTTTGTGTTGGGTGGAAGGGGAGGCTTTCACTTGAAAATTAAAATGACGATGTCAATGGCATCATCATCAGTCAAATCAATGTCTATGAAATGTACCAAGGTGAATCTACTCATAGAAGATAAGAGCACTGTATCAATTATAAAGAACTTACTTAATATGGGATCCCTTTCAAAGATGGAGAGATGTTCATTATAGGTGTTGCCTCCAATTGCAGCTATAGCCACTGCAACATTTGGTGAGAAAAGGGCAAGTCTTTTTTTACCATGGGTTTATGCACTGGCATAGTATGCATTTATAGGAATGAACCAAATAAAACATGTTTTGATGGAAGTTTTAACTGGATGCACATTATGACCGTAAGTGATCAACTTGCTGTACAAGTATACAATCATCACCGTAGCTGGCACAAGGAAACAAGTAGTGAGCATTAGAGTCATGGATTTAAGTCTCTGTATATACATATTCGAAATACATAAATTCAAAAAGTTATTCTATGTAGTATTATGATTTTACTTACGGCAGTTGCCATTGTCGGCTTGGAAGCCGGAGGCACATTGACAACGACCGCGGATACAGAGAGCGTTAGCAGCAGCACAGACGCTACTGGGTAAGCACACTGCTCCAAGGAAGACGCCAACATCTACAAAGAAAACAGAACAATGAAATGGTGACAGAAAAACAAAGGGAGAACCTCAATCAAGATACTGGTATCTTATTTCACGTGTCTGTGTGCAATTATCTACAGATTTATAATTATTATACTGTCTAGTCCAACTTCATCCAAACGAAAATAAGGCCTGGTCAAAGTGACAGATTCGCCTGTATGTATACATAAAAATAGAAATATGACATTGTAATGGCGACTTACGACATTGGCCCCTCATGTTGTAGAAGCCTGGCATACAGGTGCATACAGTATTAATACAATCCGAATTGGGAGTGATACAGGAAAAGTCTGGGCGGCAAGGGGAGCCAATGATGCCAATGCCGAAAGCAGGAGCTGCAATAAAATTTGAAGCTGTATTACCAATTGCAAGGCAGAAAATGATGCACTTTTCTGGAGGGCTTGATAACACCTCTGCAGGGCAATTCTCAAAAGTGTTATTCAGCATTGTTTAGAATGCCCTGCTCGAGGTCATTGCTCAAACTCTACAGATGGGCATTCCTATGGCAATATAGTGATATTTGAGAAATGCCAGGCTGGTGAACGGCAAACCTAGCCCAGTTCTTATATTTTCATACCATAATATAAATAATATATTGTCTTTACAATTGATATCAGGATGCCAAACCCACTTGATTATGTACAGCTAATGAAATATCCATTGATTTTACGCATCTATATATGATTGTGTTCATGAGAAAGCACAGGATAATATTTTAGTGTGAGGTTATCAAACTTAAGGTCCTTTTCCTTTGGCTAAATTTCACAGTTCAATTTCATTGTTCTTATACTCACTACAGATATCGCCGACAGGTCTGTAGCCGGGTGCACAGCCACATATGCCTCCCACACAGAGTCCGTGCATGTAGTTGCAGTCATACTGCTTGTATGTGCAGCTATGGTGTAGACGTGAACCACTTGGTCCCACTAAAACTGGAGACATTTGAAAAAAAAATTTTAACTGGAATTGTGTTGTTCAAATCACATACATTTCGTCGGGAGTGACATCATGCTGGTGCATTACTTATTGAACATGTATGCGTCTTGAGAAACATGCTATTCTAAATTGAAGGGATTGTGTATGTAAAGAATGAATATCATGTTTCTATACACACAGTGAGAGGTATAACACCCATGTGCGAGGCGCACCCTGCGTATAAGGTACATAATGTTGTATAAAACTGAGAAATGGGCTCATATAATTATGTCTGTGCCCTGTAAGAAATTTGGAGCTTCACCACAGCTGATCAAAAACTAAAATAAAAATGCTTTTCTGTCCTTTCAGCAAATGCCAAAACCTATAACAACAGCAATCTACCAAGTAGAATTTGGAACATGTGTGTGACATGTATCTAAGGCAACTCCAATGGGGCATCTTAGGAAGATTAATATCTTCCATATCTTACTTTTGGATAAAGATATCTTGTCCGTTGTCATTCGGGTGGCCTAAATGTTGGCCATCATGGTTATGTGTGTTAGGTACATGTTGATGCGTTCATTTCTTAATACAAATTGCCTGAGAGGGGTATCTTTAATGTAGAATGGTGTTTCTACTGAGAAAGTGTAATTTCATCACTTACTACACATGCCCTGTGAGAGGCGTGCGTTGGGTAGGCAGCTACAGGTGTTATTGACGCAGTGGGAGTGCTTTGTTTTACACGTGCGGTCAGGTAGGCAGGGCGTGCCCAAGGTACCAAGTGTCACTGGAACAAACATGCAAACAATATACAGCCATCACTAATTGTATGCGTTAATGAATGGCTGCTATCAGGATGTACTTCATTAGATGGTGAATATCGCAATGAGGGAAACAAGTGCAGGTGAAAGATGGTGTTTATTGGGATTTTGCCTACTAGGACATGGATCTCATTTGTCTTTCATGAATGTCATCACTGTCGGGGGTTGGTTTTTTTGTGGCATTACTGTCTACTGTAAAACGATGGAGAAGGTGAGGAGGAGCAAAAAGTTACATTTTGATCAATGTACAACTTTCTTAGAACTGCTCATATCAAAATGATTTTTTTAAACTGAGGCTAAATCAGTGCAACATGATACAACTTACCACATCGGTTAAAGATGACCTCAAAGTCTCCATTACAGCGGCACAGACCTCCCCTACAGATGGCGTTACCGTCCAGACACACGTCACCCGTCAGGCACCGCTCTCCAAGCAGTACCTTGGGCACTGGAAACAGGAGGGTGTTTTGTAAATGGTATTAATGAATAGTAGTGTGTATTATGACCCAGTAGACACATTACACCTACAGGGAATACATTTATCAGAAGGGAAACCGTCGAGGCAGTTGCATAGAAAAAAAAAAGAAATCGGTTGAATTTGAAATATAAAGGCTATATGACAGGATGCACTTTGTAAATCGAAAGAAAAATTACGTTAGATAAGAGTGAGTACGTACTGCATTGTCCATTTCTCATGAAGTAGGCATCTCGACAGGAGCATATATTACTGATACACTCCAGGCCTGTACCTGCACACATATCACCTCCGTGACAGAACTCTCCCAGTGCTATCTTTGCCACTAAATGTAGAAACACAGAGTAAATTATACAGTTCCATAAGAATATCTGTAACTGTTGCTAATGTTTAGCTTAAGCAACATTAATTTATAGTAACAGTTTTAGTTGCTTTAGTCCATAGAGTGACATGACGGGCGGTATATTAGTGGTTGCGACTCCATTGTGGCGATCTGATAGGGATTGTATGGTTGGTGGAAATTATTTTGAACAAGAATATAAGAAAAGCTCTGTCAAAAGCCAGACAACTACCACCAAACAACCGCCCAATCAGCCCAAAGTTAAGCGATAGGAATAACTAATAATATCATTGCTATGACAGTTCTATCATTCCTATGTAATCGGTGACATAAGGATTGATCGCACAGAGCAGGACTATGTGGGCCATTTTCTACGATTACTAAGATTTTGAGAGTTTCGAATCATAGTTACTGTGAGCTGGAGTTTGTGAAGTAACATCCTGGAGGGCATTCCAAAACTATAACAATTGCTATTTTGAAATGCTCTCCTGAGAAGGTATCGAATTATTTATAATTTGTGTATAGGCAAGCAAAAATGGTCCCTCAGGGGAAAAGTCAATTTTTAAATTCAGGCCATGAACTTTCCAATGATATATTACATGAGAAAATATGTCTGCTAGTTTTAGAGTTACGGCTCTATTAACTTAGATGGTTACCAACCAATGGGAATTTCCCTTTAGGACGATTGTAATCTACATAAAAAAGTAGTATATAACTATTTTTGGTATATTTTCCCCCTTTTAGGCCATAGTGGTGTCCCCCTGGTGGCCAGAATCAGTACTAATCCCCCTCAGACGGTCCTTTTAACTTGCCTCCTCACATTTTTCATAGGTTTTTACATGGCTCTTCACCGTCAGTAGATTGTGTTAATGCCACATGTGCTAAAAAAACAGTTGCCAGGTTGCATAACTATAGGGAGCAGCGTCTACTCACCACAGGCATCGTTCCTACTGTAGAAGAGGTTGGTACACTGACACACACCGTTAACACAGAGGGCGTTACTGTCGGCACAGATAGCACCCTCCTGACACGCCGCACCCAGCGACACCTTCAGTTCTGGTACAGGGAGGGAATGTAGAAAAGCTATCATGTAGTTACAATAAATGGAACCATCATTCTAGTGTGCAATATTATTCTTTATATCTGTGCGGTTAGGAAGGGGGAAATGGAAACCGTCAATCTTTCACTATGGAAAGATTTGAGCTTATGAATATGTCTGTTTATATGTCTAGTAGCGAAAGGAGAACTACCATATTATAGAGGGTGATACAGTCAAGAAAATCACTATTAAAGTAACTCACCACAGACGCCTGTCATGTCATAGTAGTCTGTTGCACAAGTACACACCTTTGTGCGTGCACACATCAAGTAGTCAAAGGCACACCGGCCTGTGCTGTAGCACGGTCCGTACAATACTCCCGACATACCGCCAATAGGTTTCTCTGCAACTGTACATTTAGAAAATAATCATGTTGATTTTATGGTACCTTACATGTGGCTCCTACCATAGCCTGTCAGTTTTAGGTCCCCCAAGGTGCATTTACATAGACTCAGTACGTGGTACAAGACGAGATTCCTGGCGCTGCAAAGGGTATTGCCGTAAATATCCTCCCTGAGAGTATTTCACTTAATCTACATTAATTAGAAATGCCCTCCAGGGCTGTATAGTAGTACCAAGATTCAATACGTACAGCAAAAGCCGTTGTTCTCCTGGAAGCCTCTCATACAGCGGCATCTGCCGCCCAAACAGATGGCGTTCTCGTCAATACAAATGTCGTCTGCTCCGCACGTATCTCCAAGGAACACTGACCGTGCTGAAAGAAAATTAAATTAATAATAGTGGTCAATTTTAAACACTACCAACAAAGTTAATATCAATACTTTGGTTATACAGATATTTTGAATAACAAACTGCCTTGTCAAATTAAGTTTAATCGCGAAAAGCCCATGCTTTCTTCATAGTATTATCAAACAAATTAACTCAGAATAGTACACGTACTTACCACATTTCCCATGTAGATTGAGGAAGCCTGGAGAGCAGTGACAGCGTCCGTCTATACACATAGAGTGTTCGTCCTGACACAAGTCCTTTCTTTCACACGGCAACCCAAGCCGGATGTGGGGCACTAGGACGATTAGGGTGGTATAAGAGATAGCGTTCGATATAGGAATATAAAAGATAAGCTATCACTGTTACCGTTACCCCTACCCCTACCCCCTCCCCCCCCCGAAAGGAAAATGGAGGAAAACAGCAAAGGAAGATGCAGCCCGATCCCAATAATAGTTCAATATGCGTAAGTAGTATACGATTGGGCCGGTTCCTCAGTACATGTAGACTACGTGGTAACCTCTAGCTGTTGCGTTGTTCGTGGAAGTAGTACAGAAATGGACCTTTTACTCAGTTCACAAGCAGAGCTTTCTAAACCTAAAACATATGGTTTACACAAGGAGGGACTTCTAAACCTACCACACATGGCTGCTTTGTAGAAGTAGGCCTCTGCACACAAACAGTAACCATTGAAACATCTAGCATTCACAGGAAGGCACAGGGAGCCCAGCAGACAAGGGGCATTGATGGTACCCAGGGCAACTGGAATGCAGAGGAGATGTGATATAAATTTAACTATGACCAATTGCTAGATGAGGCTGGATCTAGTTGCAGGGCCTATGCATTATGTAGGTCTTGCGTTGGTTTCTTATATTCTCATTTATTAAAGGTCACATAACTAAAAAGGAAACATGTGAAGTCATCAACATATCATGCTAGATAGGCAGCCTGGTCTATATAAAATATGTTATGTTGATTTGATTAGATGAAACGCTTACCACAGCGCTGTTGACTTTCAAAGTAGCCAAGTTGACATACACAGACCCCATTACGACACACAGCGTTTAGGTCGTCACACTGGTCACCTGGGCCACACATCTCATTCAGACCAACACGACCCTCTGAAAACCATCATAGATAATTCAATTATTGGAGAAAAACTATCAAGTTTCTATTAAATGAGATTCTTAATTAAATTGAGTGATAAATTTGATTGTCCAATTTTATTGGCAAGGGATTTTAGAATGCTGATTGATATAATTTCAATAGCAGTTTCCAAAAGCATTTCGTAAGGTTTGCATATAATCCCCTTTGATTGTTGCATGGAGCATTTGACAGTTGCATATAATTATCATGGATCATAAGTGGTATTATCATATAGGACCAACTCACCACAGGAATCATCTCTAGGGAAATATCCAAATGGACAGTCACAGATCCCGCCGTGACATACAGAGTTTCTTGCTGTACATTGCTGCCCCAGGACACATGGGGCATAAAGGCTGCCTCTTGTTGCGTCAGATGCTGCAAGGAGCATGGCATACAGATGAGAGAAAAAAAAACTGGAAGTACAAAATGTACAGAGCTAGAAGAAGATACTTAGAGCGGGGACAAAAGAAGTATTATCTATTAACATACCACATCTCTGGTTCTGCACAGAGAAGCCGATTCTACAGGAACAGACGCCGTCCCTACAGATGGCGTTCTTGTCGGCACAAACAGGGTTATCCTCATCACAGCGGGAGTTAAGCTGCACTCTGGGCACTGAGAAACACAGGTGTAGATATTGATGCACTTTTTGATATCATAGATACACATCTTACTTCTTAATGCTAAATTATGCCATATTATATGATTTAGTTCATACAATCGTGTGCTCATTTTCCAAATAATGGGTAGCTCATACATTCATCAGATAGCTCATTATACCGTTTAATGCTCCCACCGTTCAATGTACAAATGAATTGATAAAATGGATATGGAGCCGTATATGCCCAAAGGCACCACCTGAACTGTAATGATTTCAGACTAAATCAATACGTTATTAAGTGTTTACCTACCACATCGCCCTCTAGCCTCGTAGTAGCCGAGCTGACACTGACATTGGTCTCCCCAGCAGAGGGCGTTGGCATCGGCACATTCGTCACCAAACGTACATGGACCAGCCAGACCAACCACGGGAACTGTGCATATCAGAATTCGAAATATCACATCGGGCATACTGTCATAGTTATGGGTTTTCAGTGCAATCTATTCCAATCTTAATCTATTACAGTACTTTATGCTTTACTGCATAACCTGTCCTTTTGGAAGGCATTCCATAGTAATATCACTTTTCAAAAATACATAATGCACTCTAGCTAACGTGGTCTTATTGTTTTAAACCAAACTTACCACACATCCCGGCCTTCTTGAAGAACCTGTGCTTACAGATGCACATTCCATTCATACAGATGGAATTAGGAGAGATACACGTGTTGTCCAAGTGACATGGGGCCCCAAGCAGACCTCGCGGGGCTGCAATAATATAACATAATACATCTATAATTTGTGGTAAGGGTTTATTGTGTTTTATAAGATAATTGCTTAAACTCCACCGCTGCTCTACATCTTTTAAACTTCCTATAAATTTAAAACTTATTGGAGGCTATACTAGTTGTTCTGACACATGGACAACCAGGAATGACAAGGCTAACTGACACTAAAGATATTGATGATTTTCCTTCATTTCTTTTTCTCACAGAAAATAACGTTAAAGAATGATATTAGTTGTACACTGACCACATCTGTCTATGTCTACGTAGTGGATGGAGCTGCACTCACACCTGCCATGCCGACAGGCGGCGTTAGGGTCGAGACACACGTCCTCCAACTGGTCACAGCCAGAATCCAGATGTAGCATGGGGGCTGGAGAGAGAAAAAGCAAGGTGTCATGATTGTATCTTTCATCATGTCATGCTTTTCCTTTTCGACAAATTGGACTGGATGCTTAATGGCACATCAGTTTTCAATAGAACATATACCTCTAACTATAGGAAGTGATATAATATATAAAGAGCAAATGTATCTATAAATTGTCTCACATCTCGAATTAACATGAATGTTATTCTATAATTTAGAGAGTTTTCACTTACTGCACATTCCTCCTTTTTCATAGAACCCTGGACCACACAAACAGGTGCCATGGACACATCTGGCATTTCGGTCAAAGCAGATGGTGCCATTCTTACAGAGGGCACGTAGAGACCCCTCATTGCCTTCCCTAGCTATAACGTATAGGAATTAAAGATGAGCATGAGTAACACGGCAAGTTATTCAAAGTTAAAAACTTCGTCCTCAATAGCCATTATTGTGGGACTTGCAGGTGGGAATGATTGATAACAGAATGGCTGTATTAGCAGAAATGCCTACTTACCGCAGGCACCTGACTTGTCTGTGTAGCTATTGAGACATTGGCACTTCCCCTCTGAACATTGTGCATTGCTATCAGCGCATTTGTCGCCATTAGAACAGGGGTATCCAAGAGCAATGTTTGGGGCTGTAGAGTGAGAAAACATATTATATAATAGATAGCATCACATCACACAAAAAAAGTGTATTTGAGCTTGGTTCTAATGTTTCGACTTCAGCTTAGGGACTGAAATAAGGTCACTCTTGTTCAAATTATGCTCTGATAAGTGCCAGCAGGTTTTATTATTCGGAGGCTGGACCATACAGAGATATCTCTATAGGAAAAGTACATCATACAAGTAAGCTTATCTGCAGGGCATTTCAAAACGATATCTATAGCTATGGTTTTGAAATGCCCTCCAGGTCGGCTAAACAACCAGGAAAATAACATGAGAAAGTAATTCTTTTGTTCATACATATGAATACCACGTGCCAATGCCAATGCCAATTCTTTTGAAAACTATAGTATTATCATTCATTTCAAATATGAGCACCTTTATTGGCAGCAGATCTGAACAATGATTTACCATTTACTTAATGATTTTCCTAATATGCACACTCCTTTATTTTCTGTACTGATTTCTCCAATATCAAACCCTACCATCCCTGACCAATGCTATCCTCCCTCGGTTATAGTGAGAATTTAAATCAATACTTACTGCAAGCAGTATTCTTCTCAAAGTACCCATCTTTGCATTCACAGAATCCAGCTAGACATTCTGTGTTACTGTCTGTGCAGGCCCGACCAAGCTGACTGTCCGTCGGTAGACAAGGTGTGCCCAGCCGCCCCCGCCGTGCTAAGGGCGAAATGTATATATATTAGAAAGTTAAGAAGTGAATTGGCTTCTTAGTGTGTATATACCAGGTCATCTCCCTTCCAATGTTAGCAAGGTCCTGCATAGAATTGCAGCCACCCTTATACAACCGATAAGACCAAAGCCCTTCCCTCCCCCTAAGCAATTGCTTTCTACATCTCTGCCCAGATGTTATTGACGATGAATGATCCAAGGCCAACCATAGCCGATACCATTGACTATCTACTAATATTGACTATTATTTGTATTCTCAAGCACCATCAACATCAAGTTCCACTGTTGTGAACCTCAGAAATCAAAGTTCTATCAACTTTAAAATCAAAAAGTCTGTGTCAGGTTTCGTGTAACATATCATTTTTTTGTATTATTGTCATACCACAGTGCCCGCCATCATTGTAGTGTGTCCGTTTACACACACAGTAACCATAGTAACAAGCTGCATCCGGGTCCTCACATACATCATCAACGGTGCACGCGATCTCCAAGGGTATTTTAGGATCTAAGTATCAAGAAGAGAAATGTGGAAATATATCAGCAAAAGAATAACCATTTACTATTTACACCCTGTACTGCTGCACTTTACAAATATTACTAGATAAGTGCCACTCGCTGTATCCCTTTAGGGTTAATAAATCTCCATTTACTCGTCATCCACTATAGTCCTGTCGTGTAAAGGTGTTTTCATACACTAATTACTCTACCATGTAGTGTACAGATGCTTACATATGCCGAAATACCCCGCATACAAGGCATGCCTTATATGCGATGATAAGACCCTGGTGCGTTTTATTATGATGAGGAAAAAGGGAAAGGGAAATTCTACTGACGGCCTTGCATAGATTCAAAATTGTTTTAGGCCATTGGAGGACATCTTAGATACCCATAGATTTTTGGATTTTGAAAATCCATTGATCAGAACCAAAGTTATTTCATTTTAAATTTTCTCTAGCAGAATCATTATACAGGGTGGGCCGTATGTGCGGTGTATTATGGTACTACTTACTGTGCCCTTGAAGACATCTTTATATTACTCACTGTTCCCCTGTAGTATAGTGTGCAGACATTTCTATAAACTACTTACTGTACCCCTGTAGTGTACAGACATTTCTATACACTACTTACTGTACCCCTGTTTTGTACAGACATTTCTATATACTACCTACTGTACCCCTGTAGTGTACAGACATTTCTATACACTACTTACTGTACCCCTGTAGTGTACAGACATTTCTATACACTACTTACTGTACCCCTGTTTTGTACAGACATTTCTATATACTACCTACTGTACCCCTGTAGTGTACAGACATTTCTATACACTACTTACTGTACCCCTGTAGTGTACAGACATTTCTATATACTACCTACTGTACCCCTGTAGTGTACAGACATTTCTATATACTACCTACTGTACCCCTGTAGTGTACAGACATTTCTATACACTACTTACTGTACCCCTGTAGTGTACAGACATTTCTATACACTACTTACTGTACCCCTGTAGTGTACAGACATTTCTATATACTACCTACTGTACCCCTGTAGTGTACAGACATTTCTATACACTACTTACTGTACCCCTGTAGTGTACAGACATTTCTATATACTACCTACTGTACCCCTGTAGTGTACAGACATTTCTGTATACTACTTACTGTACCCCTGTAGTGTACAGACATTTCTATATACTACTTTCTGTACCCCTGTAGCACAGACATTTCCATATACTACCGTAACCATGTAGTGTAAAGAGATGTCCATATACTGCTTGCTGACATGTTTATATACTACCTACTGTAGTGTAAATACATTTCCATATATTACTTATTGACATTTCCGTAAATACTTCTTACTATACCCCAGTAGTGTACAGACATTTACATAGGCCTATACTACTTACTCCCTCTACCCAAGTATTATACAGACATTCCCATATAGCACCTATTCCCTCTACCCCAGTAGTATACAGACATTCCCATATAGCACCTATTCTCTCTACCCCAGTAGTATACAGACATTCCCATATAGCACCTATTCTCTCTACCCCAGTAGTATACAGACATTCCCATATAGCACCTATTCTCTCTACCCCAGTAGTATACAGACATTGCCATATAGCACCTATTCCCTCTACCCCAGTAGTATACAGACATTCCCATGTAGCACCTATTCTCTCTACCCCAGTAGTATACAGACATTCCCATGTAGCACCTATTCTCTCTACCCCAGTAGTATACAGACATTCCCATATAGCACCTATTCTCTCTACCCCAGTAGTATACAGACATTCCCATATAGCACCTATTCCCTCTACCCCAGTAGTATACAGACATTCCCATATAGCACCTATTCTCTCTACCCCAGTAGTATACAGACATTCCCATATAGCACCTATTCTCTCTACCCCAGTAGTATACAGACATTTACATATACTACTTACTGTATCTGAAAGCGTAGGAACTTGTATAGAAACAACCACGTACTCACACTCACAACAAGCCCTCAAATTTCTTGAGGTTTAGAGAACGTGATATTTCAATGTTGTACATAAGAAAAGCTGCAGATACTCACGGCAGGTGGCGTCCATACGTGAGTAGGCGTCATGACAGTGACACTGGCCCCTCAGACAGACAGTATCAGTGGACGAGCATACACCACCTGGCTGACAGGCGGAACCGACACTACCCGGCTTACCTACAGATAACAGTAGGAAAGGTATCTATATGATATGTCCTATGGTATTTACCACTGTATCAAAGAGAGAATTAAATGTGCCTCCCAATCTAGTTTAAATAGCCAGCAACCAAAAAGGATACCGGGACTATCAGAATGTTATACTTTCTCTGTTTTAAAGCTGTTACAGAAATCGTGCCTTTTAATACATTGCTCAGAATTGTCAGCCTACAAAGGAATTGTTGTCAGTTGTAGACCTACTCACCACAGCCGTCATTAAGACGGACATAGCCTGGTTCACACGAACAGACGCCGTCCAGACAGCGGGAGTGTGGGTCGGCACATACATCAGCGTCTCCACATGCCTCATTCACACGCAGTTTGCGGACTGGACATAAAAGTATACAATAACCTTTGTTACAATGCTACTGTAATGCTATAGATGCTTTCTGAAATTTGTAATCTTAATCTTAATCGCCATCGTGAGGTGGAAAGTGGGCCAGTGCATAAAGCAGCATTCAGGTTTGACTGGATATAAAGAGTGAATGTTCACCCCACAGTAGGTTTAAATTGCATAAGGCATGGAATGCGTCTCGCATAGTTCGGAGTACTCTTCCACAGTACGAATTAAGGTACTAATATTCTAGGTGGGTGGACTTACCACACATGTTGTAGGTCTCATAGAAGGCCCTGCGGCAGACACAAGTACCATCCTGACACATGGCATTGCGGTCTGAGCACGCCGTACCAAACAGGCAAGGGGCATGGAGCTCCCCCTTAGGTTCTGTCAGAGAAAGAATTGATGTCTCGTTATACAGGGTATAGATACAAAGAGATCATCTTCATGGTCCCAATTGTTGGTTTCATAGAAAGAACACCTGATGATCCCTGACCTCTGATATTGAAAGGACAAGGCCCATCGACACTGGCCAATGGTCATTTCAATAAGCATCCTCTAATGTGGCTTACATGGTTTAGAGAAGGTAAATTCCCAATATTGCATTTACAAATAGTGTTAATATCAGGCACTTACTACAAGTGCCCTCTGAGTTGTAGTATGAGCTGTGACACAGACAGGTGCCATTCCAGCACTGAGCGTTTGGGTCTGCACAAATGTCGTCTGCGTTACACGGTCCGAGAAGTGGCACGAGACTTGGACGGGAATCTGGTGGCGTCTGTGTGGGAAGCTGCCCTGGTTCTGTGAAGAAGGAATTCATTTTACATTTCATGTGAAAATCAACAATGGATCAGATCATTGGTTTGTAATATCCATGTCTCTAGGACATACAGAATGCAGTAGATTGTTATTAAAGTCAAGAGATGGCAAAATATTATCAACCCAAACAATGATTAGTTGTAGGGAAAATTGAGGGATAACATATTACTTTAAAAATTCTGAATTACAGGGTTCATTTCTGTCATTTTTTACTATGTGTATCCAACCATTATTTCCTTGTTATATCCTGTCAACTAATATGTATTATTTAATGGACTCACGACATGAGCCTCCCTCTTCTACAAAGCCCGGTCTGCAGAGACAGGTTCCAGCCTGACAGAGGAGCAGGTTATCTGAGCAGCTCATCTGGGGCAGGCACGGCTGGTGCAGCAGTCCACGTGGCACTGTCAGAAAGTATTAGGGTGTAAGCCGTAAAAATGGAGGGAAAGTACACAAATCTCAAGAAGGAGAAGATAGATATAAGACTGCACTGTAAAAATAACTGTTGAATCTCAATGGTGAACCACTGTTATTATTTAGCAGGGTGCCACTGTAGATTGAACAATAATCCCCAGGTGGCACTATGGTGGTATAAGGAATCTCTGAAAATAACGCCATCTCTGTGAAATATAACGATGGATCTCTGGCAACTTTGGGACAATGGATCCTACATTATTTTGACGACATTCTTTACAGTGTGACGTGCTACAGTCTAAGAAAAAAATATAGCATTTAGCAGTGACACATTAACTTAACAGAACTTAAAACATACAATATCTTAATATTTGGACTGCTTGATTAGCTTGGGAAATAAATTGTCAAATGGTACTGCACTTACAGCATGTGTTATTGGCGCCTGAATAGAAGTTGTAGCTACATTCACAGGTAGATGTGTCCCTATGGCACATAGCCCCAACATCACGGCACAGGTCCTGAGGAGTACACGGCTGTTCTAACGGCACCTTAGGTACTACAACGGGGTAAAGTATGGGAGTTTATGGCATTATCATGGATTATAACGAGCCATTAGGCGGATGTAATACATGAATAGATAGAATTGAATATACCGTCTACAGTTGATATAAAGCAATAGAAAATGTAACAGTTAATGTTGATAATCAGAACAACCATCAGATGAGTAATTTCCAAATGGGGTAGTTCCCAATAACATCAACCGACATGTCCAATCCCATATTAATTTGTTGATGTGGAATCATGGCTTTAGTGTTATGATGAAGATAAGACTTACCACAACGACCATTGAAGTTGTCCCTGTGAGACCTGACACAGCGGCACACATTGTGGAGGCAGGTGGTGTAGGGGTCGGTACAACGACCACCAGGCAGGCACGGCTCATTCAGGTGTCCCTCCATACCAGAAGTTGCTGTATGAGGCAATGGAAAGGAATAATCAGTTCAAATACTGCCAATATGTTGTAAAGAAAATGCTCATAGGTCTACCCTTTAAATTGGAAATGCTTACTCAAAGTTCACCCTACGTTGGAAGGGGCATAATATTTGCAAAGCATTTGACATCATTTTTGAGGTGTTATGTTACTCTTGGGATGAAACTAATTTTTCAAAATATGAAAGACGGCATTATCGAGATGACCCAGTCCACATCTTGAAATGTAATATGATAAAAACTACGTTTTCTCGCAGCAGTATACTCACAGCAGACTCCGTGCCTGGGGATGAATCCGGCACTGCACTCACACACTCCACGAGGTGTCGCTCCACACAGTGCCCGCCGGTCCAGGCAAGCCTCGTTCCGAGGATCACAGGTCTGGTTCAAGGCTTTTAGTCCAACTGGTTGAACAAAATATAAGATTTTAATTACAGGGTGGCACGTGTGAAAAGATTCCCAAGCATATTCATGTTGCTGAAATCCTACCCACAAGATAGAAGATAAAACATGCTTCTTCTTGGTAATTAATTACATAAATGATTATACAATGAGAACATGTCACTTCATACTTACTGCACTGATGGTTCTCTACCTTGGCTGTGTCTTCACACTCACATAGACCAGCTTCACACATAGTGTGGGGGTCTACACACCTGTTAAACAGGGCAGGTAGACAAGGAGTGTCGTAGTGACCTCTCTCAACTGTAAGGGAATGTAATGCATAAATACGTGATTTGAACCGGTCAAATTGTAAAGCATAAAGTGTCTCTGCAGAGGAGATGTGAATGTGTTGATGAGTAATTTAGGAACAAGTGGGTAAGTGAGTTTGTCTGTCTGTCTGTATACATAACTGTTTCTATCTCTGTCTGTCTGTCTCTCTCTCTCTCTCTCTCTCTCTCTCTCTCTCTCTCTCTCTCTCTCTCTCTCTCTTTCTGCCTCTCTCTCTGTCTCTCTCTGTCTCAGTCTGTCTGTATGTCTCTATCTCTCTCCCTCTCTCTCTCTCTCTCTCTCTGATGGACAAATCATCATTGTCATTGTCAAGGGGATATAGCTCAGTGGTAGAGCATTCGACTGCAGATCGAGAGGTCGCCGGTTCAAATCCGGCTGTCCCCTTACTTTTCTCTTTGTGTCTTATTAATCGTTCACTAAGTGACAAAACAAGCTATCAATAAAATTGTACAATTACTCACCACATCTGCCACTCCTTTCAAAGTAGTTTTGTCGGCAGATACACACTCCCATTGTACAGATGGCATTGAAGTCGGCGCATGCATCTCCATTTAAGCAGGGGAAACCTAGACGGCCCTTACCCTCTGTGTGACAAATAATCAATAACAATATATCGTGTAAATGAATATCACAATGTTAATCAAGTATGATAGCTATCAAATAAATATTAGACGGATGTCAAATGTTTCTGAATACAACAAAGGAAAATGTAAGTAGAGAAAGAAAAACGAAATAGGCCCGAATTCTCGTTAGATTTCCCAATTAAGCATAGGTGTGCTACTTGGTCTTACTACGACGCTCCACTCTCAGTATCACTGCATTGGGCCTTATTATCTTGAAATTTGAAGAGACCCAAACACCTGAATATTTAAATCACTTACCACAGGTGGTGGATTCAGAGCCCTGGAAGAAGCCTGCCGAGCACTGACAGATTCCTCTGTTACACTCACTATTGTCATCCTTACAGAACTCCCCGTGTGAACATGGCCCTCCTATGGGGATCTTAGGTACTGAAAGCAGAGATCAAGGAGAAGCTGAGGGAATGACAGAATAAAATCATTGTTCATAGCTATAATTATGTATGATATGAATAGAAATTCACAAGTCTGCATTATGACACACTTTAACCTTTATATATGATAAATTTCAAATAAAGTAACTGACCACACTGCCCTCCTTTCTCAAAGAAGTCCGGCAGACACTTGCACACCCTTTGGTTACAGTAGGAGTTTGGTACGGAACACCGCCCGTCCGTTAAACAGGGTGCATCCAGAGTCCCACCGTCACCCATTGACACTGGAGGCGTGAAAAATACAGTTAGGACAAATCGTTCTTATTCGATGCATTCCTACAAGTTTGGATAAAATCAGAATATAAAACATTATTCTACTAATCGAGCTTAGGAGGATATCTTCATAATAGTATACATGCTATGCAACCTCTAGTCAAAGTTGGTAACACAATGCAAGGCATCACTGTCAATACATGTATCAATCTACATCACTGTGATCACTATATATATATATATATATATATATATATATATATATATATATATATATATATATATACCGATATGGGGTCCCTACTCAGAGAGTTAAACACTCAGACTTACCACAGCCGCCCTGCATGGTGATGTAAGGCCGGGTACAGGAGCAGGTCCCAGACGAGCAACTCGCCTTCTCATCCAGACACTGATCCTTCTGACTGCACGACTCACCTACGCGGCTCTTAGGTACTGAGTGGATGGAGACACGGGTTGGATTATGTTTTAGATTTAGATATGGGACTATAAATCAGTTTTGTTTTCTGTTATGTGAGCTTTTGTTCATTATACAAATTTACAAAATGGCCATAGATATTAAGTTGTGCAAGCCACATCGAGTATGTCATATATGGGCCAGATTTTCTGAGCATATACATTTAAATCTCCCTGAGGAGGCTTCAAAAATGAAACTCAGAATAACATTTAATGAGCTTATTACATTGAAAGAGGAACATCTTTGGTCCATGGAACCACCATTTATACACACTAATCTATATTGGTCCCATCTTTATAGCTGTGTGACTATGATTTGTCATTTCTTTTGTCCATACAACAGTTTTAATCAGTGATATAGGTTCAATACCCATATGTACATCACAGAAACTCCTAATTTGGTCTCCTAGCTGATTCAGTATGCAGGTTTGATATTATCAAAAATAAACATCAACATCAAAATATTATGGCTGATGAACTTTAGCCACTTTGTGAAAAAATGAAATTTTTAGTCACAAACACTATTTTCTCTGTAGTTCTCTGTAAAATGCTCAAATACTCATTAAAATCAATCTACATTAATAAACTTCAGCGTGCCTACTTCAGGAAGAATCAATCATTCTAGTCCCATCAACCATGAACTTGGCACACCATTGGCTTAAATAGACCCTAAAACCAGATTAAAACTGTCGGATGGACACTTTTTAGCTCATTAGAGCTATAAGGGTCTACAACACAATTATAGGGGGAATACTGGTACAAATGCTATCCAAGCTTATTCAAGGGATGACTACTCTTGATTTAAAAAAATTAAAAGATGTAATTAGATGCAAAACTTTGAGATTTTGAAAAACTGTACTTTTACTGTCGGATGGACATTAATTTTTGTCCTTCCGACTCTTGGGTATTAAGGGAAAATTTCTGTCTGCAGCAAAATAATTTTTGAACCAACATAACCACCCTAGTGCCCCTCAATTTTAAGTAATATAATGATAATGTATTGAATCTCTTAGTTTATCATATGGATGGGTTTTATTTTTATTGTCGGATGGACATTTGAGTGTCATTTTTCACTGAATATTGCACTAACAAAAACATAGATCTTGCCAGACCTTATCCATGCCTAATAAGATGCTTATATATTTTCAGAATATTTTTGACATGTACATATACCTTCAACCTTTTTGAGTTAGAATGATTCTCTGTGTGTACAGATAAAAGTACTTTTATAAAGACAGGGCATAAAACGGCCAAGTGTTCTATGTAGAGTTTTAATCAGGTGAATAGCCCCTTTAAGTGTACGTGAGAGATGGATATGGTAGTAGTTGGTATAACTTACCACAGATGGCGTTTTTGTCGTAGGTGTCCCTAGTACAGACACACACTCCCCGGCTACACACCGTATTGGCGTCTGTACACACCTGGTTCTCCAGACAGGGGGCGCTCAGCTTACCACGCGGCACTGTGGAGAGGAGGGGTGCAGCACAAAATAGGTAGTGGTGAGACAAACAAAAATGAATTTAAGGTTGGATAAAACTTAATTGGGGATATGATTTTTTTTTCCTTTTCAGAACTTGCACGAAGCTATATTATTGGTAAGTAGCTCTATGGTAAAATCAGGAACGTCGAATATATGGATTGTGCACAAAAAGAGAATGCTCGGTTATTTTTTCTGGGTCTTCTTGGTGGGTTTTGCTATTCATTAATTCTTCTCCTTAGAATCTTCTTTACTTGACACTTCCAATACAATGGTAGGTGGTGGTTATTTAGTTGATACCAATGTGGACACTGCCATTTCTATATAATTTTAGTGAAAGACTTACAGCAGACTCCATAGCGTTCAAAGAAGTTATCCTGGCAGAGACATGTGTAGCTCCGACAGGCGGCGTTACTGTCGCTGCAGATGTCGCCAGGATCACAGCGAGAGTTGAGCGGGATCTCAGGAGCTAACAAGTGTAAATGATAATATTATGTAAGTTTAGTAAATATAATTATTAGAAATAACAATTTATGTCAGGAATCAAGAATATAAGCACAGGTTGATGTGTTAATAATTAACTCGCCCAAATGTATGATAGATAGTAAAATAACTTACTGCACACAGAATTTTTCAAGAAGAAGTCCAGACGGCAAATGCAGACATCGTTGATACACTGGGCGTTGGGATCGGAACAGACGCCATTGGGACCACATGGCGTGTTCGGGGTGCCCTCTTGTGGGATAGCTGTAACCGAAGAAGAGTTAATAGAGAGGTTAAGATCACGACGTGTACGGTAACATGTACGTCTAGAATGATTGGAAATGGTAGGCTAGACGTTGTCGTACACGTTACAAGTAGGCAAGTCTTAACCTCTCTAATGGTTTCTCATAGGGTATACCTTGTACTTGTACAGCCTCAAATGCACCGTGATGAGTATTCTTAATGGAAGTACTGTATGGAGGGTTGAATGTACGTTAACAACTCGTTGAAATGGTTTACAATATTGAACAACCCGTTTTGAACACCTTTTCAATGTTGCCATTCAATCTTCTCACCCATCACTCATTGTTCATGTGATCAACGATCAACCTCACATTAGGCCTAAGTGCTGATAGCCAAACTTCAGATCTAGGCCCATGTCATATCAACATTAATTTGCTGTAACTGTTTTCCTGCGATCCAAGGTATAACTGTAACTCACAGCAAATGCCATCTTGATTGGTACTTCCAAGGACGCATGCACAGATACCGTGTCTGCACTCTGAGTAGGTGTCATTACAAACGTCCAGTTGTGTACAGTGTTCGCCCAGAGGTACTTTCGGTGCTGCAAGTGCAAGTGAAACAAACTTAAAAGCAATCTCGCCGAATTTGTATAAATCTGTTTATCATAATGAAGCGCTCTCTATCCCTCTCCTCTCTCTCTCTCTCTCTCTCTCTCTCTCTCTCTCTCTCTCTCTCTCTCTCTCTCTCTCTCTCTCTCTCTCCTTTAATTCACCCCCTCCATTCTGACAGGGCACTCCTTGTTCAAATTGGCATCTCTCCATACTCATGTAGTAGTCCCAATCATACATAGACACCATACATGAGAATGGTCCTTACCACATTGTCCCATACTTCTGTAGTAGCCCCGTTCACACAGACAGATGTCCTGTCGACACACAGTATTGGTATCAAGACAGTGCTTCTCTGGCTCCAAGCAAGGCGTCCCGTACCGTCCACGGGATGCTGAATGAAGAATGCACAATTGAAAGTTTGAAATGAAATGACGTCATTATCAGGGTGACGAGAGATCAGATGGTTAAGGTTCCTTAAACGTTGGAACAGATGGGTGAAGCTGATGAAAAGGGAAATCGGACAATGTGCAGTAGGCAAAGGCAGCATTTGAAATATGTTATTGATATACTGGTACTTGCAATCATAATAGGGTAGATGCCCTGATGGGAATACAACCGGAGGCCAATAGAAAAAAAAGACCAAACTCGGATTAGTGCTGACATGAATCCCAATAAAAACTACACGGGAATGTAAGTAGTATATCATAAGTGGGATCTGGTGCAGGCAGGAACAAACACCATCTGAGCATACCTTTGAATCAGCCATAAAATTGTAGGTCTTGGATAGTTCTTTAGTCATGTCGATATCGTATACGTTGCTTTTATAGATTAATCTTAAATCGTTAGTTAGTCTGTTACTGGTCAGTTTCCATTTGTGGATAGACATTTCACCAGGGAAGCTGTACATAAGAGATACCTACTGCAGACGCCGTTTTGATCGTAGAATGCGTCCAAACATTGACACACACCGTCCCGACAGATGGCGTTGTTGTCACGACACTCCTCACTCTCCGAGCACCGTGACCCTGGTGGCCTCTGCTGTACTGCAATGGTTTATACTTGTGTTAGGAGAACAGTCAGTTCAACTGTAGGAAATTCTGCATCTTTTGCATTGCCACCTCTCTACTTTTCAACTTGAACGGTCACCTTACATTAAGTTTCATTTTTCTAATTAGAGGGTTATTACTTACAGCATTGTCCGTTGCGGGCATAAAAGCCAGGGTTACATCTGCACACGCCTGAGGCACAGGCCGAATGAGTGTCGATACACTTCCCCTCTGGTAGGCAGGGGGCATCGGGAGACCCCTGTGCTAGTGTGGACACTGTTGATAAAGAAAACAGGTTATGGAATGTGATTTTTTAACAATAATATACTTGTCCAAGAACCTTTTTTGTAATTGCAGTTTGGCATCTATACTTTATATGCATGCATCCTACTAATTTTAGGCTTCAACTGTTGTAATGATAACATAATGAATACAAGGAATTAGAAAGGCTTCTTGGAGACAATCCTATGTCTATTTCGCTTTGCAAACCAATTCGAATCATGCATGTAATATTAAGGGTACACTCTCTGATCAATAGCTGGACATCACATACCACAGGTGTTCCTCTCGGCACCGTCCCCCTGGCGGTAGCCATCCTTACACTCACACCTGCCGTTACGGCACAGGGCGTTATGGTCGTCACATACGTCACGTTCCCGGTCACATGCGTCACCTAGAGGGATCTTGGGACCTGGAAGGGAATAGCCAATTCATTCTTATAATTTTGTTATATCTAAAAATGACAAATGTAGGTTTTTCTCTTCTTTTTTTCATGAGGAATTGATTATCGCATTCCAGAATAAATGATGTTCTATGAAGTGAAGTGAATTGTAAAAAGGCTGTGTTAGCATTATAGTTTTATCATTCCATGATGTCATATTAACTTATATCTTGATGTCCTTTTTAAAGTATGCTCAACCCATACAATAACCATTTATAACCGCTTAAAGCCTAGATATACCATACTACAGCTATTCTAAAAATCTACATAAAAAAACTTATTTTTGTGTGAACGTGTAATAATTTGATACTCACGACAGACTCCTTCCCGCTCATAGTATTCGGAGCCGCATGTACAAATGTTACTGTCACATTCAGTATTAGTGTCCCTACACAGACCTCCATTGAGGCAGGGGGCATTCAGACGGCCTCTGGCACCTGTGTAATGCAGGTATATAGTATATCGTTATCTTTGCGTACTGTAGTATTGTCTACAGGGTTGATTTAGCCATCGATATATAGGAAGAACTGATGGCTGTGCAGTGTCATTGCTATATTAAAGTGTGGGAGGATGCTCTATGTTTTAAGATAAGCAACTTTGTATTAACTTACTCCATACACGTAAACGAAATAGTTAAATCAAAGCTTCGGGTTGCAGGTAAATATAAAAAGTATCATGCTGAGTAAAAGAATCTGCATGGGTACAGCAATAAGGAAAAACTTGCAGATATTCCAAGCCTGCAGACAGTCATGTTCTTAACACTTACGGCACACGCCCCCTATGGGGTAGTATTCGGGTCGGCAGCGGCAGGTGGCATCACGACACTCGGCACTAGAGTCCTTGCACTGGTCCTGGAGACCACAGGCATCGTCCAATGGAATCTTTACCACTGTCAATATAATGTACCAACTTCTAGTTTACTCACAAGAAAATATATATACTATATCATATCAGCTATTCAAAGTTGATTTGCCATCAATTGCGTTTTCAAAAGAGAAAACTACATGGGGAAACCTAATATTTCAATCTCTCAATTGTTGTCCATGCACTTACCACAGATACCCAGCTTCTCAAAATGTGTGTTTTGACAGCGACAAACTAGGCCATTACACTCAGCGTTCTTATCTAGACATTGGTTGTCAGGGAGACAGGGGTTATTAAGGCCACCCAGGGCCACTGCAAAGTAGAGAGGAAATAAGTATCCTATTAGTAAATTGTACAATTTTAGAGATATGAAAAGAGGTCAGTATTTTGTCTAATGCAGGCATTACAGAAGATCTTCGAAGATCTGTCATAGTCATCCTTAAAAAAATGCACTTTCAAATCATTCAAAGTACAGTTCCACAAACCTAACAAGCTGAGAAAAAGTCTCACTCACACATTTCACTTGTGTTTAATTATAAGGGAACTTATAAACTGAGGCTATTCACTTGTTTTACCAAAACATATGCCACTTAAAGCCCTGGCTCGCAAGCCACAGATGTGGTTTATCCGTTCTCTGTAGTTTCGAATCATTGGTCAATACATTTCATCAAGTCTAGAATAGATCAGCGTACCACATTTCTCTTGGTCGCCGTCCGTCCCATAACCCTCCATACATTGACATTTCCGGTTCCGGCAGTTGGCATTGTCAGTGGCACACACGTCCCCAACTTCGCACGCCTCTCCACGACGTATTTTGGGGCCTAAATAAGAATGATGAGGGGCTAGCAATGAACAGTTATTTAAAACTTAGTGTTATGATTCCGCATGTGTTAGTAAGGTATAATTCCTATGACCACACTTCTTTATTACGGAGCCCCTAATAGGACATACCAAAAATAAAATTTCCACAAAAAAAATATTCTTGCGGATACTGAACAATTCTTGCGGAAACTAAACAATTCTTGCGGAAACTGAACAATTCTTGCGGATACTGAACAATTCTTGCAGATACTGAACAATTCTTGCGGAAACTGAGCATTTCTTGTGGAAACTGAACAATTCTTGCGGATACTGAACAATTCTTTTGGAAACTGAGCAATTCTTGCGGAAAGTGAACAATTCTTGCGGATACTGAACAATTCTTGCGGATACTGAACAATTCTTGCGGAAACTGAGCATTTCTTGCGGAAACTGAACAATTCTTGCAGATACTGAATAATTCTTGCGGATACTGAACAATTCTTGCAGATACTAAACTGTTCTTGTGGAAACTGAATGATGATAAACTCCTCAAGCCCCAACATGAATGTTTCTGTACCCGCAAGAATCGTTTCTGTACCTGCAGGAATAGTTTCTGTACCTGCAAAAATATTTCTCTACCCACAAGAATAGTTGTTACTGAGAAAAATAATATTAAAAAGAATATTTTCTTACATGTTTTAAACTCTCAAAATTTAAGAATTCTCTTGTACATGCAGGAATATATTTTGTATGAAAAAAAAAATGTTTTTAGTATGTTCCTCTACCCCAAAAGAAAATTATTCCTGTGCCCGCAAGAATTCTTCAGTACCCGCAAGTATTCTTCAGTATCTGCAAGAATTCTTCAGTATCTGCAAGAATTCTTCAGTATCCAAAAGAATTTGTCAGTACCCACAAGAATTCTTCAGTATCAGCAAGAATTCATCAGTACCCGCAATAATTCTTCAGTACCCACAAGAATTCTTCAGTATCTGCAAGAATTCGTCAGTATCCACAAGAATTTTTCAGTACCTGCAATAATTCTTCAGTATCTACAAGAATTCGTCAGTATCCGCAAAAATTCTTCAGTACCCGCAAGAATATTTTTTCAGGGGAAAAATTATTTGTGGTGTGTCCTTTAAGGGGCTCCATACTACGGCTCCATACTTATTAGATACAGGGAATTGTTCCAAGAAATATAAGGGTAGGCCTAAGCCCTGCCCTACCAATCTTTGGCGCCACAGCGGCATGTAAATATCAAGTTTAATTTTAAGGCATCATCATACTCATACTTATGAGTATGCAGGGGGAGAGGGTATACTACTTTTACTGAGCAAATGTCTGGGGTATAGCTGGTTGTTCAAATGATATGTCATAAATCTATTGATTTCCTGTTTGTGCATGATTATAAGATTATATAATTCCCTCAACTATTTCGAACTCATTTTTTGTATTTATCCTATAGTACATTATTTTACGGCTACTCACGACATATTCCTTTCTTCTCGAAGAAGTCAGAACCACATATGCAGACACCACTGTCACAGTCAGCGTTACCATCATAACAGGTGCCTCCAGGTAGGCAGTAGGTGTTGATGAGGCCTTTTTGTTCTGTAATAGTTCATGATGATTTGGTATAAGCTCTGTGGTTCACACTCATATCCGATATGATTAGATAAGTCTCCAATTAAAATTGGGTTGAACAAGTTAACTTGATACGGTTTCGTGTTGAATTCAAGCAGTGGAGAATTTAGGCTGAGTTCACTTCTACCTAACATCCATATAATACATTATTGAATTCCCACCCATTAGATCAGAAAGAATACAAAGAATACTATCGTAATCATATATCTAAATTAAGGATGGTTGTGCTTCTGTTTCTGTCTTTGGAAGCTGGTACCGCTGTGCCTGTTACATTGGGTGTATAGATACTCATCCATGTGGGAGTACCTTTGAAGGAAAGTGAATATTTATCACCGTCATGCATTGGTCATGTCCTCGGCAGGCTGGATACTACCGGTATATTGATTAATCAGGTGAATAGCCACTCTCAGATGCAAACCCTACTTTCCATATACTACTTACTGCATATGCCTGAGCCGTCATTGTAGAAGGCTGCCGGCCTACATTTACACTGTCCGTCAATACACAAGGCATTCTCATCCTTACAGAGGTCCTCAGGAGCGCACACACTACCCAGCCGTATCTTTGGTACTGGTGGGGTAAAGAAAGGAGAGACAAATGTCACCAGCATAACGCAATAGTGGCATAGTACTTCAAAATGATACCTTGCCAATACTGTATATATATATATAGATAAACAGGCATGGTTTTTTTTCTTAAAGTTTCTAGATGACTGGCCGACTACTGAGTATTATACAATAAAATTGTTGTATGTAACTTATCTTTGAGGTTCACAGCACATCCAAATACTTGAAAATATCTTCTAGGATGGTTGTTGTTTCTTTTTGATACAATGTGCCAGTTAAAGTTAATCTTTTTACCTGTTATTGTTTGAATTCTAAGAAATCGATGGAAACTGTTGTAAATGAAATAAATAAATTCAATAAATGACTTTTGCCAACTCACCACATGTTCCGTCCTTGAAGTAGAAATCAGGGTGACAACGACACTTGCCGGCCACACATTCAGCCTCAGAATCTATACACACCCTGCCTTCCTTGCATGGAGTGTTGTGATGTCCTTTCTCTCCTGAGAACGAACAGAAAAAAAATTATATGTATAGAGTGACATTATTTCTAAACAAAAGAAAATAAGCTTGTCTCAGGTTCAGGTAAGATAAAGGTAGATTGCAGATTTACTTTTTGCAATCAACAACACTTCCAGACACGACCGGGGCACAATATAATTGCTATATTTTGAAATTGATAGATTTGTGAGTTATTTCATGGCATCTCTCACTTACTGCAGATGTTGTCATGGTCGTAGTAATCCTCCTTACAAAGGCAGGTCCCGCTACGGCACTGTGCAAAGGCATCGGCACAGGTGTCCTCCACGGCACATGCCTCATTCAGGGGGATACGGCCTCCTGTGTTAAAACACAACAGATAATTCACTTTATATCACATATTCTCTTCATTAGCTTATCATCTCATCTATGAATATGCTTGGAGAAATCATCCAGGGAAAGGGAGAGAGATGTTTCTATACATCTAGGTGTTGCAGTAGGTATAATATAAAGAACTGTTGACTTGTGTATGGTTCTAAATTATTAGTCATAAAGCTACACTGAGCTAGTGTACGTAGTATCTCAGTGCTCTGTGTTATGGCTAATTGCTGTGATATATTTAGTCTTACATTCTTATGTAGGTCTTATTTATTAAGTTATTTAGTTCCTTACTACAAGAGCCGTCCTTGTAGAAGTAATGGGTGGCACACTGACAGCCATCTGATGTACAGGTAGAGTGGTCGTCAAGGCAGCGGCCGTCCGACAGGCAGGGGGAGTTGAGTCGACCAGCAGAGGCTAGTAACAGATATATAGACTGGTATGGCATAGAATTATGGAATATTATAATTTTGTGTACTCAATATGACTTATGAAATGTGAGGGGAGTTGTTCTTACTCATTAAAACATATCATATTCTCATTAGGGATGAGAACAAAAGAAAAAGACGAAGGAGTTATTACTCACAAATAATATGTATCATAACCTCATTAAGGGTGAGAACATCTATGCAAGGGGTAGGCCATATTTGTAGATTCTAAGTGAGGTCACAGGAAAAGTCATTATTCTGTTTTCAAAGCCAATGGTATGGCTTTCATAACATTGTAAATTATGTTTCGGTCCGCATCCTCGAATATCCATCATATCAGGAAATACATTACTTTCTGCAATTGCTTTGATTGTCTTATAATCTTCTACCTTTAATGGGCCAGTAACAATATTATGAAAAGCTTAGAGATCATGTTTTTCATAAACTGCAATATCATCTAGAATTTAGTTGACCATTTGATTATCTAACAGGAAAATAACTTTTTAACTGTCACTCACAGCACACAGGGCCATCTTTATTGTAGCCTTGTCGACATTTACAAGTCCCATCCTCACAATCGGCGTTAGTATCAGCACAGATATCACCCTGACTGCACTGTCTGTCAAGTGGTATCTTGGGCACTGTAAATCACGAAAGGGATAGGTGATAGTTTAGATAGAGGAGACCAGATCTTCATGCAATTAGAATACAGGATAGACAATTTGCCTGTATAAATATAAAAATCGAACGGCAATTCATTGGCTTTACATCTAAGTGTAATTGTCATATTGTCATGACTATTAACTTAAAGTAGCTCTTGACAGACGTCAATGACTGTACGACAATTTTAATAGGTCCCTGATAGGTATGACTCAAAAGAAATAAAGCTGCAACTTTCAGGAGGAGATTTTGTTAGAAAAGAAAGTGGAACCTACCACACACTTTATTCTTCATGAAGTGTGTAGACTGACACACACAGATTTCGGTGACGTCACAGGTGGCGAGATGGTCTATACATAGTTTACCAGGTAAACAAGGGGTATCCAAAAGACCCTTTGGCTCTAAAAGAGGCATCAGAAATCATTGTGTATGTGGAATAGATGAACCATATACATGATGCAATGGGAATACTTAACCAATGCCGTCAATATCCTTATAGACCTCAAGAAAATCTTATACAAGACATAAGAAGAGACAATAAACTTGTTTGTCAAGAAAAGGCACTACTGATGTCCGATAGCATTAGGACATGAATCATATAAAGAGTACCTTTGCTTAGAAAAGAACCGAATGGGTCACTCTTCAACGCTTTATACCTTTGCTTTTTCACAGCAACCACACTGTAATAAATAACTGTTGAATCTACCAGGGATTTTTATAAAACTGAAGAGTGAACCGCTGTAATTATACAACAGGAGGCCAGTGTAGTTTTCACAAGAATCTCCAGGTGGCAGTGCGGTGGTACAAGAAATCTCTGTGAAAATAATGACATCTCTGTGAAAATAACGATGGATCTTTGGCAACTTTTGGGCAAGGAATTGTTCGGTTATTTTGATGACATTTTTTTATAGTGCAGTGGTGAAACACCTCACAATTGAGAGTTCATGGGTGGAATCCCTATTAAATCTGAAATGTACTTCAATTTTTGATAGCTCAATGCTGCCTCAATCGAAACAATTAGCCTTATTCTGAGTAGGAAGTTCAGGTTCTGATAAGACTAATAGTCGACCACAATAAGTACTTACTACAGACATTCTCCTCAGCGAAGTACTTGATAGTACAGAGACATGTATCACCCTGGCACTCAGCATTCTTGTCTTCACATCGGTCATCCTCATCACACCGGTAGTACAGGGGCACCAGAGGCTCTGCAAGACAACATGTGGGGGTTAAGCTATTCTTCGTCGCTTTGTTTGGGGGAAAATGTTTGTGTATACATATAACACAGCTCTGTACCATACAGATGTGAGCAGTCTGTCCACAGACTACAGCAAGTTACAAATTCCGTCTAGAATTCCATTAGAACCTTCACACGCATTGCTTACATATCTTATTGTGTCAGCCAAATACTGGCTAATAAATGATGTATATACAGCAGGTTTTTTAAAGTTGTTTTTTTTCCAAAGATCTGTTTTAATAACAGACACCATTGCTCACAACTACACTCACTGCAGATGGAATTGTCCTTCATAAAGTAGCCTTCAGAACAGAGACAGAATCCTTGGTTGCACTCAGCGTGATCATCCAAACACATGTTTCCTGGTAGACAAGGCACGTTCAGCTTTCCTTTTGGCTCTGTGATATTAAATCATGACACGAATATGAAACCTTTCAGCTAAGTGGTTTTAAATTATGGCACGAATTTTAAACACTAAATGCTTCAAATGATTAAATGTAGGACACTTAGGTTGGTTAATTGTATCAACATTCTGAAATGTCATGACGACAAACCACGCTTATATCGTCATCGCTCTAATAACGGCTATATGATCTATTGGACTGTTGTTGTCTAAAAGAGACATGTAACGCTCCCTACCACCTGATCTTAGAACTATATTGTGTTGAAGTGGTGACGCTCATGCCTTATCCTTTCCTCTAATATTCTGTGTTTTCAAAAAAAGAGATCCTCATTTGTCCCAGTTTTTATGTTGATTCATTTACCTTCCAGCGTGTTCTGTGTGTGTTGAAAGGGTCTTCCAATCTGACTACGCAGAAATTGTGGGCAAATCCTTGTGATTAAGAAAGGCAGGGAGCCTTAGGCGATACAAGAGGAGCAATGTCATCTAAGGAGGGCCTATAATGGTTCAGATCCATTGCCAGACTCTTGTGGATTGTATGGAGGGAACCATCAAAACATTAAGATAGTATATTTTCTGTTCAGCATAGATTCTAGTGGGAGGCCAGTGCAGATAGTCCTGAGAAAAACAATCTGCCAATATCATAATGGTACGCCACACCCCCATCCCCTTTAGGTTCCCCGTAGGTTTCACCTTTTTCACCACAGAGTGTATATAGCGAAGGGGTTTCCCTTATCTCTAATTCATTGATATGATATTGATAAGATACATACTGCACTGCTCCTCTGACTCATAGAAATTTGGAGTACAGAGGCAGAGGCTTTTTGAACAGGAGGCGTGGTCATCTTTACACATATCCAGCGGTCCACATGAGTATCGTAGAGGCACCTTTGCGACTGTATAGAAAGAGAAAAGGTAAGGAGGTCAATTATACCATTATATGACAGTATTAAATTTTCTGATCAAGATTGCCAAAACATTCTGTACTAGGTTAATGAAAGACACTTACCACACTGTTTCTGTTTGGGGAAGTAGTCGTCTAGACACTTACAGGTGTCTGTCTGGGTTTCACATGTTGTACGAGACTGCACACACTTTGAACCAGGTAGACAAGGGACGTCCAAGTAACCTTTGGGTTCTAGAAAAGGTGATCATTGAAATTGATTGAGTTAATATACACAATTTCCGTGGAATTAAGCCTCATTATCATAAGGGAAAGGTTGGGGTAGAGGGGCATTTCCAAAGGTAAGATCGTGCCAAAAGCCTTAAATGTGCCATAGCCAATCATGTTGCTATGAAACCAAACCTACCGCATTTGTCTCCCTTTCGGTAGAATGGTGGTTTGCAGACACAGAAGCCGTCTTGACATTCTGCATTTGGATCCTTACAGGCTTCATCCCTCGGACAGGCATTACTTAGTGGTACCTTTGGATCTGTGTCAGAAATTATTCAGATTTTCACTATAAAGATCTTTCTGGCATGTAATTGTGGATAAGGAATGTAAATTATAGACACATTTGCAAGACGTTTCAGGTAAACGCACCAGGTTTTTATTGACATAAGGGACTAGCATGGGCATAATTATATGCTTCAAGACATAAATTGATATGATATGGCGTCAACTGAGCTCTGACCTGATGAGAAATATCTGACCTAATGGGAAGTGTTGCCACCTGGTGTAATAATAAGATCTAATAAAATCATACCCTGACATGAGGACTTTTTGGCAACAATTTGGCTTTGGAAACCTAGGCCTATACACAATACCATTTCCCACGCCTTCTACTTTTGTGATTGATAATGCAGAAATTTTATAAGGACCAACAAGAGACAGAGGTTCACGAGTATTGCTCCAAACTAATGTTTCTTCATGAGTTAGGGTAGATTAACATAAAGATGACCGTTCCTGTGCAGGTTTTTTCAATCAGGTGTTTGTAGTTGCTAATATCTCTGGAAGTTATGGGTCTTCAGACTTCCAAAATACACTGAATAAAAGATAATTGTTTGTGCTTTTGTATCTGTTATATTTTGAAAATCCATTTATATATGTTATTTCTAGTTTATCACCCTTACTACAAACATTCCATTTAGTTCAATTTCACCTTGAGATGACCACTTTGCACCTAGAGTTGACCACTTAATATCCACCCTTTTGACAAAGCCCTTTTGATTAAAACATCAAATTAAGGATTAAACAAGTTCCTTAAATATATATGAAATGAAATAGCATCATTAAAGATACTGCACCATAAGGAAAATATATGATTTAGAGTGGCTAAAATAAAATGGAAATTGGAACAATCGCATGCCCATTGATATCGTAAATCTCATCAAAACAGAGGTAATAATGCTAACCCTGCATTAAAAAAGCTTTGTTTTAACTGTGCTTTAATCAATTTGAAATATGCACTATAATAACCCAGCTCTTGATTTTATAATCATGCTCTCAGTATCACAAACTTACTCTACATACTACTAGTAGTAGGATTCCAGTTAAGGTTGAAATGTGTGTATTAGAACATCATCAAGGGAAAGTTTGTATCCGACACGTCTCTAAATATGAATCTTTGGATGTAATGCTATATTATAAATGGTATCTATTCAATGAAATGCATAAATAACTCAGTAAGGGGTGGTCTGCTCAAGGTGAAATTGTGGTCTTCTCAAAGTGAAATTGGTATGTTCTAGGAAATAAGTCCTATACAGAAGGTATTTAAGATTTCTGCACTTTTCCTTATGCTATCATTTCGCAAAGATATTTATCTTTGCCTGGAGTCAAAATGTTGTATATGTGAGCACTTGTCATCTTCAAATTGTCAAACCAAAGTTGGAGAATTCTGATGAAATGACCAGCTGGTCATGATAAAAACCATTCAAACATGGAAATTTAGTGTATTTCAATAATATTAGGGTTTAAGACCAATACACTACATGTGAAGGTGGTCAACTCTAGGTATGTGGTCATCTTTAGGTTAATCTACCCTACCCTCGAGCTGTATTTCACGAGATGTAGCTGACTGAAGTACAGCTGGAAGATGGAGGGCTGACGCTGACAAATGAAGAAACACTCAGTCAAAGAGAAACCCTATCAGATTCTCATGATAGCATATTTTAGTGGCATTTCCAATGAATAAAAGGATTCTGGCTTGATGATTGATATATGTGTTCCTATATAAAGAGGAGAGGAGCAGGTTTATCTTATCCATCTGATAACGTCATGATTGACAAAATGCACCCCAATTTTGCTTGAACAACATTGCAATTGTGTAATCAGATCTCTTTGTAGCGTTTTCTCTGTCATGCTTTGCTCAACAAATATTGATATATGACTCCTGTGCAGCATCATTGTCCTCTACCGTTTTACATTTCTAAATTAAACACATTTTGCAGCACCTTCTATGTATAAGCAATGCAGCACCTGAAGCATTATTAATTTTTGTCAATCATGACGTCATCAGATAAACCTGAGCTGCTCTCCTATACAGAGACACAAAATTCAATAACTTTGCCAGAATCTTTTTATTTGACATAAATGACATGAAAAAAAAAACGCTATCATGAAAATAGGGTAAGGTTTTCCTTTAACAGCAATTCCAGTGTATCTCTGTATAGATTCCATGCTACCACAATACATATATACAGACATTCCTCAAATGTAAACAAAGCTTAATGAGGGTTTGTTTAAGGAAACAATCTTTAAGTCAATAGGTTACACTTACTGCAAACGCCATTATTATTGTAGTAGTCGGATACACACTTGCAGAATCCTAAAGTGCATTTCCCGTTGGCATCCTCACAGACGTCCCTGTAGTTACAGGCTTCATCTAATGGGATCTTACCCACTGGAAAGGGATAATATAGAGAGGTGGTAATTACCAACTTATGAGTTAGTATCTACTGTGCAGCAACAAGCACCTGAGGTAATTTAAACAGTGCGAGACAAGCTGAGGCTCCACTATGCGATTATTATAGAGAATCACAGCTCCTCCCAAAGGTGTGACAAAACAATATTCAAACAATGTAGGTTGCGTTCGGGATCTAGGGCTCTTGTACAAGGTATACTGACCAATGATAATAAAAAAAATGTAAGTTTACATTACCTGGTTGCTTGAGATCATGGGTAGTTGAAGAGAAAATCTTTTGCAAAATAGAAATCAAACCTGTTGGATATTTTGAAAGCTTCCTTGCAATTCCAAGGGTTGTTTACAATGAATGAAAATGTTTTTTTAATTGAATGTTAGTTTGAAACAAACAAAAAAAAATCATGTTTTTGAAATACTACCAAGGGACATTGGCAGGAATTTGGTCAGGATATTGTACACAATCTTTGCCTTTATGAATATATCAGGATGAGCTCTCTGTTATAACTTATAATCTACGAATGTCAATAATTGTCAGATCAACCTTTTGTGAGAATGTACCAAACAAACCGCGTAGTTGAGCCACACCTAGAATCGCATGATGGTAGGTAAGGGCAGAATTTTTTAGTCACAACTTTTGAAATGAATACAATCTAGCTTAATTGATTATACTGAACGTGTCTGTAAAATTGGTAATATCATGCACCTGCTTTGACAAAAGTTCTGGAAGGCATTTCTCTACACAGCTAATTGGCATTATTGAGAAATTCCCTCCAGGCCATTCCTTGGAAATTGCACTTCCCTCCATAGATTTGCTTTGATCAAGAGCATCAGAATAGAAAACCAAGTCACGAAGATGACCGCGTCTTTCATTACTCATATCTAATCTACCCATTTCTCACACATTTGCCATTTCTAATTACAAGCGAGCAAGCAGCGAACCAGCGCGAACAAAACAGTGCTGTGGGTCATGCAGGGTGTTTCAGGTATGCAGAAAATGCCATGATTGGAGAATTCCCAGCAGGTCAACTGCAGTCAATGAACTAATATATTAGATTGGGAGCCGTGTGCAAATAGGCAAGAGGCACAGTCTTTATTATCAGTAACTAAGTCCTAACATGAACATGTTGAATGTACCCTGTAGAATCTTTCCCCATTTAATGACGTTTAAGAGAACAAAGCAAGTATTTGTTTCACTGAATTTGCAATGGCCATTTCATGAATTGAGCGTACCTACGGTACTCAATACTTGGAGCTCCAACTTGTGAGTTCCCTAGTCTCATAAAGCTTTCTCCGTGCAGTTTCTATGGAGGGAGATGATGCTTCATTGTTCTTTTTATCTCTCACAAAGGAAATTCCCGTACTAAGTCACAGTTGAGCCAAAACCTAATAGTGGAGGAGCGCATGGCTATTAGGAAAGCTATGAATGGAATCACTGGGGGGTATTTCACAAGATTAATAACCAGAATTATCATTAAACACCCTCCTGTCTTTCTCAATACCTCTTGTCATGATGCACAGGCACTAGACAACAAAAATAGTTATGTTTCAGGCCCATCCCCTCCTCACAGATATAAAAGCATACTCCTGCAGATTTCTTTTATGATTTAAACACACAAGCCCAACCTATGGACGCCAAAAGTCTTCCAAAAACTGAACCTGAAACACACCTCATTTGTGCCTTAGGGGGGTAGAATATACTAACTGCATTCAGCGCCGTTGTCATAGTAGTTGTCTTTACATTGGCAGGTTCCTTCCTTACACTCCAGCAGAGTGACGTCCACACAATCATCGCTACTCAAGCAACTCTCGTCCTTTCTCGCCTGCCGCGCTGCGCATGAGAATTCACTTGCAAGTTCAACACCAAGTAATACAATGCTCGCGCAGAGGGCATTTGCTACATGGGATCATGGGCCTTGTTTCAGAATTATACAGGGGATCGAATGGAGATTATTCAGCATTCTTGCTCTGATAGTTTTATACTTTTGAAGGGTAGTTCTAAAGGTTCACCCCGGAGGCTCACTCCCAGCATTTTCTTTCATAGGGCTATCTACGTATATGGCTTGACCATGGTTTAAACGTACAGAATTACATGATTGATTTGTTTTGTTCCATAAAATGAAGTCTTAGTGTACTTACTGCATCTCAAACCACGGTCGAAATACCCTGGCTTGCATAAGCATTTATTTTCCTGTCGGTTGCATTCCGCGAAATCATCTTTGCATACATCGCTGTCCTCACAATCCTCATTCAGGGGGATTTTTGGCACTGAAATGGAGGTTATAGTGGATGGATTCATGCTCAAGGCACAAAAACAAAATTGAGGTTACCAAACCCTCCCCATTTCACAATATTAATGTGGCAATCTGAATAATTCTACCAGGCAATGTACATGTTTTTATCTTTTTAATTACTAGTAAAGCTGCGGGTCCACTCTTCAACATAGGGTGCGATTTTGAGCTAGTTGAATATAAATAGATACAAATGTAGGGAGTTGTATGTTCTGTTGCATAGTGGACCGTAGTAATAAAATTGTCATTCTTGCAATTGCCTGAAAAGCAAAATTTGATGCGATCTGGGAAAAGGTGTCTTAGTGCAGGGTACAATAAGATCCCCTTTCCAAGTACATGTCACATGATTATCATACGCGAGTTAGTCTGATACAACTGCAGACCCAGTGCAATTTCTAGTTCCAACAAGGTTTAGTCTTACAGTGGACTCTCGCCTTTCAAGATGACAAGGCTGTTATTATATACAATGTTAAGAAGAACTCAGAGACGAACAGCTTATGTCAGACTTACCACACTTCATCTTCTTTTCGAAGTGGGAGGATATGCAGAGGCAGATTCCTCCAAGGCAGTCCGCCTTTGGATCCTCACAACGATCTTGGAAGCTGCATTTCTCATACAGAGGTATAGTTCCCACTGCGGATACAAAGATACAGCTGGTTGACACACAGGATATAGTGTAAAGTCAAAGTAATTGAATTTGTTCGTCTTTATATACACTTTCCGCAAAATTGACTATAGTCGAGGTTAGGCACATGGTGTCGACCATAGACAATACTAGCCCTCAATGGGCTTTAGTATTCTAAGCAGTGAGATGGGACCCTTTCATACCAAACTTATCGAATTTCCCGAATGATGAGAAATCAGAAAACCCCTAAATCTCACCGGAGTCCCCGTAAAATCCTTACTATACGAAAATGGTACGAAAATTTTTGTGATGAAAAATGCATGGGCCCTAGCCGAAAAGGCCATCAGGTGAGGCTATACTGGCTAAGGACCCTTGCCAAACTCTTCTAATTTTGATAAAGGCCAACGTGAAAGCATTAGATATTTTCTACTGGAAACCCTGAGTCTCACCATAATTTACACCATATAGAATTTAAAGGTAGGCCACTGCAGATATCTTTGAGATATTCTAGAGAAAAAGAATCAACTAAAACCATAATGGTGAGTGACTCCCCCATACACCTGCCATAAACCATTACAAAGATTATCACATAGACACACTGTGCACTATTGGCTAAAGTGGGAATTGGAGTAGTCAGAAATCTAGTAGCTATCTCTGTGATTTACAATAGATATACAACACAAACACCGTTATCCTAATACACAAAGATTCTTGGCTCTTTTTTGCTTTGTGGAATTTGGCCCAGGGCCTTACGCCCCTCGCACCACTGCTTTGCTCTTCCATAAATTAATATAGTAGTTATTTGCAGAGCCTAGCAATCGGTACACAGCAGTGGCCAATTTGCAATGTTGAGGTGTTCACGGCATGTTCAAAGTACAAATGTGATATGATATTTCTTATACAACAAAACCGTTCTTATACAATGATCCTTATACAACAGCAGATTATTATAAAACCAATTGTGTAGACGCTTTCTCAGTTTCATTATGATCATTACTAATTTAGTTAATTGCGTAGATCTAGATGAAGGACATACCACACTCGTCGTTCCTGGGGTAGAAATTGGCAATACATTTGCAGGTGCTTTGCTGACACATGGCATTCCTTGTTTTACAAACATCCAGCCTGTCACACGGGAACGTGAGTGGAATCTTCGGAACTGGTTAAAATACAATACATTATATAAATCAAGGATAATTTTGTGTTCTAATTTCTCTGCCATAAGGTCGAATCCCACATGGCGAAAAATGGCTGAAATATCTATGCGATTTTGTCCCTTGCGTTGTATGGCCCATGTTGAGGCCATAAAACGCAAGGACTACTGCAAACTTGACCCTTAACCACTGTGGGATTCGGAATTAGTTGATCAATCCTTGCATTTTATGGCCCCCACAAGGGCCATACAATGCAAGGGACAAAATCGCAGAGACATTTCAGCCATTTTTCGCCAAATGGGATTTGACCTATAGGCAATGCTCACCGTGTTAGTCTTCGACTTGATACCTTCTATATAACCTCATATCATTGTCACACTTACCAGTAACTTTTATACTGACGCCTTCTCAGTAATGTTGTAGTCCTGTTGAAAATGGTATATAAATACCCATGAGTCTATCTATAATTTTATTTTTAAAAATTATAAAGAAAATGAGGTGGTTTATAAATACCTATGAGACTATCTATAAATTCATTTAAAAAAACATGAAGAAAATGAGGTATGCTTACCACAGACCCCTTTCTTTTCGAAATGGGTTTCCTTGCATAGACATTTGGGAGCTGTGTTTGTTGGCGTACATAGAGCATTGTCATCTAAGCAGATATCCTGGTTGCCGCAAACCTTATTCAATGGAATCTTTGCCCCTAGGAGAAAGGGAAAATGTGGCATAACTATCTACAGTGTACTTTTAACCTGCAATACAGATTCTGCTCCATAGTTCATAGTTCACATAAGTGATGCTAAAATCACTTTATATCATGTTATGGCTAGGGTTAAGATATACTGAAGATGCTGATTTTAGTGGAATTATTGCTTAATTACTGTGGTTCATAATGAGAATGATTTACATACTGCATTTCCGGTTTCTCTCGTAGAAACCTGGGACACAAAGGCACAGGCCCCCTATACAGTCAGCGTTCAAATCTTCACAGATGTCATCTGGTCGACAGACTTCATTCAGTGGAATCTTGGGCCCTTTTGGTGGAAAACAGATGCATAACCAATGAACGACCATTAAAGGATGTACCTCTTGGTATGAAAGACCTCAATATAGTACGTTGATGAATGCACTTGGTACACTCTCAGCCCCAACTGTTGGTCCCTGCTAACTACCCCTGTAAGTATAGGCAGTCAAACCACCTACAGCTACAGCACTATGTACATCCAGTATAGGTCGAATCCCACATGGCAATTTTGGGCTCAAACATCTCTGCGATTTTGTCCTTTGCATTATTTGGGCCTTTCTGACCCTATAGATCGCAAGGATTGTTCAACTTATACCGAATCCCACAGTGAGTTAAGGTCTAAAAGGCAGCTATCCTTGCAATTTAGGGGCTCAGGAATGCCCCCAGAATGCAAAGGACAAAATCGCAGAGATATTTGAGCCTTAAATCGCCATGTGGGATTCGACCTTTAAGGTCTTCATGCCTGTACAAGGTATTACTGTAGGTCACAATAAAAAAAACATTGCACTGCTTATTTACGTGGGCGGGCTGAGAGTGTATTCATCCATTCCCCACATGATAGACACAACTGTTTAGACAATGTGTGTCCAGATAATCAAGTTCAGAATGTGTCATTCTGGACATGTGCTACAATGCAGACCTATTGCATAGGAGAAAATCAACCCCACCAGGGACCCAAAAACACATTTTCCTCCCAATAATTCAGAGAGCAGAACATTAAGGGCTTCAGGAAACTGCCTCCGTACGTCATATTCGCCTTCTGGAAATCTGGTAGTGTTTTCTGTTCCAATAACATCAACTGATAATTCTACTTACTGCATATATCATTTTTATTGAAGTAGTTGGTTACACATCTGCAGGCTCCTCCCCTGCATTCGGCGTTATCATCTGAGCACACGTCATTTGGTTCACAGGCTTCACCCAGTGGTATCTTTAGTTCTGTTCAAACACATGATGGCACATTTCATATGGGTCTTTCTAAATGGGCCCGAGAAAGTTACTGTTACGAAAGATAGCCCATGCATGAGAGATTATGTTTGTGTTGTAAAAGACACCCATGCCCATCATTTTGGGTCCACTGTTGCTAGAATGTGTCCCAAAGGCCTGCTCAAAGTTTCTGAGAAATTACAAGAAAAATGCCAACATATTTCACTTGGTTTTGCCTCCTTAATTCTGTAAATAGCAGTAAATCCCCATAATGTTACCTTTTCCCGTGTTCTGTCACATATATATTTTTTTTCAATTCTCTCCTCTAACATTACAACCATTATAATTTAGATAAAAGGTTATGCTTGTTTTGACATGCTCAGTCCAGATAAGGACCGAAATCTGCATCAGCTGGAAATGATTTCTCAAGTCACTATAATGCCCTCTCTGTTTCTCTGATTGCTAAGGCCTGTTATAGATATGACTATAGGGTTTGGTATGGTTTCAATGGCCACAACAATACAATATTGAGGAATAACCTCCTAGAGAGTTTATTACATATGCATACATGGTATAAACACCCTATACCCAAGGCGAAATATATATGCCAAATTATATTATCATAGTTGGAAAAAAGAAGTCGGAAATTATTGAGCACTTACCGCATTTCCCATTCTTTTCAAAGTAGGCCTGTTTACACTTGCAGTGCACGCCACTTATACCCCGTGTGCACTGTGCATGTGTATCTAAACATTCATCATTTCTATTTGGACATTCATAGTTTAGTGGGATCTTAGGCACTGTAGACGAAACAAATGAAGCACATTAGATTAAATCAAGTCCAAGTGTCTCCTCTGAACATAGCCAGAAATGTTCCAAGTGAAAAATATGGTGTTAACCCTTTTGGTTGTGTGTTCTTATTCTATGAATCCAATCGTGCTCACTGAGCCTCAGGAGTCCCGTGTTTAACAAAAATCAAGGCCCTAACTTCTCGGGGGTCCATTGGTCGGATCTAATGTAGTTGCAGTATCATTTTGATAAAAATGTTACGATTTTCTTATAGGTCGAATCCCACATAGCGAAAAATGCCTCTTATACCTCTGCGATTTTGAATCTGTTGCGTTAATGGGACCTTCCCCAAATTCGCAAGGGTTATAAGTACAACAGGGTGTATAGAACACAAGGGCACTGTTGCATTTTCTCATGTATTCTTTAGGATAAATTGCCTCTGTTGATGTTTATATCTTTGTGAATTATACATTTTCTGGCCTAAAATCGCAAAAAAAAAAAGATTCTTGTGTTCTAAAGGTCGAATCCCACATGCCGAAAAATGGCTGAAATATCTCTGCGATTTTGTCCCTTGCATTGTATGGCCCTTGTTGAGGCCACAAAACACAAGGACTACTGCAAACTTGACCCTAAACCACTGTGGGATTCTGAATTGGTTGACCAATCCTTGCATTTTATGGCCCCCACACGGGCCATACAACGCAAGGGACAAAATCGCAGAGATATTTCAGCCATTTTTCGCCAAGTGGGATTCCACCTTATACACCCTGTTGTACTTACAACCCTTGCGAATTTTGGGGAAAGTGCCATAAACTCAACAGATTCAAAATCGCAGAGATATTTGAGGGATTCGACCTTATTCAATCCCTCCCCCAACATCACCCTACAACCCCGGAGCTAGTGCTGTCAATTCAGGACTCTAACTCAACCTATTCAATGCCTACCTGGCATATATTTATACACCATGGAGGGTGAAAGAGGGTACTTGTCCATGACAATGTCTTTGATCTCCTATAGTGTACCACAGGCATGGGAAGGTGAACACATATATACATATATATGTGTTAGAAGTGGTGTGGGGGAATCATACATGTCTCCCAACAAGACAGTAGGTCTGATGCTCAGTGTACTTTCCTACATGTCAGCCACAGACATGTTCTTGGTCATGTTCTAATATGTTACTCGTCTGTGGCCACCACCACATCCATATTCTATTGATTCCTAGTCCTGTAGTGTGATTGTGCAGATGTGAACCCAGCTAGGTTATCACTTACTGATAATAGTTATCGAAAAGTATAATAAATTCTCAAATTCTTTGAGAGCCAAGCGAAATCCTCTCTGTGACTTCAATTTAGTCTGTTCCGTACTGTTGATCGCACAACCAGAATACAAATGGTATTTCGGCCCATTGCATTCTTCTAGAAATAATTAAAGCATTTGCATTTTCATTTGACCATAGCTATTGGGAATGTTTTAAGTTTCTAGGAAATATGACTGTGTTCTTGACATGGTAGGCTTCTCTTTGTTCATCCAAAGCCATAAATGTTGGTGGGTTTTTAATACCCTTTGGCAATGTGAGATGTTATTGCGGAATTTATTCAGGTTAGGAAACCTTATTTGGATCCATGTCAAGCCAATGACCTGTGGCCATAGGGACTAGACAGGTTGGCACCGAGCCAAGTGTTGAACAGTCTAAATACTCAAAGTCCTTCACAAATAAAATGTATTCATATATGCTTATATTATTACACGACAACACCATTATTTCATATTTTGTTGGGGTGAATCTATGATTAGTGAGTGTGAGGTTTGAGGCTGGTGAACTGGAGCTCGGAACAACAGTACATTCTAATTAATCAAAACTATGACATTCTGCAATGAATGATGAGCAAAACAGCGGGATGGTATAGACTACAGGAGGAAAAGCACTAAGGGCCTATACATTTACATTCGTACAGGACCTGGAACTTACTAGGGCCTTTTTATTGATACTAAGCAGAATGGGTTGATGAATAATCATTGAAGTGCATGTATGTGATTAACTTTTGGTGCGTGTGTGTGTGGGGGGGGGTAGATAATCATCAGCCCTTCCATTATTTTCCATTGTCTGAAACTGCTCATTGACCTCAATCTGGAAGGCATTTCTCAAGATTGAAGATGGTACAACTAGACCCCCTTCAAGTTGAAGTGAGCTCCCTCAGTTAAATGCCATTACAGACCTGCATCTAGTGGTCGCTAATAATTGCAATGGTATGACTGCCCTACACTGCAAAAATGGTGTTTAGACTTTAAACATGTTTAGGTCTAAACATGTTTAAAATCTAAACATTTTGGTTCAATAGGTGTTTAGTTAACCATGTGTTTAGGATTTAAACATTTAAATTCTAAACACCTAAACAGTTACATTAAAAATGCTTGTACTGTATGACTGTAAACGGAGATAAAACTTGGTGTTTAGATTTTAAACACTAATATTTCTAGGTGTTTAGACATAAAATATACACCAGGTGACAGCTGTATTCTATAATTAACCTTTTGCATGAAGTTAATCGTTACTGCTTTGTTACAATATGTGACACGATCTGCGAAAATGGGGCTTAGTGCAGGGGGTTCTAAGACCCCTTCTCCCAGTACATGTCACATATGTTGCAGTATTCGCCTAAATCACAGTTTCACATAATATAGCATATAGAAAATGTCAACAATAAAAGGTTATGCAACTAAACCCTATGGCATTGTCATTAGGTCATCAGGGGTAAGCAAGTAGTGCTTGGACACCCATTTTGTGAATTAAGAAAATATATAAGGCAAAATCCTTTCTGTGTCTCTGTTGTACTGGACAATGGGGCCCTGACACTGATGTGATGAGGTTTCAATACCGTATAGATGAAATACTTGGACAATATAGCTGTCCCTGTAGATGGAGGTGCATTGATCCCCTTCAGAAAATCGAATACCTAAGCAAAATTCTTCAAATCAGGTGGGGGGGGGGAGGACGGGGTGGAGGCAGTATAAACCTAAACACGTCAAAGCATAAACACTAAGTAGCTAAACATGTCATTTTTCTAAACATTTTTCATATGTTTAGGATAACATTGTGTTCAGAAAAATGGGACAAGATTATGTCTAGAATTATGTTTAGGATCTAAACAGCTTTTTTGCAGTGTACCAAACACTATGTAATTACTGCTTTAAGTGCTGATCGTTGGGTGTAGTAGTCGTAGTGTTTTGCCTATGATCACCCACTCTGTTTATCAAGGGTTTCAAGTCGTACTGGTTGTGTCTAGTTGTACCATCTTGAGAAATGCCTTCCTGGTTACTCAACGACGGGTGAAAGGTTAATTGACAATCTTTTTTTTATCTCCTTCATGGCATGCATATATAACTGATTATTAGTTAACCATGTACAACGGAGGGAACACAACTGTCTGCATGGATATCACAATTGAATTGGGTCTGGAAATCAATAGAATAATAAGAAACCCCTCAAATGCAAGGCAAGATAGCGCCTAAAGTTACAGCTCACTTATTGATAGATCTACAGATTCTATGAACACCTTTTAATAATCTAAGTAAACACTGGTAAATCGTGCACGTATCAATTCATTTTAGAGAGCTCAATCACTGATCAGTAGATCATGGAACATGAATGCATGAATCAATTGGCTTTATTATTCTTTGTTATAAAGGAGTGTTAATATGGACTTACCACAGCGTCCATTAGATTCAAAGTATCCGTCAGTACAGAGACAGAGCCCTCTCAAACAGCCTGCGTTAGCGTCCTCACACACATCACTCCCAGAACATGGGTCATTCAGGGGGATCTTTGGAACTGGAAAGGGAACAGGAGGGTAGTTCTTAACATGCTACGACTGTACCCTTCAAATAGTATCAAATTGCCCATGGGAATAGATAGCACTGATATGATGCAGTGGTCGGACCGTGTGTGGTCGCTGTGCCTTAAGAAACGACCTCCGGATTAGTTGTATCCCTCTTTCTGCGAGCATTCCTCTGGAAGGTAGTGGTACACATATCCCATGAATATTTCTAAACAACCAGTTTGTATTTTTTTTAAATCAAACTTACCACACTTGTTATTCTTGTAGAAGTAGCTGCTCTTACACTTACATCGTCTAAGCACACAGATAGCATACTCATCACGACAGTCCCTATCTGAGGTACAGAATTGGTCTATCTCTGATAACGTAGTGGACTCTGGTGGACGGGGTGTGGTACTGGTTGTGGTTGGAGGTATGGTAGGCACTGCAACCAAAAGAGATAAGGCTGTATCATGAACATTCTATCTTCTAAAATATCTATGCTGATGATCTGATTTCAGAATGAAAAAATGTATTGAAAGGGGAAAGATGCTAGATCAGGAAGAAAATGAGGTTTGTGTAGGAATGATCAGCAATCGATTAGTCAATAAAATTCTTAAAGCATCGTTTTGAAATAGATGTGCAACATATGTTAAAATCATTGCAGAGAGTTAGGGTGTATTGTGAATGTCATTATACAAATATATCCAAACATACTAACAGAGGTCTGTTTTATTTAAAGTATACACGTTAAACTGTAGATGAATTTCAAAATCAACCTCAAGGCCAGTGCACTTTGATTGTAGCTTTGTAGATTGACGTCATTGCCTAATGTCATCCCTTTTGGCTAACTGCCTGGGCAGTACTACACTGTCTATGAATTCCAATGGCTTATTAAAGTACTCTCACTCACAATACTGTAACGACAGGATGACTGCCTAGGGCGATTTATGAACATCTATAAATAGTTGACAGAAGTAAATGTTCACATATAATGACAGTTTGTATCAACAATTCTCTCAATTCCATTTTGTATGATTTGATCTTAAAGCCCAATCATCAAGACATGAAATCTAAGCTATAACATGTAGATTCCAAGTTAACACATCACATTTTGTTTTCTAGAATATAGGTGACCAAAGCAAACTGGTAGATAAAAGTTATGTTGATGATTTTAAAAAGCTTCATGGCCAGATGTCCCATCAGAGTCAGATTTATGATGGAAGAGGTGAAAAAGTAAAATTGGTTACGTTTGTGACTTTGAGCTAACGAAGTGCACTGTGTCCACACCCACTAGACCCCCTCCCCCTGTTCTATACGTGCAACCTCTGGGTGCCTGAGGCTATTTTACCTGTATATCAACATGACAGGCAGACCACAGAGGCTGACCAGTCCAGTTAGTCACTACTACAACTGGCCCATCCCTCTAACCCAATTAGAGTTAACAATGAAATTTTGCAAAGCACTGCTAGAATTGATGTAAAGTGAAGGAAGTAACTATACATGGGTGCTCAATATTCCGGCTGTCATTGTGTCATCCTTTAAGAAGGCTGTCAACATCTTACACCATCTCCATTCTTTAAAACCCTTGCATCAGGAGCATCAACGTTTAAACCCCCTGTGTCACTTTTACCCATGCTAAAAAGAGCGAAAAATAAACAGCTATATACCTATACCCATACCTATGTAGTTATATCAAGCTTTGGAGAAAGGGGATGTAGATCTATGTAGTTCTTAAAGTGAAAAACTGGGGTCATCCTCCTTGCACTTACCCACATCTGACATACACTGGTAGACAATGTGTACATAGTTTGTGTAGATGTCCATACATCCAGGTTCATTAATGTTTCTCCAGCCTACACCGAGGTGTTGGCACCTGGTCTTATTGTGGCACAACTCTTTGTAAAAATACCCAGGAACACTGAAAGTACAAAATAATTTAATTAGATAAGGGCCACTGGTTATATTCTGAAGATGTAATACTTATTTATACTGTGAAACAATGCAAACAATCTTTTACAATATTGAAACACAAGGAAAGGATCCAAACACCATAGCACAGCTAAAAATAATTTTCTTATCCAAGAAAATAAACTTGATATAAGAAATTTTTTCTAGTTATGAGAAAAATTCTGGTTATAAGATTCACCAGTCATCTTGTCTTTAAGAAAAATCAAGTTTAGAACAAATCTTGAGGTGCCTTCTTGATTTGAGTTTTCAAGATTATTTTTCTTAAGAAAATTTCTCAAAATTGGTAGTTTTGTCCACCAGGTAACATTATTTATCTTATATCTTAAAACAAGAAAGTCTAATTTCTTAATATGAGATTTATTAAACTAGAAGTGTTTTCTTACATCTAGTAAAAGGTAGAACTAAGATCTTGTTAGAAATTGACCAAGGAATATTTTCTAACATGCAAGATAAGTATTATTTTCTTAAAATGAGGAAATTATCTAGTCTGCCACTAGGTGCCAGCACTACCTGTTCTGGTGAATTATTTGCAATGCAAAGTACAAATTCCTAGCTTAAACTCGGTCCTAAAATATTAGATGTGGTAAGATAAAGTGAAAACTGAAGGAAACTTATTTGGAATTAATTTAGAATCAGGTCCATTGGTCTGATATTTGATTGAGGGAAATTCAAGGCATAAAGGAAGCTAAACACCTTTTGCGTAGATAATATGATAATGTAAGGGTAGGATGTGCCACAGCCTTTCATTAAGTCAAAGACTTTGAATAAAGGTCTTATTCACTTAAGAAAATGTGGCTTCATAGAGCTGCATGTAATCTGATGAACCTGTCACTGAGTCACCTATACTGATAACCTTCTATTCCATCTAAAGCATTTCCATAATAGATAAAAATCATATCCACTTTACAAACAAGGAAATTAATGGTTTTTGAAATATCGGAAATGAGAAAATATAACTTATGTTAAGAAAAGGTATGAGTAAGTTTATCTTGAAATATTCCTTTTCCATGAGAATTATCTACTTCTTTTAAGAAATATTCTAGAAAATTGAATCCTGATTTGAGAATAAATTACTTGATTCAAGAATTTATATCTTAAGATTGTATTTCTTAATTCAAGTAAGCTGGACATACCAAGATTTCAAGTAAAATTTTGTTACCTGGCGGACAAACTTGTTTTAAGTTAATTTTACTTAAAATGAGAAATAATTTCTTAAAATAAGAAAGTTATTTTTGGCTGTGAGTGATTCCTTACGATTGCCATATGAACCAAAAAATAGATAATACATGCTTTTCAGTAATCTACTTAGGTGAACATTAACTTTTTAGTCAAAGCATCACTATGATTGTGTCTGTGGTAGTTCAATTACTAATCATGGCTAATGGGTAGACTGAGACCACAAAGGGAACACAAGCACTTCGGCTCTTCTATGTATAAAGACATATATGTAATGGCAGATTCTAGTTCCCCTCCCTCCCATAAAGGTTATCTACCAATTTCTGTTTGGGTCGCTAAATTTCGGTGATGTAGAACGTTTAGGTTACTACAAAAGATAGTGACCAGTTTTAGCAACCAGTTTTAGCAACCAGTTTTGGCAACCAAATGTGGAGGGGTGTCTGTTATGGAATAAGCCACAATTGTGTGCCTAAAATTGTGGCTTATTCCATAACAGACATCCCCCCCCCTCTTACCTATCCCTTATTCTTATATGAATAACCTATGGTATTTAAAATTCATTTTGGTTCGGGAAAGTGTGAATGGTGACTGCAAACCTCTAGGTCCCTATTGTAGTCTCTGTGGCTAGTTTAGGTCGCTGTGGCCGAAAATCGCGACTACTTTCTAGCGACCAGTTTTCTGCGACCACAAATATTTTGACTTCATTGTTTAGCGACCTAAACGTGGGTGTGGTCTCTTTTTGAGGTTGAGGACTTATTACCCAGAGTACATGAACATATTATTAATGAAGAAAAAATTAGCTTCCTATCACCCATTTTCATTAGTATTGCTTGCAATATTTCACTGAGTGCTTGGGGGATTATTACAACTTCGTAACGTTGTCGATACTGTGTTTCTTGTTTGTAAGGGTGGCTCATGTTTATCCACGAGCTAATTTACAGCCCCAATAAGGCACGTTGAATAAAGTGTTCTTTCCATAAAATTATTGTATTAAAAGAAACGTCTTAGGTGGGAATGTTGGTATCTAAAGGGCAGCGTCCACTGTGACAGATGGACCATCCGCCTCCCTTCATGCGTCTTTTGCTCCATAGAAATCAATGATAAATGGATGACGGATGAAACTGACGGATGGTTCATCCGTCGGCAGTGGATGCACTCCTTATAGGAGTAGTGGTTATGGTTTTGAAACGACCCAAGGGGCCTTATAAGACCTGACCAGAAACTCACCCTTACTTCGTTTTTAAAGAGTCGATCATGCATCAGATTAGATGCATCCAACATTTTAGGTAGAATGCAGACTTAATAGATCGAGTACTAATTAGATGTATATTCAATTTGTTTAAGTCTAAAGTGTGACGCAAGCAGTGATTATCATAATTGTCCTACATTAGAAATGATGTTTCTGTAACTAAGGTAACCCATGGGAGCCGCATACAAGTATAAATTTCATTAAATTTTGAAAAGGAAAAAAAAAAGAAAAAAAAAAAGAAAGAAAGAAAGAAAGAAAGAAAAACATCATTTCTAATCAAATCTGATATAGTAAATCGTTTGCATTGTCATGAAGTATATTCCTGGGAAGTTTGACACCAGGTTATTGAACTTCATGAAATCCGACTGTCTGTCAACTGACCCTTCCCAGGGCATTGGTCCCTTAATCCTAGTGAAACAAGGGTCCCTCTGAAAAGCGTCCCCCAGCAGATGGATCCATAACAAATTTGCTCATGTGACAGTTGGTCCGTCAAATTCCAAATCTAAATGGTCTCCCATCAAGACAAATGGGTGTTGTTCATAAAACTGGTTTCCATGATATCCGACCTGGATGCAGGACATTTGCCCCCATGTAAGCCGGTCAGCTGCTACGACGCACTCTGTCCAAGCCAGCCTTGAGGGATCAGTTACTTGGGTATCATAAAACCATAAAAAGATAACTTTTTAAGCTGAAGAATATTTGGCCGCAGGGGCCATCTTATCGCAGGTGTCTGAGAGGACAGGATTCGGGGCATCTATTTACGCTGTAGAAACCTGGGTAATAAAAATATCGTGTTCTAAGCCGGATAGAAACCTATCAGTTTATGAGTCCCTACAGGAAATACACTCCTGTGTCGGGGGTCCAAACCCACTAGAAACCCCATAAAAGTTTCTATCCTATACATATCACCTTCCCCATGACTCATGATAAGAGGTGGCATAAAAGTAGAGCTAACCTGCAGTCAGTGTTATCAGAGCTTGGCTCACAGTGCTCATCAGGATGTCGACCGTAGACCTCATCCACCACGTTAATACGCCGCTCTACACAGTTGATGTCCACGAAACCACCATAACAAGCATCTTCAATCAACTTGACTGCAAAACAATGAAAATTAAGACATGAGAGAGTAAAGTTATATCACGGAATGAAATCTGATTCTGGTAGCTTCTGTATCAAAGTCACGAACTAAGTCTTATCATTTCTTTTTAAGTGATAACTTAGCATTATTTTGAAATGGCTTCGAGTCCAGCCTGATGGGAAGAGAAATATAGAATGTCAAGTGACATTTTTTTCAAACATGTCAAAAAGCGTCCCATTATTGATCTAAGCTGGGGCTTCTATAGTGTGGCAGAACTCTTGCATCTTATATGCAAAGTGTACCTTGTAGTATCATGTGTGGCTTAGAGGGGGGAAAACTACCAAAAATCATAAATTTGTCATGCTAAGGTCTAATAGACGTTTCTCATTTTACCCTCTTTTGTATGGCATAATGCATAATTCCAGGCGTATTCCCTGAAGATGACTTAGGGTTGTGGGGCTCTTTTCCCCCGAATGGCTCTTAGGCCTAACCATCAAATGGGTTTCCCTTTGAGCTGTTAAGAGCAACCATGGGATCTTATCCCTCAAAAGCCTCTCTCATTTATAGATAAGTCTGTGGCCGGCTGGGTGTCTACAATATGCACATAATTCATGTAGAGCCTGATTGATTAGTTGTCTCGACCATATAGGTAAGGTAGTGATCAATGTAGGTAGGACCCTGTGCCATTTGGTTTGAGGAGTTCAGTAATGCTGATTAATGGGGCCAACTCAAACATAGCAATGTAGTTTTTGGTAGGTCATGTAGCTTAGATTCACAGGCTGCTAGCAGAGTATGACTTAGTGAGATAGTAGTAGGATTCCAATCCAAAGTACACTGCAAAAATGGTGTTTAGATTTTAAACATGTTTAGGTCTAAACATGTTTATAACCTAAACATATAGGTCAGTTAGGTGTCTCATCGACTACACATTTAGGAAATGAACACTTTTATTCTAACTACATAAACATTTTTGCTAAACATGTTTAGATGTTTAGAGTTTGAACAGTTGAATAATAGGTGTTAAGATTTAAACATCATTATGTTTAGATACTTGGATGTTGAATCCACACCAGGTAGCAGCACTACATTTGAATGGACTATTCTTACACAATTATAATCAATTTTTGTGACAAATGTACCCAAACCCCATGTTTATTATAGTTTCTATTCATTGAATGTCATAAGAATAAAAAGGGCAATAGAAAGTTGACTAGATTCACCTTTCACCACCATCATTAGCATGAAATAATCAATAAGCTCAATGACTGACACCTATTTCATGTTATTCTGGAATAGACAAAGCAATTTCCTTCCTGCCAAGCTGTGGTACTTTCTCAAGTCTCTCATTGTTTGGCTAAACATGTGTAGGAAATTAATGTGATTACAAAAACGTTGCAAGAATATGTTTAGAATTGTGTTTAGGATCTAAACACCATTTTTGCAGTCTAGCCTAGCCAGCACGCTCATATGGGACCCAGATGGGATTTCTCTGGGCTTTCTGGGCTGGCCCAGATATCGACTCAAGTTATAGTAAATATCTGGGCTGCCAGATGGAGCCAAGGTGGGCTAGCATGGAAACCTCTTTTCTTTGTGTGTGATGGCCACTATTCCCGTCCTCTCATAGCCTTGGTAATATTTCTAAATATGTCTATCAATCCCATTCTTCTTGAAAATAACAAGAAATAGAAATGTAAAAACCTATCATTGTGTTTGTATTCTATATAAAGTGGGCTTGGGTCTGCACCTGAAAGACAGTGAGGACATCTGGGGACTAGATTCACCAACCTTCTGGTCAAGAGCCCAGTGCTCTCCCTACTCAGCCAATTTGGCAACTGTGATAATTACAGTTAAATTTGTTGAGGGATAGCTGAGAGGGAGGCACTATACCAAGGTAGCGGATTGTCCTATGGGCACCGCCATTGCTGAAGCTGATTACCAGTGGTTATCACTGATAAGAGCTATCAGATGAGTACCAACTGCCCCCCGAGAGGACAGTAGTGAATAATTGTGTTTATTTCATTGGCTGATAATTAAACCAGCTAAGTCGGTATACATAAGGTCCAAGTTACATGGGGGGGGGGGCGTCGCCAGGGGCCACTCTCTGAGACCTTAAGCTGGGTGCCTCTGATCAAGCTGCCTATACTTATAGCATTAACAGGAGGTACTTACTTTAAGGGTGTATTTCTTTGAATTCTTGGATGAAATTTTATTAACATGACCCAAGTCCACTTTTCCTTAGATGGTGTGAATTATTCATTTTTACATTTATTACAACCCTAGAAATAAATGCATTTATGGTGACACACTGGCCTTCATTGAGTGTCTGCCCTGGCTACCGGGGACCAGGCCCCTTCATCTGATTAATATTACCCTGGTGTGGATCCAGAAGAGGTGTTCAATTTGGTACCACTTAACCAAGGCCCACTTTCAGGTGTTTTCAGGAGGTCTAGGGGGCATGTGACCCAAGGGCCCACCCCCTGGATCCGCTCCTTTTTATCTGAAAGCTAACATAGTGGGGCACCAGGACTTAACCCTATACAATGTGATGAAGTGATAGTGCCTCCCTCTCAGCTATCTCTCTTCCATTTTGATTATGCACTATCACACATGCCAATTAAGCTCAGTAGGAGTACTAGACTTGATCAGAAGGTTGATTGATCTAGTCCGCAGATGTCCTCGCTGTCTTTCAGGTGAAGACCAAAGCCCATTTTATATTGAATACAAACAAGATGGTGTTTTTATTTCTTTTTACTTCCAAGTATAATGGGTTTGATAGACATGCTTGGAAATATTGATGGTGCTATGACAGGATGGGAACAGTAAGCATCACATACAGTGAAAAGAGGCTTCTGGGCTAGCCCACCTGGGCCCTATCTCATGACCCAGACATTTACCAGCTTGAGCCCATCTGGGCCAGCCCAGAAAGACCAGAGGAATCCCGTCTTGGTTCCATGTGGGCATGCTGCCTGGGCTATATGATTACACTAGTGAAAAGAGAACAGCAGTATACATGTATGCTTGGGGGTATACAGGGGCATTGTCAGCATGATTTGAGACGATCCAGTGGCCATGGTTTGAGAAATGCAATCCTGGTCCTGCCCATAGTAGTCCAGCAGAATAGTAGCTTGACCTGGACTCGACGGATATAGTTTTTTTCTCTCTTGATTATCAATCTAAAGGGTCTGTATGAACATTTCCAGGTGTGAAATTGTCACCCTTGGGCAATTTGAATTATTCAAGATGGCTGCTAAAATGTAAGTATTTCTTTAAAACCATATATATGTGCTTCTAATTAACATAGAAACCTGGTTTCAAGTTCAAAATATATATTTTTGGGGTCAAGGAATTCATATCTTTCATCACTGAGAAGGTATGTGGCAGCCACTTTGAATATTTAATGAGATTATAGCAATATCGCCAAAATTTCTTGGACATTTCTTCATTTCTTGGTTTGCTAACGTTATGAATTCTATCTAAGACACTGTTTATTTATTCATAAGGTCAAGGAATCCAAATACAACCATTTTAGATAGGTAGGTGGCAGCCATTTTGAATATTCAATGAGATAATCATTAAGTATGCTAATTTTGAAGGTATAATGCTGTTCAAATATCCTAGATATAGATTTATGACAACAGGAGCTTAAATAAGGTAGGGGGCAGTCATTTTAAATACTTTTGCCTTTTTGGGAGAGAGTTAGACAAATGAAGTGGAAGCCATTTTGAATATCTGATGAGATAATCATTATAAAACCTACATTGCTTGATGATTTCATGCTCCAGTAAAGATAAAATTGTAATCTAACTATCCTTGAATATATACCTATGGAGGCAGGGATCCTATATATACAACTTAGGACTGGGAAGGTGATAACTTGTTGTACACATGAGATACTGGTTATCTAGTTCAAACTACTGAATAGAAATCTGGATAATGAAAATTAAATCATGATGTATCAATTCTCGAGACCTGGCCCTTGACATCTATATTGCTGAAAATGTGGGGTACAACCAATTCAGATACTGAATAACAGTGCCCCTTAGAATCTCAACACTTCTTAGCATGTTGAAAAAACTAATAAGGATCTTTGAAACCAATATGGATAGTAGCAAATAACATAATCCAATAGGGGTCTGATATTCAGTCATAAGACAACACGTCCCATTAAAAATTCTTATTCATTCACTGTCATACCAATAATAATATGATAAAATAGAGACACAGTTAACTGGATAAAGGAAAGATCTATTCTGAATTCATACAAGAGTACCTTGTGGAAGATATTTCTCTTTATCTGTGTGAAGTGGAAGGATATTCTTCCCTTTATATCTCTGATTGATGTAAACTTAAAAAACACTCCCCATGCCACTGATACCACAGTTCAGGAGGAGAGCAAGAGAAAAACATATTGGTTATACTCTGTACTTTCCCATAACATCACAGGATGGTTAACTTACCAATGATAATATAACCTGCACTGCACAGATTTGTGGAACAGCTCCATGATTTTCTTAATTTAGTCAGCATACTTGTAGGCATGTATACTCCTATACTTACACTAAGGGGACATCAGGCAGACAGGAGCTGCCAGTGCAGCATATAAGCAGCATGCAGCTGGGCCCTTGTAAATCACCTCAACCTGTACATGAATTAGTGTGTACTTCAAACATTTTATTGAAAGGATGGGTGGGTAGATTAATTTTGCCTTTAGTGCTTTCAGGGCAGATTATTGTAGTTCAATGTAATATTTCTACTTTAAAAGGGAGACATGTATCTCTTCTGTGGCTGGTCTACATACCCTGTCTCACTGCATCTGCCATTACTGTGGACAGTTTCTTATCTGTTGATTTATTTCTCAGGTTGAATATGATTGAAATAAATACCTCACACACATTTGAGTGTAGCTGCAGTTCCAACAAAGCTCACAAGATACATTCATAATTTTTTTTTACATTGCTTGTTATACTTCTTAATCTATTCATAATGCCTTAGAACTTTGCTAATGGATAATACCCAGGATAATCACAAAATATAGAGTCTGAGACTAAATAGATTGATACTATTTTCCCCAAATTACCCTAAATTGCGCTTCAAGCTATGCTGACATCTGCTGAAAACCAATGAATCTCAGTGGTTTTGAATGCTTATCAAGTAAACATCTCTTTATCTCAATACATTAGAGGTGATGTTTTGCAAGAAATTGGTATGTTTCATCAGTATCTAAATAATTCATAATCGCTCTCAATACCTTCTCAGAAACAGAAATTCTTGAGCTAAGAAATTTAGGATTTTCATCCTTTCATTACATGAGGTTATTTGGATTAGAAGGAATTATTTCTGAGCTCTTCATATTTGATCCTAGTGATTTTTTTATTAACCATTCCATACCTGAAAAATAAAAAGGGGAGTTGGTGAGATGCTATTCTATTGGGATCTATGTAAGGTATCTTATAATACACACTTGCCCTGGAACCAGTTTAACACAGTACTGTGGTGAATGCAAACTCCCCTACAAGTACACACTCTCCCACAAAGGAAAAGGTATCTAAAAGGGCTGCCACCTACCCTTTTTAAATGTCTGTTCAAACCGCTTGTCATAAATCTATATTTAGGAATTTTGAATAGCATTTTACCTTCAAATGTGTAAGAAAATTAGCATTCTTAATAATTACCTCATTGGATATTCAAAATGTCTGCCACCTACCTAATGGTTGTATTTGAGTTCCCTGACCTCAGGAATAAATAAAGGGTGCCTTAGATAGAATTCCTATGCCATCAAATCAAGAAATGAAGAAATCTCCAAGAAATTTTGGTGATATTGCTATAATCTCATTAGATATTCAAAATGGCTGCCACTTACCTTCTCAGTGATGAAAAATATGAATTTCTTGACCCCAAAAAGGCAAAGGTATTTAAAATGGCTGCCCCCTACCATATTTAAGCTCCTGTTGTCATAAATCTATAAACCTACCTTCTCAGTGATGAAAAATATGAAATCCTCGACCCAAAAATATATATTTTGAACTTGAAACCATGTTTCTATGTTGATTAGAAGTTTGATTAAACTATGGTGAATCACCATGAAACTTTACGGGGTTTCCATGCTTAATTTAGGGAATAATAGTGCAGTGGCACATCAATATGGGCAGTGTTGTTCTACTATCACTTTCCTCAGTGGTAGTGATGGAAAAGGAATATAGGAAAATGAATAGCAGTTGCTATTTCCGAGAGAGCTACCACAGGTTAAATGGAGGGAGAACTGTGACAAGGTCCTCCTCCTGATGGCTCAGGGTGCCCGAAAGCCTTCTGGGTTGCACTGGCTACGTCCAGTCGTACCATCTTAGAAATTGCCCTCCTGGGGATTTTTCTCATACAGACTTTTTAAGTAATATATGGGATAATGAATTGATTTTCGATGAAACACTCTGTCCAAGCCTCTCAGTCATTGAGGTCTGTGGCGACGTGTCACGATGCGTGGATTGGTTATAACCATTTCTATCTGTACAATTGACATTGACAATGGTTTGTTTAGGTCAAACAGCCAGAGGGAACCCCATCAAATTGTCGTTAAATCTAATCAGTCCTTTAGCGTGTATAACCCCACACACGACATCTTACACTACATCATCTCATGCTTTTGAAGGAAGTGACAATTCTAACATGGGAGCATTCTGCAACTCCGAAACGGACTCAGGTATTTCTCAAGATAGCACGACTAGGCCCTTTCAAATCATAGTTGGATCCCTCACACTGATGCCATTGAATCCCTACATCTAGTGGACACTAATAGTTGCACTGGTATGACTGCCCTACCAAACTCTATGTGCTGATCGTATGGAGCGGTTATAGTGCATTTCCTACAATCACCCACTCTATTTTTGAGGCCTTCTAGCGTCTAATCATACCATTTTGAGAAATGCCTTCCCGACGCCGTTTTTGTTTGCATATTCGCTGAGTTTAGTTGCCCCCTCCATGGCATCCCCATGTTGAGCTTTGAGCCCTTCCTTGATTGACATGGTTGATATTTCGTTGTTACCCTTTTTAATACATGGGAATAAAAGAAGTAGGTTATACACATACACTTTTGTTTGCTCGAATTTGACCCTGCAAATTTGGATTGTTTTCCTCTTTGAGTGACTTATCAAAACTGGAAAATTAATTGTTCTGATAAACACCTTTTATTTAATCAAAAAAGAAATCATTCCAGCCATTTGAATAGGAAAACGAATATGTGGTACACCATATGCATATCGTATGTATCTTTTTAGAATAGTGTAATCAGGAACTCGAATTGTTTTGTTTGATGTTACAATGTGACATAACAATAGGCCATAATGTTCGTGATATATGCGATGCAATATAACGGTATGTAATCCGGTGGCTAGACTACTCATAAAATGATTAGCAGACATCTTTAGTCATTCTGCCCAGAAGGGATAATCAATCTCGTAATGATAATGAGCACAGCAGGTGTGAAGATACCTTTATAATTATTATCTGACTGTATCCAGGCACACAAGAGTGCATTAATTATCAATGAGTGTATTATCTGCAATGGGATTCTGGTCAGGAAATGTATGTAATGGATTGAAGTAGCTTCTCTTGCCAACATTGCAAGGGCAATATGAAGAGATGGGAGTCAGAAACTCACCTGAGAACCTTTAGGCTATCAAAAGGCATATATATTGATATTGGCGGCAATTCCATTTCACCCAGTGGTTTCACACCTATTTATCCCGCTGTATAATTTGAGAAACATGGTCCATCCATCAGTCTAGATAGCGTTCAAGTGCTCAAACGATTCCGTGATATTTCATGTGCTGACCAGTCAGCCTGGAGTGAATAAACTCATTCCCCAAGCCTACGTCTATGTACTTGATTCGCACAAATTGTTTAAAGGATTTAAAGGATGGATGTCACCTGGTATCTCATGTGCAAATTGGTTTGGAAAATGTGTCAACCTCTTTTCTATGGTATTATAGGAGTTGCAAAACACGACACTCATAGACACTATCAAACCCATTCTATAGCATCATCCTGTAGCAATTAAAGGGACAATTAAGGAAATAGCCTCACTATGATGGCTCACTTGATGAGTGGACACTGTGTACTTAACAAGTCATGTACAGCTTTATGCATCCTGTACTAATTCTGGTCATACCTGTTCCATTGGATGAAAGATATGATATTGTTTAAATCTGCATGGTGATAATACATGTAACAGTATTGCAATAATCTTAGGCTTAGAGATTTTGTTTCTTCTCAGAAGTACACTCACCTGAATCATCAAGTTCATTTGAAGCAGCTTGGCCGTGGACTCCTTTTGTGAAGATAAATAATAAGGCTAAGTAGGTCAATATGTAAGATTTCATTATGGCATAGGTCCACATTGCTAAGTGTAAGCTAATCTCTGGATGTCTATCCTCCTATCTGGGTGGCTATCCTCCTATATTGTGTTATCAGTGCGTGGTACTCCAACCTGAATTTGTGACTTATGAACACCTCCCCTCTGGTGTGGTGCAGTGATAAAAGTATACATATTTTTTCAAAGTTGATGAGGTAAGCATGTTAGGTGATGGTCACCTTTCATGATCCACAAAATAAGTCATCCTCTGTGATTAAAGCCATCGGAATTCCAACGTCCACACCCACTGCCCTTTCCCCCACCCTTCTCCCCCTCAACCCTTTCCACAACGTAAGAGATGTTACCACTGCCAAGTTAAGATGTCCTCTGAGCATATGATTAAAAGTAAAGCTCCTCTCCTCTTTTCAGCAAAGGTATGTTATTCCAGAAAACCTTTGGCCTTGGAGAGTTTGCTGTAATGAGGATCCTGATTCATTTAGGGGGCCATCCGTTGCGTTGTTGCTGCACTGGTGAAGATTTGATCTCAAACTGAGGCTCATTTGCATAGGGCAGTGCCCGGAGCAGAGCTACTGTAATGCCCTGAGGCTGGTCAGGCGTTGTGGGTGTGCTGTCCCATAGTTATAGCTACCACCCCCTCCTCCCTACGACCTGACCACACCAGTTTTGTCCTACCAGAGGCTGGCCAGGTAGGACATGTGCGTACAGCTAGGACCTGCCTTTGATCCCCCAAAATGCCAGGTGAAAAACAGTGCACCTCCTCCACCCACCCACACATCATATTGGTCAGCACAGTTCCCCAGCCCTACCCACAATAACTCCATACCATGTTTATACCACTCCACCCCATCCCATTAACCTGATATCACGACAGACAACAAGACTGGCAGTTTAGTTGGCGCCTACAATACATGTAGCTGTTTATTTTTAGTAGGGAGCAGATAGCAAAATGAATTGGCCTCAGTAGGTATAGATGGTATAGTAGTGATGTGGTTTTGCATACTGATGACCCCTGCCTCTATTGTGCAGTGGGAGTGTGACACAGGGCAAAGTAATCTTTCTCCCATAACAGTCAGTTCAATTGTGCCAAGAAGGAGAGGACACTGTCCATGGTGAGCCACTGGATGAAGTGACCATCACTACCACTCACCTCTCTGAATCACCTGCTAAAAATCCAAAGCCCAATAATGCTAATGCTCTAAGCACATAGAACCTGAATGGATCATATTCAGTCTAATGGGTCAGGCAAATGCCATACAATGTCGAGATAATTCAGATGTTTAGCATCATGTATCCAGAGGAATGTGTAGGGAAAAGGGAAATGACAAGGGGGGGGCAGAAAAGAAGAAAATGGTGAATGCAGAATCCTCCTGCTTTCTATTCGGCCTCACTCCTCAAAATGTACAAACTGTGGCAAGAGATGAGTGGCATCCCACTATATATATATATATATATAGCTATGGTATTCTTAAGGCAAGGGAGAATTATTCAAAATTGATTCTAGTCCAGGAATTACCATGATTTTGCCATTGTGGTTTTGATAGACGTGTATATTACATCTTCTGGAAACGTGTTCAGTATAAACCCTTAAAATTTTGATAGATGGTTTGAGATTTGGGAGGAAATCAATATTGAGAAAAAAGATAAACGAATGACCCTTTTCAGAACCAGTGAATTTTAGATGTTAGAATTGTCACATGGCATATAGGCTTTACTAGTAAGAGAAAGAAAAGACTGTCAAAGTGTCACACATAGCTGTCACCTAGCACATACTCCCGTATGAGAACCGATTTACGGTTAAGGGGCCACTTCTGTTTTTTATTTGGAGCTGCGTATAGGCCTTGATTTTTGTAATATGATTTAAAGGGTGTTATGGGCCTCTGGTTCTTTTTTATTTCAGAATCTACAGTCACATCAGCAGTGGCATAAGAACAATCGCCCATCGAATAATGTGAATTAACTGCCAGACGATTTGACATGGGTTCATAATCAGGTGATGGTGTTCTGGATGGTTCTACTTCTGATATTTCTAATTCCAAATCGTCTTTTGGTTGGCTGATGTGCTTTTCATTAATTTTTCGCAAATCAAGCTGTATTTTACTGACACCTTTCACTGGGAAATGTGTATGGGGGAACCAACTAGACACGCTTTCAGCACGAATGATCTGTTTATTTTCCTGATTTGGCTGGTTGAAATAGGTAGACATTTCTTCGTAAGGGGTACTCCGATAGGGATACCCATTGATGGCAAGGTTTTCTTCCCATGCATTGATCACACTCAACTCCTGGAGTGATGGACAAGATGAGTGGCATCCCTTTCGTCCTGAAGGCGAATACTGACAACTACTCTGCCAGCAGAGAGGGAAACAATTGCTATCACTACCATGAGTGGGAGAACTCTTCTTGTTAATAGGAGATACTTTCTCTTGACATTTTCTCACATTATTTCGCTGGTAACCTGAGAAATGTGTTACGCTCTGATGGCGTTTCCTACGACGGCGTTGACCCAAGAAAGCATAAGACAAAGGCATCCTCGATGGCCGAATAAACCGGAATCTACCTGATATGCCACGCATGCGGAATAGGGAAGGATCCCTGCTGTGGTGAAGACTCCGTCTCCTTTGGTGCCTGATAAGAAAGACAAGGGGACAATTTGGGTATAGGTTGAGCAGGATCATAGTAAAATATCTCTGTATGATCTGGATCGGACTGCATCAAGATCATTATTCAAGTGGGCCTGTAGGATTCTTATCCCTTAAACAACTCTTAACCTTCACACGGGTTTCTGTCTGAGGGTTAAGAGCCACCACATGATCTCATCCCTCAAACATGGCTCCTATCCCTCATCCACTCTAATCCCTCAAACACTTCTATTTGTAGGAATTGTTAGGACACCGTTGAACAATACACTGAAAATATGGACTAGTAGAAAAGTGATCCGCGCAGATGAGTTTAGGTGATCTTTCATGATAGATGACCAAAGGTCATCATTTTGATTACCTTATTTCTGCCAACAGGGGCCCCTTCTTTCCAATTATGCTATAATTATATGATTAATGCCCAAGGACATGTATTGATTTGAAGCTATACTGGAGTATTGATAATTGAAAAAACAGACAACATTGAACATGTGAACAAGAAGAATTCATTTTACAAAAAAAGTTTTTGTTAAAAGACCTTGAATGTGAGACAGACACATTAAGAGCTTAGACACCTTTTCTATTTCAAATGTTTCATTCATAAATATGAGAATAACCACTGTTCAGTAAAATGCAAACTTATACCACATGGGGTCAATTCCAAAAGCATTGATATACCCCAATGATATTCCTGCATCGATGGGGGGGGGAACTCAAGAATAAAACTGAAACTCTATTGTTTAAGCCAACTAGCAGTAAAATAAAAGGAAAAGTAATCAAAATGATCACCCATGTCATTATTTTGATGACTGTGTTTTGCTCAGTTATGTGAAAAAAAACTAATCAATTTGATGACCTAAAGTGATCATATATGATCACCCAAAGATGACAAGGGTGCCCCCCCCCAGTCCTCGTCAGTTTGATCACCCTAAAGTGATCACTACTGATCACTTTTTTCAAATATATATTTTCTGTGTATGATTGGCATAGTAATGTTATAGTAGGGGCACAGTGAGACCTTAGGGTAGTAGAACTAGGTCTATGGAATCCTTATAGAGTGTGTGGGGGATAAGAGAGTTTTTGCTTTAGTACTATTTTCGAGGGATAAGATCTTATGGTTGCTCTTAACCCTCAGAAGCCTGTTTGGGGCTTGGGCCATTTGAGGGATAAGAGTCCCACTTAGGCCTACTCTTCTCTAGGGATCTCAAATTACTTTTTAAGAGAACAATTATGATCATTTGAGCATAGGCCTATGGATAGAATGAATAGCAAAGGTAAAGCACGAAATAGCAGGAATATTCCTGTAATCAACTGACTGGTATAAGGCTACGCCCTTTGATAGAAACATGATTATTATTATGGTTGAGATAAGGTAAAAACTTAATACTAAATAATTCTGCTTTGTTACAACCACAATAGACTATAGAGATCATCAGATCCAACAGGTAGGTCTAAGGCAATATGCACGCTTTTTTAATTATGAATATAAAATGGGTGAACCCAGCTTAATGCAGAGATTTGTTTGAAATTGATCATTGTGGTAGCCCTAGTCCTGCTGTTGGCAAGCTGAACTATTATAATTAGATTCGAAGTAACATGGACAAAACATTATGGATATTATTAGTTGGTATTCTATAAAGGACTATCATATACTTACCTTTTCAGGCAGATGAGGAATATTGTTAAAATAGTCATGAATAGGAAGGCTTCTGCACCTGCTGTACAAACGAGAATCCCTGGTTTGATATATAGAAAAAAAACGTATTAAGGGCTGAAGTGCTGCAAGGGCCTAGAGACCTTATCAAGGGTGTGGTTATAGGCTCGTGAAATGAAATCACATTTTCATTGATGGATTGAGTTTTCATTAACTTCTATCCAGTGTCAAAATTAAAACCAATGTATGTAGGATGCTTTGTGTACTCCGCAGAAAAAAAAAAACAGACACAGTATTCACAGTATTACTGGATGTAGCAGGCATTATTGCCTTTTGGTTAGCTCTAATACGCTTAGTTTGGGAGAATAGGGAGAACGTACCCCGAGGTCGGGATGGTTAACCTTGAGATGTCCACATACCTTGAGATCTCCATGACATCCAGAAGTTATGAACATTGCTTTGGTGCTGAATTACTTTTGTCAATTGATCAAATTAATGCTCATCTGGCACCTATATACCAACTGGGAATGCTAACTTAGAACTGAACCAGGGTTCGATTGGATGTGTCTAGGTATGTGGACGTTTCAAGGTCAATCTACTGGCATTGAATTGTTGAACCTATGTCTTACCAAATAGTGTAGGGTAGGTTAACCTTAAGACGCCCATATACATTGAGACGTCCCTCCCAGAAAATAGGCATAAAATTGACTTGCTGTTGAATCAGGGGTATGTTTCAGAACGATTGACGATCACCAAATGACCCTACAATCACCACATTCAGATCCTAGTAGGAAGTAAGCCCTCTAGGCGATCACCAACTACACTGAAAAAAGTCTTCCTGACAAAGTGACATGCATACCCATGTCAACTTGATTTGACACAGAGAGCACACGTCATTGGGACAAGTGCACATATGTCACCATGACAACTGTAGCACACAGTAATCCTCATATGATTTGACATGCTTTAAAATGCCATGTCATCTGTGAGTTGACTAGGGTCACAGCCATGTCGAAGGCACTTGACATGTGATGGTTTGACATACATAATTGTTCTAGGATATTGCACTAGATGGGGCAAACATCCATTTTGGTACCAGGATTAATCACCACCAAGAAGTACTACCAACACTTGAGACATTTGATGTGTCTGTGTCATTTTGTTTTCATGAAAAATAGATCATTAAGGTCTGTAAATACTATCAATGAATGGTAGTGAATTCTATTTCATTGTTAAATTTGCATTTGTTATTAAATATCAAAATAGACACCCACCATCCTGAATACTTCAACTGGAGAGGTTAGACACCTTATGTGTGGGACAGTGAAAATACCAAAGGACTGTATTCTATCCCACAATTTATAATCTCAGTATCTACAGTACAGGGAGACATATGGCATTGCCATGCACCTTCGTGCCCTTGTCTTATGGACTGCATAGAGGTCCTCAGTCAAGTAGAAGTTCTGTAGATAGGAAAAAGTGCCTTAGTTTTGCATGCCTGTGGGACTATGATATCCCCTGCCTTCTATTATAGGCCTGCCTTGATTGAACCATTGGTACATAGTTATTGACTGCTCTTGACCCTTACATAATTGTCTCACAGTATTACCTAGCACTCAGGTGAATGGATCAGAAATATGTGACGTGTCTTCATTACGCATGTCAAGTGGAGTTGACGAACCAAATATAAGAGAGTCAACCTCATTCGACATGCCTTCATACATGTCATGTGGGAGACAAATTGTGACCTGTGCAGTATGCGTCAAAGCGATCAGTGTTCTTCTCTCTGTGTATACCTTCTACAAATCAAATCGTACAAGGTGATAGTAGGCCTACATATTTAGTCCTACACAATGTACACTGCTCGCCCCACCACGAATATACAGTAGAGTGTTTTTTATTCTGTAGTACAGTTGTAATTGTTCTATCAGATTTAGATACTGCTGTAGCTATACAGCTGGTTCTACCGCCTACCAACAAGGGTATCTATATAGCCCATTTACAATTGCGGCTGAAAGTGTACAACAGCACTACTTGTTCTATAGTTGTAAATAGTCTGCAGGGGTCTTGTCCAGGAATCTGTTCGACTTTGTGTTGTGCAATTGAAGGCTGCAATCATATTCGAACAAATCTTACAAAAAGGGCCAAATCCTCAATCCTTTTGAAACATACCCCAGGATTACCAACTGGTTAACTCAATGTTCATCAACGATTTGGCAATGTTGATTCAGGAGTAAACCCGTGTTTTATAACCAATATACACGTGGGGTGGACGTCTCAAGATATGTGGACGTATTTAAGTGAACCTACTCAAATAGACTTACATAAGGATATGTTCCTCTGTTGGTCCCCTTCAGTCTGACGAGAATCTAATTCCGATAGCACTGTCTCTGTATGATTTTCCCTCGTTGTTAATGTAGTATCATTGTTCATATTTGCCCCAGGCTCCAACATTTCGTGTACAATGGGCTTTTCACGATCTTTAAGAAACCCACGTCCTTCAGTAACTTTAGATTGGACAGTTTTGTCGATATTTTCTCTGTTGGGAAAGGAATTCCCATAGGTTCCCGCTGGTAAAATGTCGCCTGCATTGTCTTCCAACTTCTCATGTGATATGGGCCTAAACAGTCCTGTCTGAATCCCTGATCCAGCCAGAGATGGATTTTCTATGTTTCGTTGGAAAGGTTCAGTGGAATGACTTCTGTTCTGAGGCACTTTGTGCGATGTGTTTCCAAGGGGATATTTTAGATTTCTTACTTCAGAGCTGTCGCTACGCTTCCACAAGTCGTCTGCGGCGCAATTGATTGTAGATTTAGTATCTGTGGACATGAAAAATTACAGTTACAATATTTTCATGAAATACTTTTCATAATAGAGCTATATTCTATGTACATTATGGAGGAATAAGGAAAAAGTGGCATAAACTATCATTCCCCATTTATCCTATGAGCTATTTATAGTGTGTACCGGCTCCACTTCAGGGAGACAGAATGGATCACTTGATAGGGCATGTAACGCATGAGTGGCTTTTGAGTAGAGAAGTGGTAATAAAACATACAGCTACTGTGACAATCCACTATTGATTACTTCCACTGCCACAACCCTTGGTGGTAGGCTTGGAAAATCAGTAGTGAATAATCAACAGGACTTGCTGTGTCTGACTGGGCTACCAACAGTAAAATAGATAGGGTAGAATGACAAGGTCTTAAAAATTCAACAGGATTTGCCAACACTACCATTGCTGGGGGACTGATTATAGAAAGTTTTGAATTAACCTCCTAATGAAGAGAGTTTATAGGGCCCTAGTTTCACTCCAATACTCAAAGATCCCGTAGAAGCTACCGTGATGGAAAGTCATCATGAAGATTAATCAAAAAAATGTGGGGATAGTTGTTACCAAAGTAGAGCTTATTGTGTCAGGAATGCATTTATCTTAAAGTGATAACACTTATATCTTTCAGAACCCAGTGAAATCTCAACTATCCAACAGGAATAAGCACATGCCTATACCTGCTAGGATTTGAAAATATTAGATTTTGCCAAAAGTCTTGCCGGCAGGTCCGTAATCCAAGTTATCAAAAAAACGACTTCATACATATTCATACCTGCTGCACATGAGTAAAATAGAGAATAGAAGGCACTCTTTCCACCACATTCTGCTAGGTAAGTAGGGCGGACACGGAAATAGCACTCCCTGCGCGCGCAGCATATGGATGGTGGTGCCACCAAGCGGACACAGGGAACAATTCCCCGTGCTTGCAGAATTCCATACTGGGCGCTGATTGGCTGGAGGAGACGCCCTGGAGGGCACGCCAGGTGTAGGCCCAGCGGGTTTTGTTGCCGGAAACAGGTGAAAAGTGATTCAGTTACAGCTGTTGGGAAAAAAAGAGAAGCTTGATTAGGCCCCGTTAAGAATAGGGGCGGCTTATATAACTATATTATAAAATAGGTATGTGATGGTGTCTGTGTAATGTGCTGTCGTTTGGCGGTGGGAGCGGGGTACAACCACTATCTGTGTAAATAGTCACTATATGTAGTACTACATTTAGAGGCTTATAGCATCCAACCACTATCTGTTTGAATATAAAGCTATCTGTATCAAATTCAGTGTCTCAAACAGCTGAAGTCAGTATTAAAACACCCCGGGTAAAACACATTAGATCCCCCCCTTACCTTAAGTGCATCAAAATTGTTTGTGTGACTTAACATGTTGATAAAAAGGTTACTACAGATAACGTTCATTTACACAGAAAGAGGTTGGATGGGTCATACAGATAGTGTACATTTTGACACAGATAGTGGTTAGATGGTCAGCTTCTATGTATAGTACTTCAGATAGCAGTCTTTTACACAGATAGTGGTTGTACAGAGGGGGGGGGGTGTACTGTTTACATCGCCATCCTCTACTGGAGTGCGTCACTGTCTTAGTGCCGGCCATGGCGTACATCTGTACTTATATTATTGTGCAATTGGTGTGGCTGAGTTATTAGGCTTGTAACCTGCTGCAGAATATAATCCCCTATAGCCAAAAACCTATCAAAACCCTTGTAAATGTATACATTTCATCAGCGGATTGGATGTATGACCAAATCTAAAAAGTTCTTTAATTGGATTAGTATAATATTTGTGGAGAAATATGATTTTATACCTCCGCTGTCAGTGAATTCTAAGGAAACATCCTCGCCAATAGAATTTGGTTCATTTTGGTCTGGGTTTGGGCATCTAGAGGGAATTTGGGGATTAGTCATTGTTACGAGTGTTTGGATCTAGTCTGTCTGAAGTTATTTGTAAATATTGTGGCATAATTATGCACATTTTGATAGATATTTGGTGCCAAACTTCAAACCGGACAGGCAAGAAAATACTAAAGCAGCCATGACAGGCTGCTTGCCCTAGCTTGACACACTTCCTTTTCATTGGTCAGTTGACATAACCCAGAGTACCACGGCATCAGAGACGCATTCTACGTAATGTGGCGCTGATGTCACAACGGGGGGGGGGGGTGAGGGTTCCATCCTTGCAGCTTTGGTATAGGTCTATGAAATACCATGGTTCCCAAGCCAAGACCTTTTCCCAATACAAATCTGCTGCCCCATACCTTTCTGCAGGGACCTAGCAATTGGCCAACGTACCTTTTTAGCAATGGTCTAGATTAAGTTCCTTAGTCGTTTATTGGGAAAATACACCAAGGCCTACAAAAGGCAAGTACATTATCCTGCCTTCTATGCTTTGTAGTGCTTTCACCAGGCCCCCTCAATGATTGCAAGAAAACTATACCCAGTAATGCAATGCTGCGGAAAAGCAGGTATGACAATACATAGGTCAATTCAAAAAAAGCCTAACACAACCCCCCTGCTACGATAGCGAAATCCATGCCTATCAGTTTAACAGCAGGCTGTTTTAGTGTGTGGCTGCAGCTATCCACGACAGGTCACCCACAGGACCTTGTTTCAATAGTGTCTGTGACAGGACACCCACAGGACCTTGTTTCAATAGTGTCCGTGACAGGACACCCAGAGATCGTAGTGGGAGCTGTATGAAATGGCTCCATGGCAATGACTACATAGTGAGCTACAGTACAGGAGGGCATTTCAAAACCATAGCTATAGATATCGTTTTGAAATGCCCTGCTGACCTCAAAATAGGCCCTGCTATGTTTTCAACTGCTGGCTTAATACAGACCACTATGAAGTCATAGCACCCAGTCGTACCGGCCAGGCACCCATACTAAATGGCTAAATAGTGCCCAGTCGTACCTCCCCCATAGTATGGTTTGTACTGTACTGTTCAAATGAGCATAGGGCCACAGTATCTATTTTATAGGTGACCCCACCTGGTTACAAGGGTGCACATATATGTGACCAGGTGAGGGAAAACATGCCTCCTGGGAGGAAATACCTTTTTAAGGTTTAAGTCATGGGCTTTAAAATGAGATATCATGAGATAAAATATCCCCAGTAGTTTTGCTGTAATTGCTTGTCAAACATAGGTTTGTGTGTACAAATGAAAATAGGAAATAAGATATAAATGCATTATATCCTATCAGAAACACTAAAAATGCAAAGAATTACAGTTTTGTGGAAAAATAACCAAAGAAATGTGATGTTTTTGTCATAAAATTGGCTCTAGAGGGAATTTTTTGAGTTCTGTTTTCGTTTCTGGGTTCCTGAAGGAATTTCAAAATGAGTTTGTGGCAAAAATTCCCAATTGGAATAGGGGAGTGGTTTTCATGGCAACCAGAAATTGCCTCATTTACCAATTTTCTATGTTTCCATGGCAACCAACATACCAAAAATGGAACATTTTCAGTGGAGATGGAACGATTTTAAGCATACCACCTTATACAAATTTGGTCTAAAGCTTTTTTAGCATATTTGTCAGTGTTTTACCCATATTCTGCCCCCTGGTGGCCAAAACCAGTACTAACCCCCCCCCCCCCCCCCCGGAGGCACGTTCTTCCCTGTTGGGCCACATATGGTCAATTATCATAAAAATGGATCATATTGTTAAAGGTGGTCAAATATACCTACAAATATCATAATTGTACAGAAAGCTTCTATTTGGCAGCAGGTTCCTCTACTGCAACATGGTGTTGAAGATACATAGCCTCCTCATCACCTTGCTATATATATATATATATATATATATATATATATATATATATATATATATATATATATATAGTAAGGCCCATCGACCTCTATGAGTGGCCTGAGGTCAGGGCATTAGTCTATATAAAGAGTACATACATGGTTACAGAGGAAAGAGTACAGGTGGGATGCATTTGAGCAAAGGAGTACAGACAGCAGGAGCTATGACTACCCACTATGTATTCATGTAGAGGGTTGTCATACCAGGGTCCCTTATTGAGTCACTGCTCTGGTGGCTATTTAGCCAGCAGGCAGTACGATCACCCAGTAATGTAGCCAGCTATTTAGTCACTATGGCCAGAGTCCTAAGATCACCTAGTAAGATTTGGCCCTTCTCAAGTCGTAGGGGCCTGAACCTGTCGTAGACACTATTGAAACAAGCTCCTGAGGAGATACTAACAGCACCCCTTATGTTAGCAGAGTACCTGCAATAGTGTGGGTGAAATGGTGGTTGGTGTTTTGAGGGAGCTAATATCACTATCCACAGAGTGCACCATCATAGGTCCTCATCAATGCCACAATTTTGTCCATGTTGGGCCGTTTTGAAATAACCTCCTGTGCATGCAACAATCTCTTTGAGGTTGATTAACTACCTTAACCATCAGAGAAGTTAACTAATAAGTGATATTATGTGGTATTATCTTATCATCTTGGGCTAGATAATAAGCACAAAAAAGTAGATGCATGCCTCTTCTATCACATAAATTTGTACATATATACACAGAGAGAAGAACACTGATCGCTTTGACGCATACTGCACAGGTCACAATTTGTCTCCCACATGACATGTATGAAGGCATGTCGAATGAGGTTGACTCTCTTATATTTGGTTCGTCAACTCCACTTGACATGCGTAATGAAGACACGTCACATATTTCTGATCCATTCACCTGAGTGCTAGGTAATACTGTGAGACAATTATGTAAGGGTCAAGAGCAGTCAATAACTATGTACCAATGGTTCAATCAAGGCAGGCCTATAATAGAAGGCAGGGGATATCATAGTCCCACAGGCATGCAAAACTAAGGCACTTTTTCCTATCTACAGAACTTCTACTTGACTGAGGACCTCTATGCAGTCCATAAGACAAGGGCACGAAGGTGCATGGCAATGCCATATGTCTCCCTGTACTGTAGATACTGAGATTATAAATTGTGGGATAGAATACAGTCCTTTGGTATTTTCACTGTCCCACACATAAGGTGTCTAACCTCTCCAGTTGAAGTATTCAGGATGGTGGGTGTCTATTTTGATATTTAATAACAAATGCAAATTTAACAATGAAATAGAATTCACTACCATTCATTGATAGTATTTACAGACCTTAATGATCTATTTTTCATGAAAACAAAATGACACAGACACATCAAATGTCTCAAGTGTTGGTAGTACTTCTTGGTGGTGATTAATCCTGGTACCAAAATGGATGTTTGCCCCATCTAGTGCAATATCCTAGAACAATTATGTATGTCAAACCATCACATGTCAAGTGCCTTCGACATGGCTGTGACCCTAGTCAACTCACAGATGACATGGCATTTTAAAGCATGTCAAATCATATGAGGATTACTGTGTGCTACAGTTGTCATGGTGACATATGTGCACTTGTCCCAATGACGTGTGCTCTCTGTGTCAAATCAAGTTGACATGGGTATGCATGTCACTTTGTCAGGAAGACTTTTTTCAGTGTATGACATTGTGCGAGCAGTATTTCCCTTGTTATCAATGTTGGGGTTTCCTCTAGCTTAACTGTTCTTGAAATTGATTTTCTTCTAGCTTAACTAGATAAACCATTCCTGGAATTGATTTTCTTCTAGCTTAACTAGATAAACCATTCTTGGAATTGATTTTCTTCTAGCCTAACTAGATAAACCATTCTTAAAATTAACATAGCCTAGGCAGACCCATAAATCAATATGCCCAACAAACCGATGACAAGACAAGTTTTCCATCTAAACGTAAAGATGGTCAACATTGATAGAGAGTATATCTTTGTCAGAACAATAGAAAGATACCTTACCACTCTGTAATGTGCTTGAGGTGCTGGTTGCAGTGACTAATGATCTCTGGAGGGAAAATAATCCGTGGAGAACATGAAAACATGTGACCATAGACAGAATTTGCAACATGGTGTATGCTGGAATAATAGGTAAATTGACGAAAACATCCCATAGTCTGCAGACTTAGGTCACTAATTGAAATATTGTGTTTCAGTGAAACCTACCCAGGAACTACATAATCTTTCATCTATTACAGTCCCATGCAAGCATTATAAAAAGACAGAAAATGTTGTAGTTAATTTATACTAATTTCTGTTGTTTTTTTTTTTGTAAGCGTTGCTTTTTTGTTCTTTTGTTATAGTTGCTTGTATATTTAAGACTTATAGAAAAAGGAAAATCCATTCCCAATCGAATTGAAACATCACAGCATTTATGAGTAGCCTGACCAAGCTGGAGGTAACAGGTGTGTGTCCCATTATATCGAATAACCCCCGAAGGCACTTACATGATAACGTATCCTATAGGCCTGAAGGACGATACACTGTAGGCACCGTTAAATTTGCTACATTAAATGACTGTGCACGGCCAGGCCTCGAGGACTCAAACGAACCTCCCAGGATATCTATTGGCCAAAAGAGTTCTACCCTATCGGCAATAGAACTGATGAGGTAACTCCCAAATTTACATCTTTGACATAAATAAAAACTATAATTTTCCTGAGATGTATATTTATTTTGTCCGTCACAACCCGCTATATATAGAATAATGAATAGGTATACAAAGCAAGTCACTCTCCGTAACGGTATATGTTTCATATGATTTCAGTAAGTTCACACTGAAAAAAGTCTTCCTGACAAAGTGACATGCATACCCATGTCAACTTGATTTGACACAGAGAGCACACGTCATTGGGACAAGTGCACATATGTCACCATGACAACTGTAGCACACAGTAATCCTCATATGATTTGACATGCTTTAAAATGCCATGTCATCTGTGAGTTGACTAGGGTCACAGCCATGTCGAAGGCACTTGACATGTGATGGTTTGACATACATAATTGTTCTAGGATATTGCACTAGATGGGGCAAACATCCATTTTGGTACCAGGATTAATCACCACCAAGAAGTACTACCAACACTTGAGACATTTGATGTGTCTGTGTCATTTTGTTTTCATGAAAAATAGATCATTAAGGTCTGTAAATACTATCAATGAATGGTAGTGAATTCTATTTCATTGTTAAATTTGCATTTGTTATTAAATATCAAAATAGACACCCACCATCCTGAATACTTCAACTGGAGAGGTTAGACACCTTATGTGTGGGACAGTGAAAATACCAAAGGACTGTATTCTATCCCACAATTTATAATCTCAGTATCTACAGTACAGGGAGACATATGGCATTGCCATGCACCTTCGTGCCCTTGTCTTATGGACTGCATAGAGGTCCTCAGTCAAGTAGAAGTTCTGTAGATAGGAAAAAGTGCCTTAGTTTTGCATGCCTGTGGGACTATGATATCCCCTGCCTTCTATTATAGGCCTGCCTTGATTGAACCATTGGTACATAGTTATTGACTGCTCTTGACCCTTACATAATTGTCTCACAGTATTACCTAGCACTCAGGTGAATGGATCAGAAATATGTGACGTGTCTTCATTACGCATGTCAAGTGGAGTTGACGAACCAAATATAAGAGAGTCAACCTCATTCGACATGCCTTCATACATGTCATGTGGGAGACAAATTGTGACCTGTGCAGTATGCGTCAAAGCGATCAGTGTTCTTCTCTCTGTGCACTACTGAACTCATTAAGTTCCACCGTATCAAAAAAGAATTGAACCAGCCCGTGAGGAGGGCAATTCATCAAGAACACTCATACTAGTGAAAGTGCAGGGGTGTATATAATTCCATCCTTTTCTCATCTCATAGATACATTTATAATAATGCTTACGTACTAGGTTACCGGACTTCTCGCCCTCAAGCTGTTCTCTCTGTGGGGGCTTACTGGCTGAGGTTCAAATTAGTTACTCTCATATTCCCTCTTGATGTAACAGACAGGAACCGAGGTAGAAGATCGGGTACTGGGTGTCTACAGTAGTAACATAAAAGCCTGCCATTGTTAGTCCATTCTCATCTTGTAACCACAGTAATGGGGGCTGTTTGAACAGTTAAACTCAAAATGAAATCGATTGATGCCTAATGCCCTAGGACTGTCTTATTTCCAAAAATGACAGAATCTGAAACTAAATCTAGCAGATTTAACTTGTGTAAGCCCATCCAGACCTAGATTTTCCTAGTCCGTGTTCATCGTTATGACAATGCAAATGCTTAACTGAAAACACGTACATATAAGTCAAATTTGCTCAAGCCCTGCAGGCCTCAAGTAGTACCAAGGTCCCAATTAGGCTATTTCTTAAAGCACTACGACTACACAGAGCCATTGCGATTTGACAGCCTAAAGTTAGTGTCAGTGATTGTAGGTTTGAAGTACGATTGTTCTGCACGACCGGCACTTATGTAGAAATCACATAGAGTTCGAAAGGGTAATCATAGTGCTGTAGGCCCTTCATATTGGACTGTAATAATTATATGTCGCCAAATAAAGGGTTCCCATTCGAAAGTGAGCGGTAGTTGTGTGTTCAGAAATGACCTCCTGAGCATGGTGTAATGTAACTAAATCAATGGTGCCCACTACAACTTGAAGGCGACCAGTCGTAGTGTGTTACGAAATGACCTTCAGATTACCAAGCCGAGATCTTGCTACCTTGTTCAAAGCTGATCGCCGAGATTATGCCAACAGCATCGGCTCATCATTGGAACGAGGATGATCACCTTCTGTACGTAAACAGATCTACATGTGTTAATCATTGAGCCCGCTGTTACTACTACTAGCCCTTTTTTTCTAGAAACTATGAAATTAAGACCCATCCATACCAGTAAACACCAAACCAAAAGGCTAAGTAGATTTTTGGTATATCTAGGTTTGGCTTCTACCAAAATTGGTTTGAATTACGCATTTTTGCTTGGTATATGAACGTTCAAACGTTAAGGTTTAGTTACGTTCTACAAACGTAGCTGTCAAGAAACGTTTTTCTACGTACTTTTCCTACCAAAATGCTATTAAAAAAAAAAAAAAAAAAAACAATTTTATGATATTCATTCTATCAAAAGCTTTCGTTGCTTGGGTTGGGATTGAACTCACGACCCCTGCATTGGAAAACCTTTGCTCTCCCGACTGAGCTAACCAGGAAATCAATTTCCTCACACCCAAGAGTATAACATATTCTCTTGGCTGAAGGTAATAGGTAATTAATATGACTTGATGAACTTTTCACAGGCAAATCTTCATCAGAAATTGTAATACAGCGGTAGCAAGTAGGAATCAAATCTGGAGGGTCTAGGGTTCAAGGCTTCACAAGGAATGGAATTTTACCACCGTTTTTAAACCTTAACGTTTGAACGTCCACATACCAAGCAAATCTATGTAGTTGAAACCAAAAATCTATGTAGATCTACCTCTGTGCAACGTCCATCTACGAATGTGTGTTTACTAGTGTCGGTTACTCAGAAGTACCCAAAATATTTAGGTACCTGCACCATCTGTTGTGTCATCTTAGGGGATCGGGTGTACTCTTCAAGCGATTATGAATAGTACTCTTTGGTGCTCTTAGGTGATCTTACAGGGCTGATGAGAGCAAGAATGGTGCTCTTAGGTGATCTTACAGGGCTGGTGAGAGCAACATTCATGCTCTTAGGTGATCTTACAGGGATTATGAGACCATAAGTAGCCGGATTCTTTGTCTCATTCATTATCCCATTCAATTCTTGATCTTATCTGTAATCTCATCTTGTTTTGCATTCAGGGTGTAGGATTGTGTTTACCTGGGATCACCAAGCAAGGTCCACGCAGAAATACTCACAGAGTTCCTAATTTCATTTTGTGTGCATGATGAAGGTTTCAGTAACAAACCGCTGGGCACTAGTCATACATATGCATGCAGTGTGGTATGCGCAGCCATGGGCAATAATGCATGCTGCAAGGGTGTGTTCGGGATTGTGTTCATGATCATGTTTAGGATCTAAACACTCTCTTTATACCTTTAGATCACGCATAACAATTCTCATGAAAATGAAGCACAGGGGCCAGGTGATGAATCATGTATATCAATGCATTAAATATATTGCAATAATATAGAAGTATTTAAAGGAAAACTGATATATTTTGTTCATGCAGCCATAACAACATAATAACTAGGGGTCTTTATCATTTACACCTGTGATAAGAATAGATAATGCCATCATTAATTGTACATGCTTATTGTGTTGGACCTACATACGGTGATATACTTATGCACGGTGACAGTGCCTAAATACCCCATTCATCAAAGAAAATCAACTCAATATATGTGAATATTTCATTATCAAACTGAACTGACTTGTGTTAAACAACATTTTGAAAAGATGATCAGGGTATTATCTTTCAGATATATAAATATGCACAACATAGACCTACTCATGGTGGTGTGCCTATGCACAGCGATGTTTGCATTGTATCTATCCATAGATCATTGGCAAATAATGATACAGCCACATTCTTTTGCATGCACAATCCTTTAGGTAATACTTATGATATACTAAGAAATTATTCACTAATAATAGAACTTTTCTTTAATCATTGTCTATGTGGACCTATAGGTACGTACGGTGATGCCACTAGGTACACCAAGTACTTTATCCTGTAATACAGAAAATATGTTAAGGCATAACTACCCTAAAATGATATCACTTCGTACTTCCTAGTATACCTGACTGGCTTGGGTACTTATACTTGGCATTCTTTTCTTTTTTTCTGTATTGGGCCTTTATATGTGTACCTACGTATGGTGATGCAAAGGTTACACAACTACTCTTTTGATTGTAAATAGCAGGATCAACAATAAATTATCACCATGATCCCATCAAAATATTCATTTTACTATTCTTCAATCATATTTCTAAGATGATTCAGCTATTGATACACTATGTTATGAATATGCTTTTGACAATATGCACATGTGCCTGTAATAAATGTCATACTATAAAATCATATTTCACCCTGGAATCATAAATAATGAGTGTAGCTGGGTAAAAGTGGGTACCCATATGAAGGTATTTAGCAGCCTAAACCAATGGAAACATTGTACATGGTCTTGGGCCTAATGGTACACTACCAGAGATGAGTAACTTGTGTCATACCCCGTGCTCCATTTTCATGAAAATTGACCAATTTTATTTGATTTATATTTATGCAGCCCTCAGGAGTACCCTCGGCAGGGCTGCATTCAAGCATCATAGCGACCAATGGGAAGATCGATGCATTGATGGATTCGTAAGTCTTAAAGTTTTAACTTTGAAAACAACTGCTGAATCCTCCAGGCCGCTTAAATTTAGCAGAATGATGTTCAGTGATTAAAACTTAACAATAGACTACGAGAAGAAAAGAAAACACCACGATAAAACATATCCACTGTATGGGCAAACATTTCAAACGTGTGATATCTGAGAAATCTAAGTGTGCTCCCATGCAAATGGATTGATGATACAATAAAACGTAGAATTGATATAAGTTAGAAGATTATATAAAGTGTATATTCCAGCCCAGTTAATTACCTCATATAATTATTTACAGTTAGAAAGCTCACGGTAATTGGATGGGAATCAGGAGACACCTCCCAGAGAGCTATATTAAAGCTGATCTGTGATTGGATGAGAGCTGTGAGTTGCTCACGGCATCGTGTGAGCTGCTCGTGCCTAGAGTGGTATCATCACACAGGTGGTAAAGTCTGCTCACAACATTTATTCACCACTTAGAACCAGACACAAAATGAGCTAGAGCATAGTAGATCCAGAGAAAAGGGTGAAGCAGTTCCTCTCTTGAAAAGGGCCTCAATATGGAGGAGCTCACAACTGTGCCAGGGGGTATTGGAGGGACCTTTATGAACTCTTCAAACAGCTCAGAAGCAGTGGAACAGGAACTTCTGAGCTTCTCGAGTTACCAGGTGATCGCTGCATATTTGACATGCATAGGTAAGATCACGTTCTAATGAATCTCTATATTGACATATAAATTTGTCGTCCTTTGAGACAGCAAATGTTACGTACTAGTTTAACAACCATGCTTTTAAATAGATGAAGCAAAATGTTGTTGTTGTTGTTGTTGTTGTTATTGTTGTTGTATTGGCTTCACTTGTCTAATACAATGAGATCTCCTCCAATGGGAGCCACTGACACAGAACAATAACTTCATAGTTACAATCAGTCATGTAAAAAACAGGACAAATAAAGTACACAGTGTTTGTTGGTTGACCTTTTTACATAAATAGTTTAGCATTTGTGATTGAGGCAAGGACTTTTGTGTGATTTTCCTGATGTTGTTGTTCCTTTGAACACTTGTCCCAGAGGAGGGTTCCCCTATAGGACCCTATAAAGTGGATTCTTGCAGTAGATGGCCTGCACTATCCTGCTAGTCTTGAGTTTTAGTTTATCATTGTTACGGAGAAATCTTGTGGGTAGTATTAGTCTTTCCTCAACCCTGGACAACCTGTACATGAGTGACAGTAGCTGTCTATTTCTCCTGTTGCGTAAGTATTCCAATTCATACTCTACATGAAGATCTGCTATTCTTGCATCTCGGCGGTCCCGGATTTTCGAGCAGATCCATAGTGTGTCATTCTGAACTGTCTGTAGGTGATCATTGACCCAAGCAGGTTCCCCATCCAGAACAGTTGAACAATGCTCTATTATAGGCCACACCATGGTCTTATAGACCTGACATGTTGTCTTAGCACCAGTGTTGTCATGGACTCTTGTTAGTTGGCTCACTCTCAGCCTGACCAGATTCAGGACTTTCTTGCGATGTGGACTGAAGCTGAATGGGGTATGTTTTGAGACGCCTAAGTAATTGACAACTTTCACAGTATCCAGTTTTTTGCCCTTCAGGTATAGGTGTCTATCCACAAGATTCAGAGCAGTATGGACTCCACGACTCCACAGGACTTTGGTCTTTTCAGAGTTTATAGTCATACGATTTTGGTCACACCACCCGCAAAGTTTATCCAGAGCTGTTTGTATTAGCAGCACTATTCTGTCTGGAGAATTTGAGCTAACCACTAGTGCTAGATCATATAGATACATGTAATGGGATACATTATCCATGATGGATTTTACATCGTCGATGTAGCACAGGAAGAGCAGAGGTCCCAGTACCGAGCCTGTGGGACTCCACATGGGACCCCCCTCTTTGTCGACTTTCCGCCATTAGCTTGAGTTACTTGTTGTCTTGCACTTAGATAACTTTAGACCCAATCTACGGTCTTGTCATCACATCAAGTTATTCAGCTTTGCCAGGAGCCTCAAATAATTTACACAATCAAATGCTTTGCAAAGGTCTACAAAAGTTACTGCATTCATTTCACCTTTGTTTTGTGCTTCGTATAGCCTTGAACACCGCATCACCAGTACTCCTCCTTGGAATGAACCTGAACTGGTGTTCAGAGAGGAGGCTGTTGGTCATTAAATGTGACATTAGTTGTCGATGTACCACTCATGTACTTTGGAACAGGTGTTTAATAGTGGACAATATCACTGGCCTCTAATTTCCCACTAAAGACAGTTTTCCAGATTTCGGCAAAGGTATAATCAGACCAGTTTTCCAGAATATTGGGAAAGTTGATATATTCATGCTGTTGTTTACGATTCGCTGCATTACTTCTGGTGTACTGGTGTATGGGTCTTTTATGACTGAGGATTGTAGGCGATCTACACCTGATGATTGGTTTCTGTCTATTCCCCTGATTGATCTTGTCATTTCAGGCGTATCAATGGCCTCGAGAGTCATCCTTGGTATGTCTTCCTGTCTTTCCTGCTCAATGTTCTGTACTGACACAGGGTCCATGAACATCTTGTCAAGATCACTTGCTTTTTCACTGTAGTATGTGTTGATGTAGTCCCCTGTTTCTCCCTGGTCGATATACTCCCCTTGTTGGTTCATCAGCTTTCCTGTTTTTGGTTGGTACCGTGAAGCTTTTCACTGGGTGATAATGTTCATGTAGTTTAATATGCTTGTGTAGGTATTGCCGTCTTGAGATCCTCGTACTGCTACAAGACGACTTGCAAATGTGTTTCAACCTCTCATATGCCTATAGTCAGTACCCCGTAAGGTCGTAATGCTCTCGTTTAGATAACCGTTAAGCTGTTTCGAGACAAGGTCAGCCTACCAGCTCGGTAGGGCTGCGAATCCCCCGATCGTAGGAGGATGGCGGAATATATACCTCTCGTTACGGTTGATTGGTTCCACACTGAGCACCTTTTGGTCCACCTCCTAAGTTACACCGCCTTGAGGCCACCATGCAGTGATGCCCTCCTGCGAGAGACGTAGGAGACGCTCCCAAAGAGCGCCTATCCTACTATGATACGGTACATTTTAATAGTCTTAAATACATACGGACCTTGATACACAGTAAATACGATTCCCTACACTTGTTTGGTGAATCACATCTGGGTTAGTGTCAGGTGGGGGACATGTGCACCTTGAACCCAATTTAACATATGATCAATCAAGGTAGGCCTAAGGATGTATATAGTTTGAAATAACGATGGACTTAATATCACCCCAAACTTCTTTTGTTTCACCTAAATAGACTTTGGCTGAAATGGAATTTCCACAAGAAATACCTTACTGATCGTGAAAGTTGTATATTTTTCCATGGTTACATCAATATGCCATGTGTATTCCGCATACGTCTTTATCAAGTATCATTAATTAACAAATATTGTATTGCAATCAACGCGTACCATGCAAACAAAGCAGTAGATTCAATAAAATAATGGAGACCCTACGGCATTTCTATTTGCAACTGTTAACACACTGTTAATGGCGTGGGTATGTTAGGATTTCAGCCTAGGCCAGGTGCATTCTGATTCTATCAGGACAGTAATTAAGTCCATATCATCTCATAGCATTATTCATAGATCTGCAAGTGAGAAGGAAGGACTAAAGCTATCTATACACATACTTACATGTGACTGCTGCAAAATGTCCCCACAAGTTACCTAAGATAGGGCTAAATATGGTAAAATAGAGCTAGTCCCGGATATATAGTTGCAGAAAGGATTACCAGCGAACCACTTGTCAGCAAACACTGTTGAAAATGTACATATTATATAATACAAAACTCACATTTTCATTCCATAATTTGCTTGAAGTCTCTTAAACCCGGATAACCATAAAGTGACAAATTTTGTCATAGATTGCTGAAAATTGATAACTGGGCTAATATATATGACCAAATATACCTTGTACAAAATTTCTGGCTTTTTATACTTGTGTCGCGTCTAGAGATATGAGGGTTTGCTTATTGTCCTACATGTAGGACAGCAGTACTGTCCTTTAGACCCACACTGAAATTTATGTTCTTTTGGTTGCCATGGAAATGGCAATTCCTGTGAGAGAGTTCCAGAAACTGATAAATAGGCTTATACATGGCCTTCTATGCCCTTCAAACAATTATGGAGCTTTACCTATAGTAGAGCCAGAGATAAGCAGCGTCCTACATATAGGGCACTAGGACTTTGGGCATCTGTCCCATCTGTGAAGGTCAAAATCTATAATGGTGTATAATCGTTTTTAGTAATAGCTATGATGATACAAGACTCAGTTATGGTGATAATAATACAATTGCATTAAACAATTAACTTCGTCATTATCACTGACATCACTATTTTAATTGATTTATCTTGAATTTATCTACTAATATGTTCTTTTCTCAATTCGCAGGTATTGTGGCTACCACAGGTAACCTTACCGTCATTATAGTCATTAGTATTGACAAGACGATAAGAAAACGGTCTCATAATCTACTGCTTCTGAATCTAGCCATAGCTGACTTGGGGATAACCTTCTTTGGATACCCTTTCACGGCGGGTGCTGCATATGCAGGGGGGTGGGTGTTTGGAGAGATAGGATGCACAGTGGTAGGATTGATGTGCACGACCCTATCTCTGACATCCATCCACACACTGACGGCCCTCAGCATTTATCGTTATCTCAGCGTCTGCAAACCTCACCTGCGTAAGTAATTGTTATAGACCTCTGTCCCTTCTTGATAGTGATAGGAATGTTTCCAAACATACTAGGAGTTTTTAAAATAGGGGTGAAATCTTCTTAACGCCTGCTCAGAGGGGTCTGAAATCTTTTGACCCCCCCCCCAAAAAAAAAATAAATAAATAAATAAATAAAATAAAATAAAACAAAGAACGAAAATCACCCTTAGAGAGTTTCCGTGGAATACGTGCACAGAAGCGGACATAAATATTTGGGAGAACCTGTAATGTTAAAATGTAGTCAACACTGGAAAATTTGCGATCCTTTTGTAAGCGGTTTGTGATTCCCGAATAGGGGTGTTATCTCGTTAACATCAGATGCCACCACCTGGCACCATTCAAATATATATCCCCAGGGGGGTCGGAATAGGGGGGGTGCCCCCCCCCCCCCAATCTCAGACCAGGGGGGGCAGACCATAGTTTGGCCCCCTTAAAATTTTGAAACCAATATCGACTATATGTCCAAAACCTTCTCTTTCCAATGTCTCAAAACTACATGATGCTGTTATGGTGGCGTTTTGCGATAGTATCAGCGCATATATATTTCAATGAGAAATATGTGCAAGGATATTCTACTGTTCCATAAATTGCATGTATAATGACTTACAAGTTACTGGGTGGAGAGCGCCAGGATAGCCGTGCTGACCTGTGGCATATGTTGGTTGGTGGCTATTGTATGGGGAGTGACTCCTCTACTCGGCTGGAACAGCTATAAACTCGAAGCGTTTGGCACAGCATGCTCCATCAACTGGGCAGGAAGAACCGCTGGAGACATCTCCTACACAGTGGCTATGACTATCCTATCCTACATCGTGTGTATCATCATCATGACCACATGTTACTATAAGGTAAAGGCTATTCAATCTGTAGACTAATAACTCATCCAAGACCAAATTTCCTGAATATATGCAGTTACCCTCAGTACCAATAGTAGGGATCGTGATAAATTAATTATTATAATATCTGAAAGCACGCCTTTGTCTTTCTGTGACGTTTTTATTGGGACGTTTTTGCAGGTAATTTATTTTTGATATCAAGATTACAACCGATTTAGGGCCCAAAGGAGAGTACATTTGATCTGTGAAACCCAATATTTGCTACAAGCCGATTCATGAAACAAATATATAATTTGTATTCTAATTGAACATTTCTGAAAAAAAAGTGAAACAATTTGGTTTATGGCGTGTCAAAAATCTGTCAATAGAGTTATCCAGAGAGTATAGATATAATTCTATGTCTCTATATTCTATGAGTTATCTCAACCCTTGACCCTTTTCCACTTCCAGGTCTATCAGCTATCTGAGACGGTTTACAAGCGCACACGTGCCTTGAAAACACTAACCCCTGACGACGCTGTTCAATTTCACAGGATGAAGTGTGAAAAGAGAGTTACATGGGTGGGGACAAATTCCATTTGGTCGACTCATGGATATCCTATGGCTGTAACTCGGGTGTCCGATAGTTCTCGGTTTGAGTATCCCATAATTATGGTTTTTAAATGGGGTGTCCCATTGTTTTGAATTGGGTGTCTATAGCTGATGGTGGTTCCCTTTGGAGGTCTGATGGGTGTCACACGGGTGCCCCATGGGGTTAGTAAAATGGATACCCCACAGGCATAGGTTGAATGCGTTCAAGATTCTTGTAAATGCACCCAAGTATGTTAACATTTATCATCGTCACTTTGGTGAATTCAAATAGATATTATCTTCTGTGACACATTATATAATGTAATGCTGAGTTTGCCTTCCTGACTCCTTGACCATGGTAACTGACATATCTCATCGGAATCAGTCATATATATATATATATATATATATATATATATATATATATATATATATATATATATATATATATATAATTTATGTCCCTAAAGTCTCGTCTAATTTGTTTTCCTCTTAGATGTCCTTGCTGATGGTACTGTCCTTCACAATCATTTGGTCCCCCTACGCCTGGGCTGCTATTTGGACAATCGTACACCCCGCATCAGTGCCCATGTGGGTGATGACTCTGCCCACCCTGTTTGCCAAGTGCTCCTGCTGTGCCAACCCCATCATATACTTTGCTACAAATCCCAGATTTAGGGAGGCAGTGGGTAGAGTCAACTGTATCTGCAGACGTGTGGCAGCAGTAAATCCACTCATACCACTTCATGTAAGGAGGTAGGTAATTGAAAGCCATTGAATTTACATAGGATGACTAGCAGCTTCGATATATACCTCTAAAGATGGGTTAAGAGCTACTTTTTCTAAGACACCAAAGTTGTTATTAATGGTATAAGTATCGTATTCAAAAAACCTTTTTGCTCCTAATATAGAGACATTTTGCATTTTCGTAAAACTCACAACCCCAAGAAATGGTCTAAAATAGTGGTTATATGAGGAGGTTTCAATGTTGGCCACTAGTGGAATGATTGAGTCACTTTCAGAATTCCCCATAGGATCCATTGTATAACACCATCTGGGCTAGAAGAGCTCTCAGAAGGAGTTAGGAAAGGTCCGCACAATTACTCTGAGCACAGTTTCTACCTTTTTTTGTCAGACATTTATATATCAGAATGCTTTAAACTTTCCACACACATTTATTGGTGAATTTAAAAAATCGACCCTAGGTTATCTTTGATATAATTATACATGTACTATGAATATGTGAATTGATATATGCAAAAGAAATGTAAAAGATCTACTTAAGTTATGGGAGATTAGCTTGATTTCAAGTTTTGATAAGAGGGGCCCGGGGGGCCACACCCTATGTGATCCATAGTAACTATGTGCGTACAAAACCTAGAGGGAAAGGGGTACCTTTTGGGGCTTGTGGGCGGGTACGGCCGGATCCATTCAAAGAGGTACATTTTTAGCCATTTTTGGCTAAAAGGGGTAGGTTTTTAGGTCTAAAAAGCAAACCTATTCTTCAAAAACTTTTAGTGAAAAAGATATTTTGGTCTTTTTTTTTCCATTTCTTTAAGTGGTAATACACCAGAAGGGGTAGCGTTTTTATAAATCAAGGGGGTCCCACCAAAAGGGGGTATGATTTTTTGCAACTTTTGGTGGAAACCCGTCCAAAGGGGGGTGTTTTTCTAAAAATTTGCCCCCCTAAAAGGGGTACCACCCCCAAGGTGATGTACGCACATGATTTCCATAAATCTAAGAGTGCCCCCCCCCCCGGGAAGAGGGGCTCCGCGGCTCCCTGTTTTGCTATGAAGATCGATTATTCAGTGTCGGCTTGATAGACATTAAGGGTTATCTTCCATTGCCGCCACCCTTTTCCGTCAGTCACGATTCCGTCAAAATTGTGACGGATCAGCGTCACTGACGGAATAGGGTGGCTGTCTGAATGCATATTTTGAGGCTGAAATCAGACTGGGAAATTCCCAATGTAACACTAATACCCCAGGTATTTAGCGTTCTTAAGGGAAAAGACAACCCTATTTTCATGTTGACTTATTTTGGTAGTATGTTCATTGGATGAAAAGATTAAGGCATAGATTTGGGTACATCTGCTATTGTAATAGCAAGAAGGAAACCTCTATGATCCAGAGTCATACTATATGACGTCTTAAGAGACTCGATGCAGCCCAGTATTGACTGCACAGTACTGTCTGTCTACAAATGTATATGGTGCTTACAAATCTTCTGTAACCCTGATGCCAGATTTCCTTCATTACTAGAACTAAATAGCAGCATTGAGGTACCAAATAAAGTATGGGATTGTTGTACAATTTACCTCTATCATTAAATACATATTTTGTAACAGACCCCTGGGCTTTCAGGGTGATTGTAGGTCATTTGGCCCCTGTCAAACAGCCCCAACCAATCATCCCCCTGTCATTCGGCCCCTAGCCTTTGGCCCCAAATATGTCATAATTACATCATAACTGCATCATAAATATGTCATTATTCTTCATAACTTCATCATAAATTATACGTCATCTGCCCTTTCTCTTAATTCCTGCTGTAATTTACGTCATAACTTCGTCATAAATACATCATAATTCCGTCATAGATTCGTCATAAATACCTCATCTATCCTTTGGACTCTGGCTCCAATATAAGCCTGAACTTCATAAATAATACATCATAATTTCGTCATAGATACATCACCACTCTTTCTTTAAAAACTCCTTGTAATTTCCATTATATATACGTCATTAATACATCATAAGTATTAATACATCATATGCTGTCTAAATCCTTTCGCTGCTGGCTTGCCCTTAAATACATCATAAATACATCATTAGTATGTCATAAATACGTCATAAATACGTCAATTGTGTTTGCTTTTTGGTTATGACGTAGTTATGATGTATGAGGGGCTGAACTGTAAGGGGCTGAATAGATGGGGCTGAATGGTCAGGGGCCGGATGGCTGAATGGTCCGAAACCCTTTCAGAGGCATAGGAAGCAAATCTTCATTGGAGGGGCCCAGGAAGCGCCCCATCACGACCACCTTGGATTTTTGGCTCAAGCGTGATGACGCCTGTACTGTACATATACATAGAATTTGAATGGAAAAGTAATTTTTGTCAATTGTGGATCTGAATTTAGGCTCAGGTACCCATTTTCCCAATCCCATCACCATATTTATCTAATTATATTTCAATTTTGTATGAGTCCTTGGCAAATTTTGGGGGGGCTCAAACCTACTCAGGCCCCATCTCCTTTATCCTTTATGACTGGGGGGGGGGGACCCAGGCCCCCCTGCCGCCCCCCTTTTCCTACGCCCCTGTCTTTCATCTCTCTTTCTAAGAATTACTGATTTATGATTGTGTCCTTATACCTTTTCAGGGATCATCTTGGTGACGACATTTACATAATCGATAGGACGAAGGATGGAGTCTACATTGGGACGCAATCTGTACGGGTGCCAGCATATCCATGCACTACAATCTTTTAGACAAGAACATCAATTGTTCATCGGCCATCAAGACTGGGAAAATGTGAAATCGGGGAGCTTACAAACATTTCACTCGAACAATAAATTACATCTGATATGAGATAAATTACATCTGATATAAACTTCAGACATGAAAAAGAAACTGAGCCGTAATTGGAAATGATGTAGGGAATTACAGATTTTTTTTTGATTTTTTTTTTTTTTTTTTTGGGGGGGGGGGGGGCTGGCGGGAATCCCACCAGGGGCCTCAACAAGGACCAAACAAAACAGACAAAATTGCAGAGATGTTGAAGCCCTGTTTCGCGATGTGGGGTGCCGTTACAGCCCGGCACTACAGACAAGCAATACACATAGGCCTAGTGGTGTCTGCGTACATAATTGGTCAATATTTTACTTGGGATGGCATACTAGTATAGAGATCTATAGAAATCAATGGTTGTGTGTTGCACTTTAGTGCAAGATCAATGTTGTCTGGTAATTAATCATCCAAGCATCACATGAAAGCGTATAAGGTTTAATAAATCTACTGGCATTTCATAAATTGTGTCTGAAATAATAGATTTTCTGAAAAGTAGGCCCTTTGCCTCATTTCAGGGACCAGAAAACTTCTAAATTTCTATTTGCATCATTTATTCCACCCTCTATGAAATCAGCGCATGAAATCACTTGCAGAGAAAACTGATTTGAGGTGAACTTCCGATCCTGTTTATTTGAGGTATGCTATGTGTGGAAGTGAATAAAACTCTGATTTAAAAACTCTATATGCCTAATTTACAAAGTCCCTACAAATATAGTATCCGACGTGTCTTGGAAATAACTTCCTGAGGAACGCTTGTGAGGCACGGTGTACAAAAGGCCACCCTTTCTCATTATGACTTCATTTGGTAGGTTTTATATTGAATAAAAATACTATGGCATACTTAGTGTCATATCAGCATTTACAGACCCAGGAGGCAGGCCTACCTGATGCATTGTATGACGTCACAATTGGTCAAAATGCACCAACATGGATTTAAGTTAGGGTGCATAAAAAAAATCTGAAGGCACACATGGAAATTTTGAATTCTTTGTAAATACCACAAAGCTTTGATCAAAGAAGGGAAACTTGGGTAATAAGGTATGTCAAACTCTGAAACCAGCCAACATTCTGAAAACCATGCATCAAGTGGTGTATTGTTTAAGCTGCATCCACGTCCTTAATTATAACACTTGTATGTACAGCATCATTATATTCCACAGCTCTATATCTAATGCTATTTATCAAAGGAATTACAAAAGCAATATCCCATGCACCCATTAGTAGCATTTCTTTATAGATGGGCAGTGCTGTGCAGTCAACATCTTGATGCATTTTACCAATTGTGACATCATACAATGCATCATATAGGCCTGTTTCCTGGCTCTATGACTGCATATATACATGTATTACTAAGTACCCCACCATATCTTTATTCAGTATAAAACCTATCAAATAAAGTCATCATGAAAAAAGGGTGATCTTTTCTTTTAAATTCCAGCCCTGGGCGCAGCAAGTTACTATATCACACGCCAGGTAGCAGCTGTGAGCTTCGGTTAGTTCCCGTGGTGACACCCAGGTGGCGATTATGCTCATTCGAATCTCATTCCAGGGACTTCTTCTTACGAATATATATATAAGACACCCCCCCCTGCCCCCCCTCCTTGGTCCCCATTAGTATTTCATTGGGAATTCACGAGGGTCAACGCTTAGGAATTAAAGTGTAGGAAATCCTACAGAAATCACATACCTGCGAGACTGAAGTTAGTTCTGGCAACATCGACTGAGAAGAGCTGATAATATCAACCTTGTTCCTGAAAATGGATGTTGTTCAATGAAAAGTTACCCGTTATGTTATTCAGGGACCATCATGGGTAGGGACCAGAGAATTTGACACGGTGGCCTGGCCATTTCTTGAAATCGACATATGACAATGGCTTTAGTGACATGAGGTGAAAAATTAGTGACATGACAGTACATGACAAAAGCTACCGTAGTGGCCTGTATAAGTGCCGGGTCTTTGAATAAACGCCGGTATTGAATAAGTGCCGGGGGTAAAGTAGCATTGGAATTGAAAATCCACTATAAACTTAGTCTTGAATAAGGGCCGGGGGTAGAGCCAGGTTGAAATTTATAAGCACCGGGGCCCGCCCCCAATAAGGGACAAAAATTGCGCGCGAACGACCCCTTTTAGCCTATAATAACGCGCGAGGTTTTCCACTGAAAATAGGTGAAATTATTTTGACCCCCCCCCCATCAGAGGTATTGAAAAAATTCTGACCCCCCTGGTCAAGGGGTTGAAAAAATTCTGACCCCCCCTTTTGTTAAAAAATGATCACTCCCTTATATAGGCCATTACAGTAGGTGCTTTCTTAAATTCTACATGAGACATGAATGGTTCTTAGAAGTTAGAGGAGACAGGGGGCATGAGGATTGAACTGGCATGTGACATGAGTATTTCTTCAAATCGACATGTGACATGGGGGAATCTGTGTTAGTTCCACCCCACGCCCCCAACCACAACATGTGGACCCCCTGGATAATTTATACCCCCTCATTGGTATGTCACTATGATATGGCCTTAAAAAAATGGGTTCAGGGTGAGTAAGAGTGATAGATGTTTTACGCCATTTCGTCAGCTAAGGTCATATTCATGGCGAGAACTCCATTTCATAATTTCACTGAGGAACATGTCGGTGCTCGCGCATATGTGCCCCACACACATCCAAGGGGATAGGAAAGAGGAAATATAGACCCTTTTAATTGGGCTAGGGTTCAGGTAACATAGCCCAAAGTTTAGGTAAGTAGTGTCAATGGATGTGACTCCGAGATGGAAGTCCAGCTTATCACTCAAATGACACCCTTTGTGACTTCCTAGAAATAGGGAGTCAATATGCTGCCTCATTAGTGTCAGTAGACCGTTATAGGTATTGTACTTATCATATTTATTTTTCACCTTGACTCTACCATGTAACCCAGTGTCCGAGTCTACCCACAAGCCAAACCATACCAAAGACCAAAGGCTGGCGGCGTCAACTGCACTCAGTGACCCCGCCTCCTCCCACTGGAGGATACGCCGTCAATCACTAGCAGCTCGCTGCATGCTGGAAATTCCTAGCAGACAATGTTTAGAAACAACTCCTCCTGCTGGAGGACATGCCCATTGATCATGAGCAGCTCACAGCATACCGGGAGTTCCCAGCAGCTATATTTAGAACCACACTGAACTCCGTGAACCCCAGTGCTATGTTTGGGATCCCCCCTACATACCTGCACTCAGAGATGTCAGTTGGGTAAGGGCTAAACCTCTGAAGTTTTTTGGTGTTAGCAAAGCACCCATTTCCCTCAATTTATTATACTAAAAGCACCCATCTCATCTTCATTTCAACCTGTTTCCCTCATTAAAGACCTTTTAAAACCATCTCTAGATTGGATGGTGATAGAAAAACAATTAAAAGACTGCATTTGAATTTCAGCCAATCAGAAGCCAGCTTAGATTCATGTCCTCTGAAATGAGATTTCAGAGATCCTCTGATCTCTGAAAGGTGGTTTGTCTAGAAAAGGCTAGAGGGCAGCACAAGCCTGAACTATGCTCAGCCTTATGCTCCATAGATTAGAAGTAGAAAGAGCAAGTTGTAAGGGTATCTATGATTAATGTAATTCCCTCTATCTATATTATGACCACAGGATGGAAGTAGCCTCTGAGATGTCTGACTTTTGGGAAAGTTTGAACATCTGAAAATAGACAGACCTCTGAAGGTCTGACATCTCTGTGCACTGGAGTTCCCCAGTTACTATTTTTAGCTCACCTGATACTATTTTTAGGATGAGCTGGGTGAGCAGCTCCTACTACAAATACCTGTGGAGGGAGCAGCTCACTCATCTTTCCACCTTCATACTTCATACCTCACACACTCACGTGAGACCAAGGCCCTTGGCTCAAGGGCTAGGCTTGGACACTGTTGGGCACCTTTATACTGTATCACCAACTATACCTCGTGGACTTCCTATGAATAAAGTGGATATCAAACTGGATTCCTGATTCGTCTGTATTCATCCTTATTCATCATTTACGGACTCGTTGACATTAGGAATACAGGTCAGGGGATGTGTATTGAGCATAAATACCAAACGGAAATCAACTTCAGCCTAGGGCTAACCTGTCAATTTTAGAGCGGTGAGGGGGTGGCGATGGGGTTAAAGTCATCCCCCTACCTAGTACCATAAGCAAATAGGCTATGGGTTTTCAACCCTACCTGAGGGTGTTGCGAAAGGATGGGAACTAAGTTCTGTCAGACACGCTAATCCCAAACGGAACTGACTGACCTTAGGGAATCAATTCTCTGTTGTGGTTCCAAAAGGTAATTAATCATAGATAGGATTCAGGAGTGGTCCTGAATTGGTGAATACTTCCTAGGAATAACCAATTCCTTGGCCTCCCTACTATTGGAAGAGCTCACGTGGAACTAATCATGGAACCAGTCCCCCCAACCTTTCACACAGTCTGATCGAGAGGAATAAATTCCATTACAGTATAAGGTGGGAAGCGGCTTCTCGGGGTGAAGAGTGGGGAACTGAGTTAGCAAATCTATATCCATATCTTTTCGCAACAGCCCCCCGGTGTTGTTAGACCAAACCAGGACAATATTCCTTTCTACCGTAAACTCCCGCGTATAAGACACGTCCTCTAGGCCAAACAAAATGCTGGGGTGTCTTATAGCTTTCTCTCAAGTTGGGGGTGCGTCTTATAAGAGGGTTAATTTTACTATATAACAGTACTGGATTGACAAAAATCACCTTTAAAATGTGCGTTATACGCGAAAATGCGTGCTAAGTTTGGGGTGCGTCTTATACGCACAGCGCGTCTTATACGTGGGAGATTACGGTAGTTAAGAAATTTTGAGAGATACCAACCCAAGTGCTGCCGATATTCGTATATAATGATTTTTTTTTTCAAATTGGATACACTAAGAATTGCCAGATTTCTTTATAATCCCCATATTGTCCATTATCCCGGATTTGCCATATCGTCTAGACATTTGACTACATCGTTCAGGCTTCGCCCATATCAACTATTAGCCACTTCATCTGTTAAGTGCCTATACTCTACAAATCTCAGACTTTTCAGACCCTTTCACAAAGTATATTTTGCCACCATTTAAGTACCCATAATAACTGAGTTGTGGGAAATCCTGTTTGTATGGCTATGTACATATTGAATAAGAACATGGAGAAAAGTATGTTTTGTTTCTTTAATAATAATCCTCTTGGGAATGTCGTCTATTTACAGCCAGTTTAAATGCATACAAAATAAAATGCTCCGGTGTTAATTCCTGTTCTCACATCTTGTCTCTTCACCTCATTGTGGTGAATAAAATGAAATTTTATCTCATACCATCCACATCTGGAGAATGTCAAAAAGTACAGCTTTTCTTTCTGTATAAACCTCATGATTTGTAGTTGTGTGTGCTGGATATTGCCACCTAGAGGGGAGCTATGATATCTTTCAAATAATAAGTGTTGTTTAAGTCCTCTCTAGCTGGCCATTGCTATCCTTCCATTATCCCGCCCACTGCTTGTATCAGCGTTATGTTGTCACCTTTTAACATGATGCGTCCTGCAACCAACATAGTCAGAGATGATTAAAAATATAAGTTGGCACAGACTAACCAAACACAGGAAAAAGAAAACACAATGTGACCAATGGGTGGGGGCAACCTTTAGACTGGAAGTGAATTACCCAGTACACATTTTTTTTTTCTTAGTGACTCAATTTGAATGGACTAAGGGTATAGCTTGGCGCATTGTCACTCCTCGTGTAATAGTAGAATGTGCTATCAAATAATTCCTAGTTCGACTAATACAATACAGTAGTAGTTTCTTTGCCCCACTGCTAAGACGTTATATAATTTTACCTGTAATTTCCCGTGATTTACTTGACTCTTGCAGGTTTGTATAAGGATAGGACGACAGCTGATAGAGGAAATTCTAACCCCGTGCACGATAGCATACTTACCAAGTGACTTGCGGACATCAGTTTTCTGGTATACTTCCTCGGCATCATCAAGCACAATGTTCATGTATTCATCGAATCCCTGAAAGATGAATTACACAGTTACATTTACAAAGTCAAAGACTCCTCAAATGGGCCAAGTTGATTGCCTTAGCAGAATGTGATATGGCTGGTAATTAATGACTTGGATGAAAGCAAACTGCTTGAATACATTGCCTTTAGATGACATAAATTAAAGCATTTCATTTACTCTAAAAGCTTCTACCGTAATCTCCCACGTATAAGGCGCGTCTTATACGGGGGGGTTTAAGTTCTCCCTGGATCCACAATGGGGGACACCAAGACCTTTCTTTTGATATGTGACACTCCCATGTAACCCAATCAGCAGCATATGGGGTCCAGGGGGTCCAAGAAACACATAGCTTTTAAAATTCATTCAGTAGAAAAGAAGTCATGAATTTTTATTTTTCTAGCCAATTCCTAAAACTCTAGGTGCGCCTTATAGGTGGGGTGCGCCTTATACGCGGGAGATTACGGTATTCAGTTTAAGTACTGTAATACCCGTGTGAGTGAGTAATAGACTTTTAACACAATTTTAACAGCTAAGGTCATATTCATGGCGAGAACCACATTACACAATTTCAGAGGAATGTGTCAGTGTCCGTGCATATGTGCACCACACACATCTGAGGGGATAGGAAAGAGGAGATATAGACCTTTTTAAGTGGGCTAGGGAAGCCCGTAATACCCGTGTATAAGGCACATGACTTACCGTATATATGAACCACCCAGGACTACCTTGGTACCCAATGTGTAAAGCAACCTTGTGTATAAGATGTACATCGAATTCAAGTCTGTCCTATAAGGCACAACACTATTAGGTCATTTCAAGTTAAATTTACTACCGGTAGTCTTCTTGAAAACCTGCCGGACATGGGCAATGTCCGGCTAAAAATCAGCCGGTCCTACACATGACCCAGACCAGCAGGACCGGATGTCCGGCAGCTTTCCGATTTTTTCCACTTTTTTCAAATATTCCCATTAGAACTGGAGTTAGTCAGTTTAATAAAACATGCCTTCGTGACATGTTCTGATAATATCTTTGCCGTAGATACAGATACCGTATTCATTCTAATAAGCGCACATGCTCTAATAAGCGCACATCCCACAATTTTGGACCTCAAATCATGCAGTGCAAAAAACAACGATTTAGAGGGCAAAAATAATGATTTTGAGGGCAAAAACAACGATTTTTAAGACTTAGGGGGGTGTGCTTATTAGAATGAATTTTGTATTGAAGTCTTGAGCACCTAACAATCAAATTTCCGCACATGTGCATTTATTAGAATGAAGACGGTAATAGATTAAAATAATTCAATTCTGAACTCCAGTATATAACCAAGATCCCAACGTAGGGAACATTCTTTAAGACACAAGAGCCCCCCCCCCCCGATTAGTATGGTATTCGGGGGGCATTCAAAGTTAGTGGGAGAATGAATTTCAATATTCTGGGGTTCTCAGAATTGGGGAAAATGTTTGAAATTTAACTCAATATCTATTTATTCTATTTCCAGAGATGTCAGTTGGGTATGGGCTCAACCTCTGAAATTTTTGGGTGTTAGCAAAGCACCCATTTCCCTCAATTTATTATACTGAAAGCACCCATCTCATCTTCATTTCAACCTGTTCCCCTCATTAAAAACCTTTAAAACCATCTATAGATTGGTTGGTGATATCAAAACAATTAAAAGACTGCATTTGAATTTCAGCCAATCAGAAGACAGCTTAGATTCATGTCCTCTGAAATGAGATTTCAGAGATCCTCTGATCTCTGAAAGGTGGTTTGTCTAGAAAAGACTAGAGGGCAGCACAAGGCATGCTTAATTTCACCTGCTGAAGCCTGAACTATGCTCAGCCTTATGCTCCATAGAAGTAGAAAGGGCATGTTGTAAGGGTATCTATGATTAATGTAATTCCCTCTATCTACATTATGACCACAAGATGGAAGTAGCCTCTGAGATGTCTGACTTTTGGGAAAGTTTGAACATCTGAAAATAGACGGACCTCTGAAGGTCTGACATCTCTGTATTTCCTTGTGTGTAGAAAAACAAAGAACAAACTAACATGTATCTGGTCCTGCGTAAAAGTTAGCCAGTCCTGCATGAAGCAAATATCTGCAGGACCGAATGTCCTGCATGGTAAAAAAAGTTTTCGGATAGGCGGTATAATTTCACCTCGCCTGAAAAGTTCTGTAGGGCGCAGTTTGATAGCCTCAAATTCGTGTATAAGCCGCACCTTACACAAAGGTACTATGGTAGGACAGCTCGGAGGACCGCCATAGCGACGACCTCATTCCCAACCAAGGCCCGTCCAGGTTGAAAATTTTTGTTTATTCGAGCTGAAAGGTACAGTACTTACCACAATGCATCCTTCAATGCGGAGATTGGTCTGTTCATACAACCAGACAGAACATCTGGATCTCTGCAATTAAAAAAATGTGCTTTAAGTATTTGAATGGTCCCAAGAAATGCATGTGTCTATTTCGTGACACAATATAATAAACCTATTTCAAATTTCAAAAACGTGAAAACAGATATCTAATCATAACATTCAGTCGTAATAAGTGTAAATACTTACGTTTTGTAAAAATCTGAAGATCAAGTTCTGAGCACTGAGTTAAGGCAAACATTAAGTGAATGATTTCTTTTCATCAATAGATGTGGTAAATTGTCTTATGTTAATTCTATTAGGTACTGTAAATGTCGGAACAACTGCCATCTCACTATTAAACACGACTACCGTGGGTATCAGTGCCATTAGGTCCCGACCCCTTGTTGCACCATAATCATTGCCGAGGGGATTTCGATTAGTCTTTATGGTGAAATGACCACTTTTCATTTATATTAGTTAAGGCAATAGAGCAGAAAGTTAAAATTGGCTGGCGGGGTTTAGACCATATAAAATAGTACTAAACCCTGAGGGCGGGCCTCAAGTTTTAAGCCGGCTAAGAAAAGGTTGGACTGAAGAATGGGAACACTGCTAGTGGTAAGGAACCTGCAGATTATGATGATGATTAAGGGAGTAATATATTTGTAATTTTTTGACTCACAGTATCAGTGACAACCACCAAAAGACATTTACTCAATCTAAGTACAGTGTCCTGTGACATATCTTTACCGGCGATAAATAAAATCCCTGATTAGAGATTGGTTATTCATTCATCAACAGGGCTGGGTTTGAGAGGGCTATGAACGGGAAACGGACAGTTCGAAAGATTGTCATGTCAATTCAATAGGACGATTCAACGGGACAATTGGACAGAAATTGAAAGGACTATTGGACAGATTTTTGGGACAATTCGACAGGTTGGACTTGACATAAATAACATTTAGAAATTATTATCTTACATAAAAAACAACCGATTTTTGGCATTCCATGAACTGTCTCACAGCCGTATGAACATTTTCAACCCCTCCTGAGGTGGGTGGCCTAACAACTTTTGACCCCCCCCCCCTCCAGGGGGTGGGTGGAGGGACTAAATAATTTAGCCGTTTAGCAAAAAACGCCTGCATGCTAAGACAAGGCCTAGAAAAATATTGTTGTGTTCAGGTAACGCTACCTACCCTAAATTTTCGGCCCTACCCTAACTTCTTTGAGGCATTTTGGGGGGAAATCTGATATTGTGGCACTTAGGCCACACCAAAAAAATAAGTTGGTCTACGGATTTTGGTTTTGAAAAAAATGGTGCGAGCGAACGATTTTTTTTTTTTTAAAAGAATTTTTTGGCGTCCAATGGATTCCTTGCTCATGCTGGGAAATTGAGGCGAGCGAACAAATTTTATTTTTTAGAAATGTTGCCAAACATCACAAAGAGAAAACTTGTAGAAACTGAAGCGAGCGAAATCCGTAGACAAGATTTCTTTCAAAGAAAAAAAAAATTTGCATTTCCGAAAATGTGGAGAGGGCGATCCGTAGACCAACTTATTTTTTTGGTGCGGCCTTATTGAGACATGGAAGGTTTTTTCCCCGATCTCACACATCAAATTCGCATAGGCACGAAAATTTACAGCCAGCCCAAAAAAAATTCTCAATGAAAAAATCCCTACCTACCTACCCTATTTGCGTCCACATGAAATCTTATCAACGTGTTCAGCCTAAAGCGGTTAATGATTGTTCCTGACCTCCTTACTAGTCTACAGCCAGTTCATTCTAAATTTCATATCAACACTACACGTGTCTTGACAAAAAAGCAGATGACAACAATAGAGGTTTAACGCCATTTCGACAGCTAAGGTCATATTCATGGCGAGAACTACATTACACAATTTCACAGAGGAATGTGTCAGTGCCCGCACATATGTGCACCACACACATCCTGAGGGATAGGAAAGAGGAGATATAGACCCTTTTAAGTGGGCTAGGGAAGCCCGGGAGGCCATAGAGATGGCGAATGCAAAGGTCAACAACATGAATGATGAAAGGGGTATGCCCACCCCCTGGCTGAGCAAACCCATCCACTACTTCTCCAAAGGTCTACCCAGGAACCGCTATAATCTACTCCATGAAAACATGATACCCTCTCTTTACCTACTGGTTACCTGGGCTGATATACTAACAGACTGTCTCCAAAGAGCCCCCTTTGTGGACCTGCCACCAATAGTTAATGATTGGTCCACGGATGACGAGAATTAGGGTGTAGGCCACACCCTGTAAAGGTGATTCCTACTATGCCAAGAATATAATCACTTTGGATTATTTAGGATCATAAACTAACCACCCTTTCCTTGTAGAGCAAAAGGCCCTATACATGGGTAGGCAAATAAGAACTGCTGAAAATCCTCTTATTTCTTGGATACTTGAAACTGAAATTAAAATGGAAAAATAATCACCATTACTTTCTATACAGGCTAACTGGTATATACCGGTAAAGTTTACTTCAGATGCTATTACAAAGATTAAGCAGTTCTTGTTTAATGCTTATGCTAACCATTTTTTCTTGGAAAATAACTGTTAGTTTACTAAGCGCATGACACATGTTCAACTAATTAAGTGTTCACATGAAGGGTTTTCTAAAAAGATAGTTAAAGTACCACTGATCGGTCCACACTTGACAAAGCGGATGGACCCCGGTGAATCCCCCACTTGGGATTGAGGAAGTCATACTATGTTGAGCTGCAACTCTATTCACATCCTTTTCTTGTTCTTTGTTCACATGAGTGTATTAAGTTTCTATTGTATGTTGTTAATACTGGAGACACTATTAATGAGACAGATTAGGTGTAAGATGTTTGTTAAAGGTGTAGTTCTCTACTTAATGGTGTGTCGGCTGCTGAGGGACTTGAGATTCTGAGAAGAAAGAGGCAGGATGTAATCATATGACTTTAAGTCAACGTCCATACCTTAAGGAACAATGATTGAAAGGCCTAAGGGGTTTTATTTAGAGAATAGACAACCATCTTCTTCACATCAAGACTGTCTGTTGTCCTATAATGCACAAATGCATCTGAGTGCATTATAGGACAACAGACAGTCTAGATGTGAAGAAGGAGTTGTCTATTGTCTTTATAAAACGTTGTACATTTCATTCCAATCAATTAATTACCCAATAAAGGTATGTCTAGACCAATCAATGGCCCTTAACTTGTTTACAGCTATGGTGACCTTGCTCAGGTGTGCACAACACTCCTATAATGCACTCAAGGTCACTTCTATTGTGCAGCAGAGCACTGCCAGCCGTTTTATAAATGGTATTCTGGAATGTTCAAAGTATGCGTTACAAAAAAGAAACTATGCGCTTCTTTGCTTATGGACGCGGGTGGACACTCTCAGAGACATGGCTTAAGCCTCCAAAGGGAAATGAAGATATAGAAATAGATGGTTATGTTATGCATAGGTTAGACCGCCCTACAACCAACGCTGAAGGCCTGTGTACTCACATAAGGAATACTATTCCTCATGAGAGGATAACTCATCCTGATTGCGAGATAATGAGTAAGAAATGTGAAATGATGGTCTTCAGACTTGATAGGGTAGGCTGTAGGCCAGAGTATATCTTAATCCGTGCACTATCCACCCTAAGGCGTACATTCACATAGGTGTGGACTTAAATATTGACCTAGGGCCTTCGCAGGTATACCCTGAGGATCTTACAAGCCTGATGAACAAAAACAATTTAATAACATATATAGAGGAACCGACACGTCCACTCTATCAACCCACTCATGTGCTAGATCAGATTCTCTCAACTCAACCTGACGCAGCGTCACATGGAATAATTGATCTGAACATTTCAGATCATGTTCCGGTATTCTTGGTCAAAGAAAAAGAGAAATGTTAAAGACTAAAGTCGAATTCAAAGGTAGAACCTATGCTAACTATGATGAAGAGAAGATAAGGGGAAGCCTGCATACTCATATGGTTGACAGAGCTTATGAGCTACAAAACAGCCAGGATGCTAACCAAATATGGAATACGATGGAGAGCTCTATTGTATCTATGGCTGATAACTTGTTTCCAATTAAGACACACAAATATAAAGCTGAAAAGCCCCCTTGGCTCACCAATGAACTTAGACAATGAAGCACGCAAATATCGTACTCTCCCCAATGTAATGTGAATAGAGCAAGAGCATATCAAAACCTGACTAATTCACCATCAGAAGGGCCAGGGCTCAGTACATAAAGTACCAATTGCATGTTAACAGAAAGCACCCCAAGAAATTCTGGGAGACAGTAGGTTTGCTACTCCCTAGAAGGGCAAGGTTAAGGCAAATTCACCTTAAAGATGATGAAGGGTAATTCATAGACCCAGACAACACGGCGTCAATTGTAAACAAATACTTTTCTGAGATTGGATCTCAACTAGCTGCAATCATACCAGATATAGAGCCTGACAGTCCCTCAGATTCATCTATGGTTGAAAGAGCATTCACCCTGACCCTGGTGACTGAAGCCCAGGTTTTATCTGAAATTAAAAATATTGATGTGTATAAATCATCAGGTATAGAAAACATCTCATTCAGGTTACTGAAAGACTGTTTAACTACCGTAATTTCCTGCGTATAAGGCGCAGCCCGCGTATAAGGTGCACCTAGAGTTTTGGAAAATTCTCAAAAAACATTTAAAATTCATAACTTTGGTTCTACTGAATGAATTTTCAAAATTCAAAGACCTATGTGTAACTTGGGCCCCATGGACCCCCTGGGCCCCCATATATCCTGTTATGGCTAAGGGGGCATGTAACATATCAAAATAAAGGTCTTGGGAGTCCCCCTTTTGGATGCAATGAGAACTAAAACCCCCTGTATAAGACGCGCCTTATATGCGAGAGATTACGGTAGTCTTCTTAGAGAGTATACAAGACTTATCAATGTATCATTCCGCTCAGAAGTCTTCCCTGACAGATGGAAGACTGCCAGAGTTGTTCCTTTGCCTAAGGTGACCAATCCCACCAGACCAACAGAACTGAGGCCAAATCTTTGTTGCCGGTACCGGGTAAGATTGCAGAGAAATTGTTCACAAACAACTCTACCCATACTTAGAAACTCGTGGTCTTCTAAACTCTGCCCAAAATGGCTTTAGGCAAAATCATTCCACCTAGATGCCACCTTCATGGTAACCAAAATGGCACATGAAACATTGGTAAGACTCTATGGCAGCCATTGTCTTCCTGGACTATAAGAAGGCCTTTGATTCTCTACACCACCCCACACTTTTTTCTAAGCTTCCTGAGCTGGGATTGGCCCCTTCTGTAATTAATTGAATAAAAAGTTATATGAGTAAGAGAATGCAAGTAACTTTATGTAAAGGGGTCACGTCTTCGCAGTTGCAATATGGCACCGCTCAGGGTTCCATATTAGGTCCGCTACTATTTATAATTTATGTGAATAGCTTACCCGAGTTAGAGTTGAACTCTACCCTTAAACTTTATGCAGATGACACCCTGCTTATTTTCCATAATCCATTGTTTGCTGACTTAATGCTGCAAGTGCAACAAGACCTAAACAAAGTCCATAAATGGTGGAATGTGAATAAGCTCATGGTTAACGTTGCTACCGTAATCTCTCGCGTAGAAGGCGCAGCCCGCGTAGAAGGCGCACCCCCAACTTAGGGAAGGTTGGTTCACGTAGAAGGCGCACCTATCTCCCCTGAATGGGTATTTTGAAAAAACCCTCGTACAAGGCGCACCCCCAACTCAAGGAGGTCTGGTCCGCGTACAAGGCGCACCTTGTGCCTGGCCTGCCTACAAGGGTCTCCTTGTAGTTGGGGATAGCCCTAGTTAAGGTTGAATTCAGGTTGGGTATGATGCTGAACATATATTTTTTTTTAATGCCACAAATGAGGTGTGACCTGAAGTAGAACTTATCTCTGACATTTTATCATTAGTTCTTTTGATTTCTCTTCCTACATTCATGCATGCTATCAATGTTGTAGCATGTTAGGGAATGAATTTATATCAAAACATTATCTAAACATAGTTTGAACATCTATTCTTAAATCAAACACATAGCAAGTGTATATAAATGGTATACTGGCTCCATCTGGTGGCACTTCTAGGAATCATTCCTATTGAATACAGGATTATAAGTGATCATAGTCAAGATATAGTTTGCATCATTATTATGTGTTAGATTGTATTCCCAGTACTGTAGTTGTAAATGGATTATAGGTTATCCATGCTTAGATCACTGTTTTACATGATACATTTCATGTTATCATGTCAATAGGTCCTCATGATGTGGTTGATTTGTCAAAACTGTGTCAGAAGATAGTATACAATTGAAATTTACCTCAAACTGTACCTTAATCATGATCAATTATAATCATGTATTCACTGGGAATGGTTCCTAGAAGTGCCACCAGATGGAGCCAGTATACCATTTATATACACTTGCTTTATGTTTGACTTAAGAACAGATGTTCCAACTATGTTTAGATAATGTTATAATTTAAATTCATTCCCTATCATGCTACAACATTGATAGAATGCATGAATGTAGGAAGAGAAATCAAAAGAACTGATGATACAATGTTAGAGATAACTTCTACTTCTGGTCACACCTCATTTGTGGCACCCAAAAAAAACATATGTTCAGCATCATACCCAACTTGTTCTCAATTGATATATCAGAAAAACCTGCGTATAAGGCGCACCCCCAACTCAAGGCAGCTTGCCTCCCACGTACAAGACCCACCCACGGTCTGATTCGCGTATAAGACGCGCCTTATACGCGGGAGATTACGGTAAATCAAAGTGTATGTTAGTAACCAAGCTGGGAGAAGTGCCCCTCTTGACCCTCAGAATGGGCTACATGACCCTGGAGGAAGTCGACACCTACAAGTATGGAAATATAGGACAGCATTTTGCAATGCAAGTAACTCGAAAGGGCACTTAATCTCTTCTTTTAGGCCCCTTCTGATACTAACCTCATGTTCTCTTCGAGCGTTATCACTGTCAATGGTTAAGCCTATGGAGAATGCATCCATTATCACTTGTATGTTTCATTGGCGAATAACTCCTCTCTTGGCGAGTTAAGCATTGAGACAGTGTAATTCTCCTCCATTTTGTTATAATCCAGCAGTTTGCATGGCACCGTGAGTTGATTGTCTTGCTGTCCGCCATTTTGGATTTAGATGTTCTGTGCGCATGCGCGACCCCTCCTTGCCGGAAGTAGCATTTTCGAAGGAGAAATGATATATTCTATCGATTTAACTTGAAATTAATGGCTTTTTGAATACAATCCATGCATCTTTGGCAATATCAATCGAATTGAATCGAATACACCCTGTCTTTTTACTGTTATAGCCCCACAAATCGATGGTCTCGCTGTCCGCCATGTTGGATTTTGGTTCTATCTGCACATGCCCGACCCAATTTCCATGGTTATTTGGGTCAATTTGCACGACCACGGCTTTGTGATGCGAATTAAAGACAGGGCGCACACGTAATTTTTTACATTTTTAATCAAACATATCGATTCAAATTATATGCTTTTGTCCTTCTGTATCATATTTCTATATAATAACAGAATAATTGAAAAATAATAATAATAAAGACCATTTTTATGACAATAGAGACGCGCGGACGGATCGATTTACGGCAAATTCATCAACATTCATCAATTATCCGCACCACTCCCCCACCAAAAAGGCTGGAATGTTTGTTTTTCTGCACCACCTATGGGATTTAACATAGGCCTTCTCACTGTTAAGCTACCATTTAGTAGGCACTGAATCTCTGCTTTTTTTACCCGACTCTTATAACTCGTCTTTTGAGTTAATAAATGTGGATAAGAATCTAGATTTCCAAAAGCAAGCAAACATGATGTACTAGTCAATCTCACACACAATCTGGATGTTAAGGAGAATCAGGTTTTACATAGACACCCATTCAGCTCTTGTTATATTCAAAGCCATAGTGCTTCCATTTTTTTTACTATGGGTCAATATTTCTCGCTAATCAGAATATGACATATTATAATAAGCTCCGTGTATCAGCTAATACAGGTCTCCGCATTTGTTTCAAAGTGCACAACCCCACTACAGTACATGTTAAGGACCTATATATAAATGCCCATTTGTTGCCAATGGACCTTAGACGACTATACTTGCAACTGGCTGCTGGCCATAGACTGGTATATTCAGGAAAAATGGAGACCCTTCCCTCTTCTGGGACAAGAGCTTCAGGTGCCCCTCTTATAAAACAGGCACACCCAAAATCTGCAGCACTGTTGAATGCCCCCCCCCTTACCAACTGGAAGCACAATGGAATGCTCTCTCCCCCTCTCTCCGGTGGATCACAGATAGAGATACAAAAGGAACTGTTCAAATATTTGCAAACCCACTGGAGAAGAGATGAGTATAACAATCTCTATCAGGGAACCTCTATCATAAAGCATAGATACACGAACCTGAACGGTACTAGCTAGAGTCTATGACCCCCCCCCCCCCCATTACCGGTGCTCGATGCTATAGGGTAGTTAGTACAAAGGTACTACCCTGGCTCAAGCCGTCGCAGTCATGTCTGTCTCCCTAGTCATTAGGTCATGAATAATCATTCAGCATCAATGTATCATGCGTCATTGTAACCCGCTATCTCATCCCCTCTAGTTAGCATAGTCTATAGCTTGTACCATACCATGGTTTCCATGTTTGTCTTGTATGTGTTATGTTATGTTCGACTGATTTTTAAGAGACCACACATAATTGAGATACTCTAACAGTCAGTCAGGTCAGAGACAGAGCCTCAGAGGTATGCGTGAAATGGACTAAAAGAACTGAAAGATAATCATGGGATGCACCTGTTACCTTTTCCCCCTGGGGAGTGAGGTAGACCCGCGGATGTCCAAAAAGTTAGGGAATTTTTTTTTACAGATTCAGATTTAAAGCCAGGTTGTATTGAAAATTTTTGCACCTACGCAACGCGAATTTGCCTTACGTGATCGTAAAAACAAGATAAAGATAAGTGCCAAAAAAAGTTAGGGTTGGGCCAATCATTGCTTCTCGTCCAGGCCAATATGGCCTGGACGAGAAGCAATGATTTGTTTACAGGGGTCGCCACCATGCACTCACGGCAGACATACTTTGGAGGTGAATAACAAACCAGTGCCCACCATTGGCAGTCTCTGTGGCGAATCATGGGGGTGCAAGAAATGTAGTTTTTCTCCCAAACTATTACATCAAATTATTTGGGACTTTAAGCGAGTCACCTCAAGATATGAACAAAGTTATGTGTGAATATGAAGTAATTTCCCTCGGTAGATTTTGAGAGAATGAATTTTTAAATCATGGCTCCATTGCACCGTCCACCTGCCAGTCCTGGACAATCCAAACCCCAAATAATTAATGGCACTTCTACTCATAATTTCTTCACTGAACTTTCAGCGAGTTACCATCAGATGGTAAACTAATGGTGTGTGAAGTTTAAAAGCATTGTGATTAGGGGAAGTATCGAAATAATCAATTTGAGTCAATGGTTAGTGCCAGCCATGCAGCTCCCCTATAAGGCCCCTGCGCGAGGATTCACCTCCATTAAATGGAGGTACTACCAGTTGCAACGAGGTGTAGACAACTTTCCCCTCACTTAGCTTGGTTTTTGTCCATACCAATGTAGTGTAAGTGTTTGCTGAACAACATTCATTTTTTAGGCCTGCGGTTGAGGCCGAATTTTGAAATGAATACCGTAAAACGGGGATACTTTATCCCTTAACTTAAGGGTAACTTTAGCCCAGTCACAGAAAAATGTTGTTTTGATCTCGATATTACAATTAAGGATATTTTTTATATCTAGGTTACTTTTATCAAAAAGCCTATCATCTAAGCTACAATTATAGCCGTAATAGAATTTTGAAAGTGATAATTATTTTTAGATATAAGGCAATGAGTAGAGGCTAAAATTTTCACCGATTTTTGGTGTGTCCGGAAATTGCATCTGGATCAACTAATAATATTCAAGAATGAGTCTGTTGGTTTTAACCAACAATTAATCAACCCAAAGGCATCTCAAATCAAGTGTATTATATTCATTTTGCCCAAGAAGGATTTTATTATTTCACATTTTCTGTAAAATTAGCATTTCTCTAAAAAAATTGGGGTTACTTTGGCCCTTGGGAGTAACTTTGGCCCACCACTACTAAATGCCTCTCATTTTAGTCAAAATAGTCATATTTTTCACAATTTTTGTAACATGCCATATTTTAGACTGTGTCCATGAGTTTTGTTCACCTTTAATGAAAAATACCTGAATTGGATCCTTTCTTAGAATGCTTTTTATATTGACAAAGTTTTTTAGCGCCTCCCACGCCGCGTAGCGGCGATACCGCGAAGCGGTACGGGAGTGCGCTATGATGATTTCATTTGCCCCATGTGATGAGGTCTCACAATACAAAATAACAGTGGGAGGCGTTTTTTTACGCGGTCACAACGGCATTTCTTGTTAGGGGTAACTTTGACCCAATATTTGCTTGTAAAGAGATAAAAAAAATATACTATAGAAATCCCTTTGGGGCTTAGCCCTAAGTTGCCCTGAAGTAAGGGTAACTTTGCCCCAACCTATTTTGATGTAAATCTAGTACTTGCTGGACACAAAATTTTAAAATTGCATATACATGTGAAAGATACTGACTAAAACTCAAACTAATAATAGTTACTTCCCCAATACTTGCACTCCTATCATGCTAAATTTTTGGAAATATCCAAAAAGTGGGCCAAAGTATCCCTGTTTTACGGTACACATTTATCATGGATACGAAATGACCGTATTATCGCCCACCTTTTTGAAAAGAAACCACTGCTATATATAATGATTTTTGACATCGTCGCGCTATTGCAGTACGGACATTGATATCAAATTCAAAGGCAGTGTATAGATGTCCACATATAAACGGTAAACAAATCAAAATTGAATGGCAAAAGCAACTGTGAGTCTGACCACGGCGGGCACGTGAAAATGGAGCCGGTCCGTACCACTTACATTAAGTTACACCTCAATAACACTGGAAGTACTGGATGATGAAGTATAAAAAGGATACGATGGGTTGAACCATCACCTTCTGCACCTTCGTGCCTCCTTTGTAGGCCATTTTGCAGTCGCGTTTAGCAACAGCAAGGAAAAATTATAAGGGAAATTGGAATCCCCTCCACAGCAAACAATGGCGGTAATACGCACGCGGAACGACGACGCATGCGCAAAATGTAGAAGCGGAAGTTGTCACTGTTTTTCGGCGTGCTTTAGTTTAGAAACTTTGCACATTAAGGACCAGCGTAATCGGTGTAAAGACAACAAGAAAGTGGCAGGTAAATTCACTTAAATTATCCCTCTAAAGAGTTTGTTATCATTATAGTAAGAGTTGGTTGGACATACATGAACTAGATACTGGTAACTTTTTTAGACACAGAACCAATGGGGACAACAAATCATTAGCTAAAATGAGAAAACTACTGTAACTGAGTTGTGGGTGAGTCATGATCTGTCACTGTCAGACATGTACAAACAATTTCATACCTGAGTGAACTTGCTGGATCACACGGCAGGTACATCATTTTCAGTCTTGTCCGGTCGGGATTCAGGGAACTCCCTCTCTCATGTTTGGGGATTGTGGGTCCCCAATGGCAATATAACTACGCACTGTACCTGCCTACATTTAACCACTACAGCAACCAGCGGCCAGAACTACTTTTAGTACCCACAAATGCTGGTCACCAGAGACGACTCACTAGTGGTCGAGCTGGGGCCAGATTGGTATTTAAATAACACTAGAATCTAGATCTATTAAATTGAGTTGTCATTATTTATCAACACGGGTTAGAGGTTGTCCGGCGGGCACTGACTCTTACCTGACGGGAGAGTCAGGCTTCCTGCATAGGTAGGCACTTACCTAGTTTTCAAGACTTTGTCCCATGCAATTTGTCTTTTAAGCGATGGATAGATCTCGTTAAAAGAAATGGATTTGCTCTTTAAATGAAGTCTTTATGTCAAGTATAAGGGAAGTTATGAATGATCAAAGACCCCAAATCGAACCCAAAATTCTGCCACTGTTAGGAGTTTAAATAGGGCCCAGATTTGTGATCAAGCATATCTGATACAGGAGTGGCTACATCTCTTAAATCATTATTTTGGACTATTTTCTTTTCATGTATGGAAGAGTTCCCCATAAAAGGTTGAAAATCAATGTACAGTAAAATTCCGTTATTACAAAGTGCTTGGGACAAGGAGAAAAATTTGTTATAAACGAATTTTGTTGTAACCAAATCATGTAGTAAAGGCCATTAATAAGTTCATATCACATTGTAGGCGGTTGTAGAAGCCCTATCACACATCCTGACACCTCTCAGATCTCCCATACCCACATACAGGCGTTCATAGGACCATATAGGTGGCTGTAGAAGCCCTATCACACATCCTGACACCTCTCAGATCTCCTGTACCAGCCTACAGACGTGCCTACCACGAGGTTAGCAGTTGTAGAAGCCCTATCACACATCCTGACACCTCTCAGATCTCCCCTCTGAGGGTACAAGTGAAGCCTTTGAAGTCATTGTAAGGCCAGTAAGGCTACTGTACAAGCCCAAAAAGTTCGTTGTAAACGATCTCAGGTCATGATAAGTTTGTTATAGAGGGATTTATTTACTATAGAAATGTATGAGGCTGAATTGGTACAATGGAATTTGTTTGTTATAAACGAAAATTCGTTGTAACAGGATTCGTTGTAATGGAATTTTACTGTATCATATCAAAATTTAACAATTTAAAGGGATTTTATCTTGACCTAATATCATCTGCCGTTTAGCGATCTCACAGAATTAGCGCAAAATTATGGAGTTCATATGAGATCTTTAATCGGTCAGAATTTCCCTTTAAATTGATGTAAAGACTTCATTTAAAAAGGAAATCCACTTATTTTTATCAGCTCTATCCATTGCTTTATAAATGATATACATAGGATTGGATTCTAGCAAACAGACAAGGACCTAACATTGAGAAGCTGGTGGAAGGGTGATAGCGAATGGCACGATAAAATTTTGTTGGGGTCTGGCAAACATCCTGTTCCCCTATGAAATGAAAAAACCAAGACAGTTTCTAAACCATTTTTTTCTGTAGAAAGTGTGAGAACTATTCTCTTTTATGTGAGATTTGGCCTTTATACCAAAAAATTATTTCAAAGTTATGGGGTAACTTCACTTGGGGAGAATGGGATGTTTATCTGAATCAATTATTTCTCAAATAGATTCTTATTAAACCCCTAATCAATCCCTTTAAAATGAGCCCATGATTGTTAAGATCCTCCAATAAATAGCTACACAATGAGCTTCCAGAGGCGCGGAGAGTTTTCGCGCCCCCTCTTTGATCTATAGTAGCGCGCGGGCTTTTTTGCTAAAAAGAGGGTAAATTTGTTTAGCCCCCCCCCCCTCAAGAGGGGTCAAAATTTTTTTAGCCCCCCCCTCGAGAGGGGTCAGAATTTTTTACGCCCCCCCTCTCAAACCCACCACCCCCCCCTGTTGATAATAAATGACCACTCCATAAGTGCCTAGCATAGGGCTCATTTGTCAGGTGGCTGGAATTGTAGGACATACTTTTTTTATGTCGATTTCCTCTTAAAGATGGCTTCCTTAGACATGTTTGTTGCCATTTTGTGAGAAACCTTTAATATGAGGGCCCAGATTATTTGGTTCTCGCAAATCTGTTAGACTTCATATCAAGTTTAGCTGCCAAGGTCGCCATGTTGGATGTGGTTTCAGGTCTCACAACAGAGGTGTTATTCATGAAATAATGTTATTCATGAGAATCTGCTTGGAAAGTGGAGATTGACTTCCTGTTTGGCAGAAAATGCACCTGCTATTAGCTACCCTTGCAACCCACACGGCATGTGCCAAATCTTGGAAAAGGGTGCGATCTAAAAGTTTCCAACAAAAGATGCTCTTCCCACTCACAGACAGCAAAACTAAGGTGGTACTCTTGTCAATATCATAAGCTGATTGTTGGGGATTTATTTCTGTCAAATGTTATTCTTAGAAACTTGCCGTTTCTAGAGCACCTGAAAGTTTTAGGTATGCCAGTCCCAGCGACTCAGTCCTTAACTGAGTCGTGCCCAGTGACTAGTTAGAGGGGGCAGGTTTAAAAGTTTTGGCCCCTCTTGAGCGGGCATAAAAAACATAAAAAAAGGCCTTTGATATTTTAGGCTTTTACCAGCGCCTACGGCGCTGTGATTATAATGGGCAAAGTTCGCTTTTGGCTGAACCCTCAGTTGCGCTATATTCACAGTCTCTGATTCACAGTAATTGTGCATGACGGGACATACAAAACTATGAATAGAACCCATGTATGAACCCATATGCTAGGATGGTAGGGCTACGAGTTTTCTTTCTTTTGAGTGTTTTTTTTATTAAAATTTAATTTCAAAATGCAATATCTAAGTTATCACACATGTAGAAGTGGCATTTAAGAATAACACTTGCAATGTAAGAGCACAGAGAACTAAAGAGAGAATAGGGATTATTCTGCAAATATCTTCAAGCTAATGGCAATCACGCAACTCTACTACTTCCGTTTTGACAGTTCCGGTGGCCCGCAGTCGAGAGCCGAGGTATTTTATATATGGTAGTTTAACTAGCAAAATTACCTCAGACTCAGTACCCGCATCACCGTGAAAGATAACAATATAGGCCATGATACTTGATAGGGGATATCCCAAACACCAAACAATATCATTGTGAGAAGAATCCTCTAGACTACGGATTGAAATATGATGGCACAATTCAATTGAGGGTCCAACCTATGAATACGGTAGATGGCTCTAAGGGGCCATGTTCAAAATTTGAGTTTGATTTTTTTTTTATTCTTTGTCAGGCAAGTTGATAAGGCGAGGCGAGCATGGCAACCGTGCCAGTAACATCAAGGTAGTGTTGAGGTGAGGAGGTGTAGACAGCCGTCTCCTGAGTTACAAACTTTGAGTTTGACGTCTGTGATGAATGAAAGGTAAACAAGAAATGCGGTTGTGACCGCGTAAAAAAACGCCTCCCACCGTTAATGTCGGTATTCAGTAATTTTGTATTGTGAGACCTCATCACATGGGGCAAATGCAATCATCATAGCGCACTCCTGTACCGCTTCGCGGTACCGCCGCTACGTGGCGTGGGAGGCGCTAAAAAACGGGATTGTGATGTCAGACAAGGTATACTGCTGCTGAGACTAATACTTATGATTTGATCACAATCATGTATTTATAAGAAATGTGATTGTCATAACCATGATAGCACATTTATTGTAATTATGACTGTCATGTCAAAATGGTTAATGTGCATGTACATTGTATGTCAAATCTCCAAATGAAAGTTAATCGAGTGTCAAATGACATGAGGTGTCATGGAAAGCTTTTCCGTAGAGCTAGTGTACATAGTCCTGGGAGGTTTTAAAACACCACAGCTCATCCAGAAAAACTGGAGAAGGGACAGTAAAACTGACCGGTAGTCACACCTCCCATCTCTGACACTGCATCACCCCACCATCACCACAAAACACCAGGGGTGGTCACAGACCCTCCCATCACCTATACCAATCCTCATGGAGAGAATACTGATTATCTTCTAAAACACGGGGAGGAAGTACCAGGGTATTACCGAAAAATCAAGTGATTCCAAACTTTTTGCATTACAGTAGCTGATACGGAACAACCCACTTCATCAAGATGAGTGTCAACGTAGCTGACATCTCAGAGAACACCAAGCTAGGTAGGGAGTTCGCCCTGCTCGGTAACTATGACACGTCCCTGGTGTATTACCAGGCCGTGCTCTCACAGATTCAAAAACTCCAGACCACCATCAAGGATGCCACAAGGAAGCAGAAGTGGCAACAGGTCTGTATGTCATGCACAGCATTGATAACGATATAAGTGTGTTTTAAGATAAGGCCTCTACCTAGAAAATTGCCCTATATAGGCCTTTGTTTAGTTGTAAAAATGTGTGTCTCCCACGAACACTAATTTTTGCCAACACTTTGAAATTTATGCTGTGATTAATAATAAAATTTGTTGGTTGAATGCAGGTTCGCCAAAAGATCGCCCAAGAATTTGAACAAGTTAAGGATATCAGCAATACGATAGCTAGTTTTAAGGCTGACAGTTCAAGAGATTATCAGTCCTATGATAACGACCGTCCTGTTGGTGGCCCAGGCCACCACAGTCACTATGAAGAGCCAACTCGTGATCCTGACGTCTGGCCCCCACCTACTCCAGTTGAACACAGGTGGGTGAGATAAGTGTATTACAAAGTTGACCTCATCACAGGGGTCGCCAAATCGGTTTGGAACCAGTGTGGCCACTAGGCACGACAATAAATCGAAGTTGCGTCCAACAGGTTAATGTCATATACCCAGCCCTGTCCTAGGCGAATTTCAGGTGTGTGTTTTTTTTTTTTCAGAGTGAAGCTATACAATCAGTCAATATCAACTCTTTACTTAACTTGTATTGTATAAAGCTACATATTACTATATACCTTCCATCTAATGCATACTGTGAGGTGTGGCAACTCATACATGATACAAGACGCAGCCAAGACTTGATTTTGATTCTGTCAGAGAGATCTCACTTGTACCAATTGTCCTATGTTTAGATCATTCAGCAATGTAGAACCATAAGGTAAAAAAAAAAAAAAAAAAAACAGCAATCCAGCCATTCCGAATGCATCACCAATTCTTGATGTTGAATTTTTCCCCAGACCCTCACCAAACATTCGTGGAGGCCGCCCAGCACCAAAGAGAGCTGAGCCAATCCGTAAAGCAGCACCAGCAGGGCGGAACGATGCCCGTGGTGCAGCACCAAGACGCGGCAATGATCGTGATAATCGGCCTGTTGGACGAGCAGAAAGAATTCGGAGTGACCGTGACAAGGACAAGAAAAAAGATCAGGCAGCAGCTGATGGGGAAAAGAAGTTTGACCCCACGGGCTACGACAAGGACCTCGTTGAGAATCTGGAGAGGGACATAGTGCAGAAAAATCCAAATGTACACTGGTAGGTGATCCACTTTATACCCAGCTCGTTTGATGAATGTAGTTTTGGTTCAATGTGAAATTTATAGCCATCAAAGCCTTTAATAATCGTGGCTACTAGTATAAATGAACCAGCCTTTACCTTTCACCAAGGCAAGACTTACAATTTTTGGATTTTTAAGCTTTATACGAGCATATTTTAAGTGCTTTTCTATAGGTGGTCAGTCAAAATATTAACGAGTCAAGTAGTACCATTTCCCATGTTTCTATGATCTCCATATCTCCATTATCTACTTGAACCGTTTTTTAGAGGGGCTTGAAACAAAAACAAAAAATCATATCTCAGTTAATTCCCAATCTATGTCCATGAAATTTTTTTAGGGGGAAGTATGACCATAGTTAGATTTTTTGTCACTGTTTTCAAATTTTTTATTTTTTTTTTTTCATTAGGGGGGTGCTGTGAATCTTTTTTCATTTTGGCCCAATTGTCCAGATATATGGCTTTGTGTGACATTAAAAAAAATTGCAACAGGCCCCAGGAGAAGGGGACAATGTCACCACGGGTAAAAATAGCTTCTTTGGATAAAGTACAACAAAGCCTTTCGTACCTTGGCAAAAAGGTAAGATACATAAAAAAAAATCGTAAAAAATGTGGCATGAAAAAACCTCTGTGGAGCTCCTATTGCCATTTTGGTAGGTTAGTTCACTCAATACCTACAAGGTGGCACCACCTTTGGTCCTGATTGTCTCAAACAGACCCAAGTGGGTCTTATCAACCCTACTCTGTGATTGGATGGATGGATTGATGGGACTATGGGACTTTAGTTGGGAAGTTCAAATTTTAATACATGTACATATACGGGCTGGATCCTCAATAGGGGTTTATTTGCGGATCAACACGGTGAAAGGTACTCCCACAATGGGGTGCAGGGGCGTACATTTTACCGTGTTGACCCACATTTACTTGACTCGTTTTTTTTATGGATTCCAGACACATTACCATGGTCTATGCACAATATAGCACGGCACCTTTTGGATGCTTCCGGAACATGTACCTGAGATTTATGATAGCACTGAGCCTGTAGTTGATGTACTGATGATGTGAATGTCGCCTTGGTCAGGCAAAATTCAGAATGTGGAGCGTAAATGTTAAATTGTATATAGAAATCACATGGTATACAGGTAAATGGATAAGAATAGATAAAAAGTCATGGGAACATTAAAGTACTTAGGTGTATGCTGGACTGTGTATGTGTTTTAGGGCCGATATCGCCGACTTGGAGGAAGCAAAGAAATTACTGGAGGAAGCCGTTGTTCTACCCCTAATTGTGCCAGACTTCTTCAAAGGTATACGGCGACCGTGGAAGGTAAGTATGTCTTGGTTTTTGTCAAGTAGTCCCCCTCCCCCCCCCCCAAAAAAAAAGAGTAAAAGTAAACAATACCTTGAAATGAAGCTGTGAATGCATGCATATGATGAATATAAACACCATCGAGATTATACCCTGTATGAAATAATGGCCCGTTATTATTAAAATCATCAATCATCCAATTTTATTTTATCATGAGTTGTAATAGCTGATTGTAGAAATAACTTTGTGATACTTAGGGTCTGAACTTTGTAATTGTGATCATTTACAACCAAATGTATTATCCCATGTTGGTAAACAACTGATCAAAGTGTTTTTGAACGGTCAGGAATTTACGTTGAAGGAGGTGGTACTGCTCACAGTGGTGAGGGCCAAGTACCAACTCTGTCATCTAAAAACATCTTTCTTCATCTCAGAAAGCCCCAATTCTATGCTGTATGCATTACACATTAGAACATAGAAAAACTGTCTTTCGGCATGCAGCCTTTGGAAATGTTAATGACCGATATGTACTGTAATTGCACATCTACTGTAAAACCCTGGTCATAAGCCGATCTTTTTTTTGTTGCTATTTTTGGTCGAAATAGGCTTCTAAATTCTTGCATAAGTCTACCCCTGGCAGCTTATGAGCTGGGTTTTATTAGAATAAAGAGAAACCTGTAAAATTTTCACCCTAAAATCAGCTAATACCATTTTACCAAACTCCACCCCCAGCTTATGACAGGGGTCGGCTTATGACCGAGGTCTTTTTCGGTACTCGGTATCTAAGGCCTGGGCTTACATTTATCTGAGCTTTCTCCAACTCCTAATTTAGCTTCTCTTGGTAGTGTGATCCCTTTAGTTGTTTTCCGCTGCACATCTACATTGGTGCATGCCTACAGAAAAATCAAGGTAGCTTAGTTCCCAACTTTCAAAATTTGCCCCTTGCGTTGTATGTATTTAAGAGCTGTCCCTCTAAGCCATGCATGCTTGGCATCATATTGGTAAGAATCTATGTATGTTATAGTGTGGTAGCTATCACAACCAGAAAGGGTTGAACATCCCCTGATTGTTCATTATTGAACTGACCTGGTCACCCGGCGGCATTTGGCATTTTTAGGGCGTACTTATGGTGGGGCCGCCTGGTACTGGGAAAACACTACTAGCCAAGGCCGTAGCAACTGAGTGTGGCACCACCTTTTTCAACGTCTCCTCCTCGTCGCTGACCTCAAAGTATCGTGGGGAGTCAGAAAAGCTAGTGCGGCTTCTTTTCGAAATGGTAAGGCTAAGTTATAAAGATGCAAACACCTAAAATGTTGCTGTTGTTGACCCTATTTGTTGTTGTTGCACCCGCCTTACCACATTAGGGCGTACTGATGGTGGGGCCTCCAGGCACCGGGAAAACCCTTCTCGCCAAAGCTGTCGCCACTGAGTGCGGCACAACCTTTTTCAATGTTTCCTCGTCGTCACTGACGTCCAAGTACCATGGAGAGTCGGAAAAATTAGTGCGAATTCTGTTTGAGATGGTAGGTGGTTGTTGGGGTCTATTATTTGCTGCCTTGTGTTGGGGGCATGACGAGCCTTGGGTGGTCGGTGTAGTGCCTTCTGCTCTTATCCTGTTTGTACCCAAAGTTTCTATATTCCACAACCCGTAGAAAGTGACTAACTGAAATCGCACATGTCTTTATAACTAACCCCCTTGTCCACCATGTTCAGCTTCTTTCCAATCACTTGTGTTCTGAAGAAAAATTACGCCAAAATGAACTTATTATATCTTTACAGTAAGGGTGACTTTAGCAATTATGTACTACACGTCATGTTTCAACAGTTTCCATACATTGCACTTAATACGGCTAATACCAGGTACAGATTGGATTGACAAAATTCTAAAACATATTATACATAACTACTTATTTGTCCTTATAAACGTGTTATTCTATGCACTATGCACGATCTGTAGCATGTAAATCATTTGTCATAGATATGTGGTACTGGGTATTCCATCAGAAAATGTATATAGAAATTATTCAGACGTTGTATATGTTTCTAACCAGGACAACTTATTAATCTCCATAGCATAATGCGTTTTTAGACACAAGTGTTTCAATGTGTGCTTCAGTACATAGAATATGTGATTAATAATTAACAATGTTATATGTAGATTTGACCAAGTGTACCTACTCTACTCATACAAAAGAAACTTTGCAAACCTTTATTGAACATACTGGTGATAAGAGCTCAGTATGTTGACCACTACACAGTAAGTTCAGTGTTTCTGAGTTCCAACTACATGTTCTCGAATTTTTATCTGTAATAATTATCGATAATGATAAAATTAGGGTTATTAAAGTACAGGTAGTTGAATACTGACTCCACATTCAAATGTGATGTTATCTTTGCTTCAGCTTTACTTTATGAGCAGATTTGTTTCTGTACATTTGATGATTTATTGAATACGTCGTTCATGTGGAATAAGATTGATAACTTAATTTTATCTACAATGTAGAATAAGTTTGATGACTAAAAGCGCAACTAGAACAAGTACAGAACAGAACAGTTTACATTATTCACTTCAGAAAGCGAAGCAAACTTTGCTTGTAATGAATGTTCGAAATATATGTGTAAGCCACTGGCTTTTTTCATCTACTGCTCACAGTTCATTCACAAATTAGATTGCACCTGTAGGTTAAAATTCCTGAACAAATCACGCCACTTTATAGCTGTTATATCTATTGTAGTCAGCACGACTAAAGCCTGGGCTTTGTATCAGCTTAGGTAGAAACATTCACACATTCTGCATTTAGCTTAACATGAAGCAGGCATAAAAAACTTGAAATGGATGGACTATTGATAAACATTCATTCAGTCTCCATCGCCCGGTATAAATGTATTCTGTTTATATTAATGGTTATTTTTTCAACCATTGTTATTGAAGAGTGAAGCTCTTATTTTTTTTTTTTTTTTTTTTTAAAGCTCTGAATTGGCGACTTTGCCGCAGTGCAAAAGTCGGCGGAGTTAGCTCCTTGATTCAGAGCGCCTTTAATATGACAATATAAGTGTTGTGTTTATCAACAAAGAAAAGAAAGGCCGGCATGGGAGTTTAGACAGTAGTACTATTCAAGAGACATCTCTAAGGTCCGTCAATGTCAATCCATTTTTAGTCAAAACAAAACTGTGTAGAACCTATTTTACCTACCGGTAATGTTAATTAATACAATCATCTTGCTTCCTACTAGGCGCGGTTCTATGCACCAAGCACAATTTTTGTTGATGAGATTGATTCAATCTGCTCAAAGCGTGGAGGGGCATCTGAGCATGAGGCTAGTAGAAGGGTCAAGTCGGAGCTGCTCATCCAGATGGACGGTAAGTCCAGTTAGTGGTCAGTCGGGAGGAGTTGTTAGAAGATAGGAGATAAGATAAGGGTCCAACTGAGGCCTTCTACTACTGACCCCTGGTTTACGAATCTCTCTATTTTTCTTAAAGAGGTAATTTCTATTATGAAGTAGGCTGATTTTTTTCTTTCCTCAAATTTAAATTCCTGATTTGTTATAGATTTTTCTTCCAACTTATCAATGATTTTGTGACTGGAAAATTCCTGTCACTTTCTATTACCCAGAGGTTTAGAGCCCCATTGCCTGTCCACATCACCCTCCCGCCCGGGGAGGTTTCAGAAACGAGTAACGTAGGCCTGAGTCGTTGATTTTGTGCTATGTTAAAGAGTAGGACCTGTATTTTTTTATAATGGATCCTCATATGTTAGTATGGGTGAAATATTCTGGAATCTTGGTTTATTTCATAACAGTACATTCTTCATTCCATTACTCAGAGTATGTTCCGTCTGGTAATATTTCGTATTAATCTTTATGTGGTGCAGGTGTAACGGGAGCTACCGGCCAAGATGATGACCCAACCAAGATTGTCATGGTATTGGCAGCAACTAACTTCCCGTGGGACATTGATGAGGCTCTCAGGAGACGACTCGAAAAGCGTATCTACATTCCCCTCCCTGTTGGTAAGTGTGGGCTGTATACCATAAAAAAATTATGCCAACTTATGTCCTCCCCCTGGGCTTCCCTAGCCCACTTAAAAGGGTCTATTTCTCCTCTTTCCTATCCTCTTGGGATGTGTGTGGTGCACATATGCGCGGGCACTGACACATTCCCCTGTGAAATTGTGTAATGTAGTTCTCGCCATGAATATGACCTTAGCTGTTGAAATGGCGTTAAACATCTATTACTCACTCACTCACTCACTCACTCACTATGCCCTCCCCCAAAAAAGGTTGCAGATGTTTTGGTTGGAATTTTGAAGAAATGACAAATGGAATTGTGTTGGGTGCAACAATCGTTTTTGCCGCCCAGTCCCCGACTACCAGAACCAGTGGTCCAGTCCCCCTGAAAGATTGCACCTTTTCAAGAAAAATTTCGTAAAACCCTGGTCATAAGCCGATCTCAAGTCACTTTTGAAGCTATTCACTCCTTAATCTGTTGTGATAAAACCATGGTCATAAGCTGGGGATGGACTTTGGTGAAATAGCAAAAAATAAATAAAACAGATCGGTTTGTTACCAGGTCTAACAGTACTTGTCTAGTTTTGAGAAAAATTGTTTGAAAATTGTTGTCCCGTCACAATTGAAAAGGACCTACCGGTAGGCTAAATTTCTGGTAATTCTTCCCAACGCCTTTATATAGAAATTGTGTATATATTCATTATTCCGCAAATGATGTAAGAAAAAAAAATATTTTGTATTTTAGCGGAGGGACGCAAAAAACTTCTAGACATAAATCTAAAGGAGGTGAACTTGGCCCCTGATGTGGACCTCAATGTTATTGCGGAGAAACTGGAAGGATACTCTGGAGCTGATATAACTAATGTGTGCAGGTAAAGATATTATCTCACATCTAGGTGTTTTAGTATTTCATGATTTAAGCACTCCTTTTCAAAGTATCAGAGGAAGACATCTATAATTCAAAATGTGTTTTTTAATTCCACGGTCATTGTGATTTGAGTATAAACGAAATCTTACAGATAGCAAGGCGCTCTAATCCAATGGGCCTGACTTTCAGTTGAAATCTTGATGACTAGCAGATATATATGTATAACATGATTTTAGTAATAGATCTTGTCATCAACCAAAACTACACGTATATTCTTTCAAGCATTCAGTATGTTGATTGCAATGATGTGTATTCTAGGGATGCAGCTATGATGTCCATGCGAAGACGAATCGCTGGCTTGACGCCTGACCAGATCCGTAACATTCCAAAGGAGGAACTTGAAACACCTACCACCATGGAAGACTTTGAGATGGCCTCCAAAAAGGTTTCTAAGTCTGTATCAAATGAGGATATAAAGAAGTACACTGAATGGATGGCAGAATTTGGTGCAAACTAGAGACAGGTGCCAATATTCTCGCGACCATTGGCATAGAGATGCCATATTTCTGCCTTTTGGAAGAATTGTTTCTCTGGGATTTCCATATTTGATTATAACAATTGACCAGAATTAGATTTCTCAGCTATGGTGAAACCAGTTTGTGGCATTTCTGCATGGTTCATAGTTCTTATAAAAAGTACTATCGTGAGGATCTCAATTGAAAGAGCACAGCTTTTGACTTCTCTTACTACAAAAGCACACATGCTACTGGGGTATCTCTACAAGTGACGCCTACTACCGTAAAACCCCGGTCATAAGCCGGATTCTTTTTCTTTTTTTTTTTTTTACTAAAATCGGCTTCTAAATTCCCCAACTCTACCCCCGGCTTATGACCGGGGTTTTAATACAATAGATTAAAGAGAAAATTGGGAAAATTTGGCCCTAAAATCGGCTTATGGAATTTCCCTGAACTCACCCCCCAGCTTATGACCGGGGCCGGCTTAATACCAGGGTATTAGCTGTTTTTATAATTTACTCCCCACCAAACTTTATTTACGATGTGTATATGCCATCTAAACCTCGCAATTTATTCATTGGGCATGAGCAAAGAAAGGCGACGATTGTGTTCATTAATAAAGGATCTCCCTTTTAGTGAAAATGAATGTAGAATATTGAAGTCCTGTACAGTGTTCGGGGGATTGGCAGTGGAGGCCCACCTATAATTATATACATGTGTATGGGCTGTGATATTTAAGTGATCTTTGATAGGCAATGCTACTTTTCATTTAAAAAGTTGTGATATAACCAAGTAAATAACGAATAAACAATGATAATGTAAAATTCATCACGATCTGTTGTGTTTTAATGTCTAATATCCAAAATTGAAGTGAAATAATTGAGTCGATATGATTCTCGTTTCCAAACGCGTAGCTTATGATTGGGCATCCTATAATCCATTTGAAATTTTGAATGAATAGCTAATTTCATAAAACTTTTTGAATACCCGTATATCTCTCTGGGTATGGTATACAATATGTGTAATTTGTGTTTACATATGGTCAGATGACAGGACATCATTTGTTATCTGTATATTGAAAAATTATCAATTACTCTGGTTTGATACCATACTACTTTTATACATCCTGAAGAATTACTTTAATGAAACTGCTGCGACCTAGTATGATCATCGTGCCATTCGCCTTCTGTCTTTGGTATGTCCGTTTTCAATTCATCTTTGTCTGGAGCATCCCCTTTCTGTGCAATACTGGAATACGGATAAGACAAATTATATTTAGCCTTTGGCCTATTCTATCTGTACTTAATTCAGATGTAATATTTCTATCAAACTGATGGGGTTTCAATTATCAACTCCATCTAGTCCATAAACTGTCTTCAACTGTGTGATTAAGGCTCTGATAGGTTTTATATTAGGGTTAACATTGAGAGATTTGTGTTTGTTACCTACCATGAGACGGCGATGCAGAGTATCAATAACAGAAGCATGCCACCACCTACTGCAATACTGATTAAGACATTCTTGTTCGCAGCACGGGTGATCTCAGAATCCTCAGTATCCTGAGCCATCTCATCGACTAGTGCATTCTCGTCATAGTCAACATCTTCATCAGACACTCCACCACTGTCTTCAGCCTTCTGCTTTGATGCAGCTAGAAAGTAAGGACTGATATAAATCGACGGAAATGTCAAAATTCTATACAAGACTACTCCTCTATACTTTATAATTGTTTTAATCAGTTTAAACTTGGGATATGATTGATAATATTTATAAGAAGCAATATTTGATGGCAGTATTCCATTCAAAAGCAGTGTTGAAGTGCAATGATGTATGTATTAGAATTTCGTAGCAAAATAAGATGTGTACATATATACATACCATTTGATTGAAACAGATCCCTAATTAAATCACTAGACACTGACAAGCAACATGACAAAGACGGAGCACTAAGACAGGTGAATTCTCCACCAAACCATCAAAGGAAAAAGACCACGATTTTTGACTGCCATTGGCACAAACGAGGAGACCATAAAGACCTTTAGACATTTGAGAGCAAAGCCATCATATAAAAGTAAACACGACTAGCTAAGTCACCAATGCTGGAGAGAAATATAACCATGGCTCAACAAAAATTAACTTTGAACATACTGAAATAAACGCCACTTACCCTCAGTCTGGTCGATTGACACTGTCGGTATTTATTTGTTGCACAACAAAATCACATTGTCATACAAAGTCTAAAGATAAAGTGATGACCACTCGGTCATGGTCAGGTTTTTAATCTTGTGGCTAGTAACTGTGCTTCCCACTGCAGGCCCATTTATCGAATTATTTCAAAGGTGGTTTACACTTTTATAAAACTGCGTTTGTGGGGTGATTAAAATGCATTTTTGTTTTCAAAGATGACATATTTATTGATAAAAAAAGTGATCATGAGACGATTTTGTTGCATAAAAACACCACACATCACGTCAGATCTTATACATTCATTGTCGCCTTACTTCTTACTATGTAATAATTAATAAGATAAATATGAGCTTATTTACATACATTCTTAAGAGAAAAATTACATGGCACAATAATCTGGCAAATGTTAACAGATAGACAAGGTAGTCCAACAAAATGTCATAGGTCGCCTAATAGTAGGTAGCTGGTCAGCTAGTCATCATCTGAAGTTAGAGGTTTGAATGTTGGCGGAATGGGTTGTGGTCCTTCCTTTTTCTTCTTGCTAAATGAACAAATACAAACAATTTTCGAGCATAAAAATCAATACCCGTATGACAGAGATGTAGAGTTGGACATTACTCTGTAGACTACATAGATATTGGAAGTATGGAATAGCTATCTGGTAGATGAAAATAACAGTAAAAGTTTGGTACCGTAAACTCTAAGCTGCACCCACATATATTATAAGCACCTCCCTGACGTTGACAGAAAGCTACAGGCTACGCATGGGACTTGGGACTATAGACCCCATGTATAAGCCATATCCACATATAAGCTGCACCATGAGTTTGTGGACAACTTTGAACGATTTAGAATTTCATTCTGACACTACCTTTATTTCTAATCAATTAATTTTCTGATCTTGTCATTATTGAAAGTATTTTTGGGTGAAATTTCCAAAAAGTGACCCTTGGTGAGAGAGATTTTGGCAAGTGGCCCTTGATGAGAGGGACTTTTGCAAAACTGTCCCTTAGTGAAAGGGATTTCGGGCAAAAAGTGGCCTTGCCAGCCACACACCCATGTCTCTGACGTATATTGAATGCCCCCTTCCCCATGGGGTTTGTACATGGTGATCAAACTTATACTTACCAGAATGCACGAAGAACAAAGATACCCAGAAGTCCTGCTGCTACCATAATCACGATGAGTACTATATTATCCTTGGGATTCTTCCTCACTTCTTCCAGCTTTGATTTTATAGACTTAGCTTCGGCATCTGGAACATTGTCCTCATTCTCTTCCTCTTTTTCCTTTATTCCTTCATTATCACCCACGGCCATGTCTTCAGGTCTGCCTGTATTTGTGAGTTGAGGTTTAACCTCACTCACTCTAGTCACTTGTTTGGCGACTTTTACTGAAACCATATATGAAAGAGATTATTTGGATGATTTATCTATTTTAGGTTATTAAAGATTTACCAAACAACCAGCTGTGAAAGGAAAAAGAAGATAAATCCGTGAAGAATGTATACCTTTTGCACATGCTTTGGGTGGACACTTCTCTCTGATTATGTTACTACCCGCACACGCTCCTGGTTTACCATTACATGTGCGTGCCCTGAGTCGCTGAATATTCTGGCCACAACTTGGTTGGCATGTGCTCCATGCAGACCAAAAAGACCAGGCTCCTGTAAGGCAGAGGTTGGAAATAAGAGGGGGAAGCAGTCGCACATATATTAACAGGTGGCTCAAAAGATAATATACGAGGCATTTTCTTTAAACTTTGTCTACAAGTGCTGTGGCATCATATGTTCCAGGGCTACTTTCTGCTCTGGGTGCACATGAATGCAGATGAGAGGGGACCTTCTTGCATCTGGAGAGGGTAAAGGGGATGTATTTCCTGTCTGTAGAAAAATGCTTGAATACTTCAGAAAAAGAAAAATTGTCTATTTACCATTTGAATATATACCCTAATAACAGGGATGTGATTTGAAAATCGCCCAATGTAGGAAGATTTCGTAAGTCCCATAAATGGTATTCAACACCACAAAATAAGACTGGATAAGGATCTTTGTGAATGTAATGGGGGTCTGGGTCAGGTCCCCCCAGGAGCCCAAGAAATTTTTGAACATCTAGAGGCCAAATGGTGAAATCTGGTGCAGTTATTTAGTACCAGACCCACCCCCCCCCCCCTCCAGTAAAATATTTTCTCAATGGATTTGGGGAAATCATGAGGGTCGACTTTTTGGCTCTCAATTGAAGAAAAACCTCCAATTGGAGGAGAAATCACATCCCTGTTAATAAGCACCCCCCCCCCCCTATTCTAATCAATTACGTGAGCATACCTATCCATGTTTTGCAGAAAAGTGCTAGACAGTGAAGGAGTATCTCATGCAGCACGTTTTCACACCTTCTTGGTGGAAGAATTTCGCAGTATGTAATATTTCACACCTCTAGGACTAGCTATGTGTTAAGGTCGATGTAGGTGTGAAGGCTGAACAGTATCACCTCAACGTATCCTACCATAATTAAGTCAACATATATACTGGCAAGGATGAACACTTATAAGAATTTGAATTGATCACTGTGAGTATAGTTGTGGGATCTAAACTACAATGCTAAATAATTGAGAAATATTGCACTGCATTTTTGATAGTTGATTCTACCTACCCTGTTTTCCTCCTCCCCGGACAGCTGAAATGTGATTGACAGAAGACCATGAAATACATGTTCCATAATCAACATAAAAATACATTGCGTAAAGCCATGGCTTATAGATGAAACTGGGGCTTCTTGCTGCTTGTTTGGTATTCCTAAATACAGTACACTATGCTAAAGACAGAGCACACAAAAAAAATATTTCAAATACAGTACAGTCAGGACTCCTTACTCTGTCATCTGCTGAGGATCCTGATATGACAGATTACAGTGGAAGCATACCCAAAAGGGGGGTGGGGGACGGGGTGAATGATGGAAGGGGGGCATGACCATTGGGGGTATGGGGAAACTCAAATGTCTCTTCTGATCACTACAAGTACCTCACAGAATAAGATTTCCACAATATGGAGCTTTAAAATAGAAGGTTCGGAAAGTAAGACTGATTGCACTGTACAAAAGCAAAAAAGAAGGAGACATACCAATTATACCTAATTTGAGGCTGCTGAATCTGAAAATGAGGTTAAAAAATGCCTGTTGGCTCTCAATTTTGAGATATCCATAGGGTGCCATATATGCTGAAAATCACTCCCAGGGCATTGATTTCACTATGTTCACCTATGTAGTATTGTCCAAACTTGTGCAACAACTTTTTTTATATCATTTCTGACATTAGTCTGGGTATTATCAATAACTTTGACACTGCTGCAAATCATATTTCACCCAAAAGTGGCTCCTAGGCCTCTATTATTCTAGGTGTTGGAACCAGTTTTATGAAACATTATGTGTTTGTTGTTGGCTTGTTCCATATGCATAGTTGTAGCAGTGTGGGTAGTCCAAAAGCATGAGTCCAACTTGGATCATGCCACTAGGGATCAAGATTTACATATATCCACACCAAATAGGGGTTATATTGCTTCATTTTGGTACAAGGGGAACCATCTTAAAAAGATGTAATGCCAAATTTCCATGTTAATTTCCTTGAAACACTGACTTCTGGATCATTTAGAGCAACCAGCCATGATTTATCATGATTGAGGTTGCATCTTAACATCAGGATTATCCACAATCACGTAATTAAAGTGATTTCAACATAGGAATTACCGTAATCTCCCGCATAGAAGACGCGCTGCGCGTATAAGACGCACCCCAAACTCAGCACATGTATTTTCACGTATAAGACGCACATTTTAATGCTCAATTTTGTAAATCCAGTACTGTTCTATAGTAAAATTACCCCTCGTATAAGACGCACACCCAACTTTAGAAAATCCTATAAGACGCACCAGCATTTTGTTTGGCCTAGAGGACGCGTCTTATACGCGGGAGTTTACGGTAATGGGTTTCATGTCCATTTTTTTCAAAAGGTGAAAATTTGTTGTACAGTGCTGTTGTTCTGTGCTTAAATTCTCTCACTAGTCAATAAATGACCACAGCTCAGTATAATTTAGTTTTCAATTCAATGTATATACAGCCTTCTCAGCCGAAGCTTACAAACCATGTGCAGCAATATAAAATATCTGGATGTTAGGAACACCAAGGAGTGTGCAAACCCCACCTATCCCAGGAGTTAGTCAGATCAAAGGTGGATTACCATCCTGAAAGAAGTGGCAAGCATAGAGCAGCCCTAAGTGGAAAAAGCTCCAAAGAATGTGACAACCAAAAATGTCAATGCTGCCCCTTGTTGAACCGGAGCGGCGAGATCACCTCCAGCCAAACCAATAGATCACACCAAGCAAAGACCAAAGTCTCATGTCTTTGCTCCAATGTGATCTATTGTATATCATGCAAAAGATGTGGTAAACAATAAGTGGGACAAACCAAACAAACTCTCCGACAAAGGTTTTACCCCCACATAGGGAACATCACGAATAAAAGAATGAACACTGACATGGGTGCTCATTTCAATTCTGATGGACACCTAGGCCTCAAAGATGTGGAAATCCACATTGTGGAGTTCATAAATAAGAACCCACACTCAGAATATGCGCAGAAACTCCGCAATAAATTAGAGAGGAACTGGATACTAAAATTACGTACCCAAGTCCCTCATGGACTGAATCTAATTGATGCACCTAATTTTTAGATCAGTGTCAAACCAGAAACAAATGCCGCTACCCTTAAGCTCCGTGCAAAAAACCATAGATTACCGGGTAGCCGCCATATTTATGTGATATAATGATACCTTGTATCTTTATGCCAGGTCTAACAGAAATAAAAAAGACCAGATAAATCTAGTCTAAAATTTCTAGCCCTAGCAGATATACCATTGTATATCCACCATAAATCAAACCCTGGTTTGCCATACCACAAACTAAATTCTGGTTTTTATACATAAATGTATAAAATGAATTAAATTATAATCTCCAGTCCAATTTGGCAGCAGCCCCTACTTGTATGCTCCTGCCAAAAAACTAAAACCTAAATAAACAATTGTATATTTATGGTAAAATAGTGATAACATCACATGCCTTGAATACCTCAAGTAACACCTGACAAGATCTAATGGGATCGAAACCTTGTAATTACCACCCATATTGTAAAATATATACAATATGCTGTAAATAAATGTTTGGAGTTTAAGTCTAGGACCTGGAGAGTGTACACTCCTCCAGAGCCCTGGGGATACACAGGATGTTTATGTATCCAAGGTGATGTTGCATCATTGTTATCTCATGACAATGGTCCCCCTGGAGACCACCTTGACAACGGAAGTTGATAAGGTGAGGCGAGCATGGCAACGGCGCCATAAGAAACAAGGTAGTGTTGAGGTGTGGTCGGGTCTCACACCCGTCCTCCGAGATCAGGAGTTGTTTTAACATTAATGGAAGAGGGATTATAGTGTCCGCTTGTCTACACTAAATGCCTTCGGTTATCATTGCATGAGCAGGAAGACAGACAATACTATAAGATTATTTAGAGATGAAAGGACAATCTAATACTACTTCTCCCAGTGTCTTAAATTAATATGGGTATTAGGATTACCTACTTGTTGCTATGAGGTTTGATACTTCCTGGTTGGAGAAGGCCATGGGGTCATTTTTCAATGTAATATAGGCCTATTGTTCCCTAGGATGAGCCGACGGAGGCAGAAGTCGATTATGACGGACTATGGGGGGGTAAATACAATGCTATAAGGTCTGTTCCCTCAGTATACGTGGTGGATAGTGAGGTTGGCGATTAAAGTGTGACGGAGTAAGGAGTCGTCACTGTGATTGGATCTAAATTACAATGGTAAATAATATTGAGAAATACTGTGCTGCATTTTTGATAGGTGATTCTACATACCCTGTTTTCCTCCTCCCCCTACAGCTGAAATGTGATTGACAGAAGACCATGAAATACATGTACCATAATCAACATAAATAAAAAAAAGTTCATTGCATAAAGCCATGGCTAGTTATAGATGAAGCTGAGGCTTATTGCTGCTTGTTTGATGTTCCTACACTCAGGGTGTGACATATAGGGAAATCAAGGTGGCATTTACCCAAACTTTATCTGAGTTGTTTGTCTGCTATCCAAAAAAGGAACGTGTCCAGTGAGAGTGACTTCCCCATCCCCTCCCCATGCTCCCAATCCCAATCAACCCACCCATCCATCTACCCTAAGTAAGTTAAGGCCTTTCAAGGGTTACAATGAACAACACAGTCAGTGTTGCCAAGGTTATATGACCTTGTTGCAATTACTTGTTACAATTTCCTTCCTTTCCCACAGGAAATGAAGTACCAGCCAATTCTCATAAAGGGGCAACTTAAGAGCCACTGCTCATATTTGACCCAGATTTACCAGACATGCAGGAACACCAAAATGACCTCTATGCTATTTCCTATAAGGGGAAAAACAGTAACTTTGCATTCATTTACTAGTGACATAGGCATCAAGCATAGACATGACAGGAAATGAGCCTCTATTTCTAGCACACTCTGAATGTAAAATAAACTACAGGCAGTACCTAGTCTTTACACGGTTATGTGTACAATGCATACTTGCACCAAGAAGAACATCAGTACCCAGACCAGTTTGTTTTAATAAAAATGTATACAATTTCTATGAAAACAGTCCTGACATATTCCTATATTGTGCTTTTTACTTATTCCATGAAAAAAGATTAGAAACTTTCAACTACGATGAACCATATTTTTCAAAGAAAACTTAAATTGAATCAAATCTAAAAAAACAACTGATAACAATGGTCCAGTTTACTGAAGCTTTGAAAAATGGTTCCTATGGAAACTGGATGTGTTAATAACTTTGTTGTTTGTTTCTGAACTGGCACCATCCACTCCTAATGTATCAAAGGTGCTGCATAAAAAAAGTGTTTTAAACCTAAATCTTCCCAACAGATGTATGTTTATCACTGAAATTATGGCCTTAGAGATACTCAAGTAAAGTTAAAGCACTTACCTGCTACAATTCTTGACACACCTGATGAAAGAAAAATGGAATAGTGTTGTAGTATTTTAATGTAATGCTACTCCACATATAAGGCACTCTTTTGGGAGGTTCTATAAGGTGCAGTAGGTCTGAGATTTGGGTATAAGATGCATCTTACACACAAGATATTACACTGAGGAACCACCAAAGACAGGGATGCCACTCACTGATCCCCAAAAATTCGGAAATCCTCCTAATTTTCTCATTTTACAATAGGAAATAACTATAGGAATGAAAATCAAAAATTCGGAATTCCTAAAAAGTTAGGAAAAGTGGCATCTCTGCAAAGAACAACTGTAATAAAACCGACTGATCTTGGTCAATTCAATTGTGCTAAATTCATAAATCATAATGGAATTGCTGGGTTTCTTCTCATTTCTGAGATATTTGACATTAAAGATGCATGAAATGTGATTAAACAACCGATACGAGTGAACAATTTGGCAACAAGCTTATTTTTGCCATCGTTAAATTCAAGTATTCTGAATAATATGTATCTTCAACATTAAGAAAATGTGGTATATAGTCGCTATGAACCACTTCATTGCCTATAAATCAATGATTTTCAACTTAAGATTCTATGATATCGGATAGCTGTTTGATAAGATCATAACACTTCATCATATAATGTGAATATTTTTCTGCTGGTTTTCTCTTGCATTGACATGCAAGTTAATCATCATTGACATGCTAATTAATCATCATTCAACTTAAGATTCTATGATATCGGATAGCTGTTTGATAAGAACATAACACACTTCATCATATAAGGACACACCAAATTTAAAGATTGGTCTGTAGATTTTCTCTTTTAGAAAATGGGGGGAGGAAGAAATTTTTATTTTATTTTTCTAGGAAAATTTATTTGTCTATGGATTTTGCATAGATAAAATGTGTAGAGGCGAGTTGTTTCTTTTTTCTTCTTTGCTTGAATGTCTACCTTAGCTTCTAAGCACACCATAAATACTGGAATCAACATATGTACACTTTTCCCTATTCAATGAGTGGTCTGCCGTTTCTGTACCTTCTTTGGATGGCCCTTCAACCTTCAAGTCCTTACTAAAAAAAAAAAAAAAAAAATCCCTGGTGCAGGAAATCCATAGACCAACTATTTAATTTGGTGTGGCCTAAACTGAATATTTTCCTGTTGGGTTTCTCTTGCATTGACATACTAGTTGATCATCATAACAATATTGTGTGACCCTAAAATAAGAAAATATGTGCTTTGCCCTGGATATAATTCAGCAGTATTACATAGATGCAGATATATTTCCATGCATTCTGCTTCACGCTCGGTCTGGCTTGTGCAACTGGTGGCAGAACATACATAGCAACATATAAACAACACTGTAGGGTGGATAACGTCAAGACACTACATCAACATCCCTCCCCCACTTGGCAAGATGCCAGTGTGAGTCAGACTTAGGGTCAAGGTCAGAATGATATCAACTGGCACCAGTCTGAAGAAAACATGTCTTAAAATCCAAATGCAAATTTTCAATGGTGCTCCCCCATGGTGACATGCACTTTGCATTGCACACACGACATACACTGCAGCTTAACCAGTATGCTGCAATGTGACGACTGCTGTACTTATGCGCAGACAGTTTCTTCTTGGATGACACGTTAGAATTGGTTTGGTTTGGTTGATTTTACGTCCACTAATAGTACTTAAAAGTTAGCAGACATTTATGTGGTTCGTGGACATCAAGTCCTTTCTTTTCTTTTTGGACAGGTTTTTAAAAGCTGCTTGTCCAAACAGCTAGACAGGTAGTTATATGCTGCTTGCCCGACACAGCAGTGACCGAATCTATAAATGACCGAATCTATGAGATGAATGACCTCATTTATGAGGAGGGTTGAGGGGGAAAACCGCTACCGGGCTTCATTCCCCTACTCTTATCGGAGGATAACAAGTGTTCCTTTATTTGCCTGGTCCCATAGGCAGGGCCAGACAAACCACGGCCTTTGATCACTCAGACGTGGTTCACTGAGGGGGAATCCCATGGCAAAAGACAAGCATGTAGGCCCGGGCCCACGCATATGGACAGCAGCTGCCTACATGCTCACCCCAAGCCACAACAAACACTGAGTTTGTTGCCTTGTACGAATCTGGTATGCCCAGATTCGTACAAGGCTTGGATGGCCCTTCAACCTTGCTCCTCCATGCCCTCACATGAAGGTCCCCACTCCACAGGGGGAGACACGTTAGACGTTAGAACTTCAGATGGCCATACTTATCTATACATGCACTTCACACTGCAACATGTATCTGAAATCAAGGAAAGTGTAAAATTAAATAATATGCAATGTATATACACTATGACAATACCTTTGTTACTGAGAGGTGTTATGGTTCTTTATGATAAAGTATCTGAAAATAGAAAACTGCTTATATTTCAATATTCCAGTTTCGATTTAGGGCTGTATGTATAAATTGCAAGACATATAATAGACAGTACCTACCTCACATGGTTCCTCCTGTAGCTGCCCCTTGTAACTACCACCTCTTCACAAAGAGATTTCAAATTCAAAGATTGACCAATCAGATGCGAGGAAAGTATCAGGCCATACATTCTGTATAAGATGTATATGTGAAATGGGATGAACTGGGGTGAGTGCATGAACACTCTACTCATCCCCACGGCCAAGCACCCACCTTTGTCCCATCGCTCATCCCTTTTGCTGAGTGTACCTGGGTGAGGATGTGTGAAATCTGAGGGATCTATTAAACTCCTAATACACATCTCCATGTCCCGCGCTATACTGACTAGCAGGTTTAATTTTTAGCCAATGAGAGAGCTCCAATCTATTCACTGCGGTCCTTCAGGGGCCTACTGGTACCCATCTGCTAGGTCTCATCAGTAGAACTCGCTGGTAACAAGCTCCAGCGATGGAACGCACCCATGGGACAACCTGCTACCTCGGAATAGCTCAGAATACCCTTACCCTGGCCTTCCTTATCGTCACCTAAGCACCAAGTTACTTCCAGCAGTACGGCGAATGGGGCTATGTAGGAACGAGGTAATAGCAATATAAATTGCTCATAACTTCAAAAGTTATTTTTCAGTAAACTGGAGGGGGGACTTTCCACCATTCCTTGGTAGAATGGACTACTCTAACAACCCTACAGGTACCATAATCTCCTGCGTAGAAGGTGCGCCTTCTACGTGAATCAGATTCGGGGTGCGCCTTCTACACAGGTGGTAAATTGCCTTCAGTTGGGGGTGCGCCTTATAGGAGGGGGGTATTTTTACTATAGAACAGTACTAAATTGATAAAAATCTGCCTGGAGGGGTGCGCCTTCTACGTGAAACAGCCTTCTCTGAGTTGGGGGTGCGCCTTCTACACGGGAGATTACGGTAGTACATGTATAACCAGGACGAATCCATCTGTAAGGGTGGCCGCTAGTAGTTTCATCTTAGTTTAGACAGTTGCCACCAGATGGCTCTCCTCCAGGTTAAAAAGGGCAGGAAGTTTCAGCTCCCATAGACTTTGCACTATTACTATTTACATGCCGTCTTAATCAATTTTCAAAAGTTAAACTACTAGAATTTCACAAATATCTCTTTGGTTTCATCAATATATATGAAATAGCTATGTCCTTCATGTTCCTGAGACTTTTTATTTTCGGTCGAAACTGTGAAATTTTTTAAGGGAAAGACAAAAATTCATAAAACAAAAGAAACTATGAAGAATGCTAAGATTTTGGCAATTTTTGTGCGTCTTAAAGCACCCTGGACTTAGGGTGCCGCCAATAACTTTGCAGAGGTGGTCAAGGCCTTCTATACATTTCTATAATAAAAGCATGACGAACAGCACATCATTTGTACACAGTCCCAATGCGCAAAACCAATTTGGGCAGTTTTAACCAAGCGAGTGAGATTTGCTATACATCTATATTTACCTTAGTGCCCTGTATATGTGCTGTGGTCTCAAATAAGTTAGTAAACTTACCTGCCATAAGTCTTGCTGCATAATTTGGCCCATCTGATGAAAAGAAGTATGGAATAGTTTAGTACCGAAATCTCCCGTGTATATGGTGCACCCTATGTTGAAGACAATGATAAGGCGCACCTGGGGCGTACTTGTATCTTAATGCAATTTTATCCGACTATAAAGTGCACCCCCTCTTTTGGGAGGTTCAATAAGCCACAGTAGACCTCAGATTTGGATATAAAATGCATCTCATACGCTGGAGATGACGGTATATCATTATAGCGTTAAAAAAAAACTCTCACTTAGCAGAAAGTTTTTTTAATTTTCTTTTTTTCCTGTCAGAGAAAAGTTGTTTTTTTTCATGCACAACATCAATCCTAAGCATTAAAAACAGTATTCAAATAAATGGTCTAAAAAAGGGCCACTTTTTTATGTGTGGCATCACTGGATTATCACAAATTTCTCCATTTTTGGTTATTACTTAAGTCATGGCATAATATACCAAAAATATAATCATATCGTAGTCCTAACTAGACAGCAATTTTCAGTGAAAGTAGTCTAAAGGGTAATCAGTTTCCAGTATGGGGGCCGTGGCAGTTAGAGCTTTAACTATAGAGCTATGATATAGAACTTTAGAACAACAGAACTTTATAGTCCTATACACAAGGATTTACTTTATTGTTTATTGGCAGATTTCAACCTGTAATATAGCAATTTCAAGGTTTTAGGAGCTTTCACATAATGTGACCAATAATTGTGATGAGAAATAAATCTGACTCTCAGAATTCACTTTTGACTAAGATTTAAAAAGTTAGATGATAGAATGCAAGCATAAGGGTGGTGCTGCTGGTGTTCAACGCTCTTCCCCCTCCCACCCACACTAACTAAAGCTATTCTGACGGCCTCCCACCCACTCAAGAATGTTGAGGTGTGACTGAGTGTCCTTCCCCTTCCCCAACCCTTTGTACAGCTGTGGCAAAGTAAAGCTATATAAGTACAACCCTATAATGATCCCTTTCTGGGACATCCAGACCCTCCCCCTACCCATGTCAGTAAGGACACACATGTATACCTGCTTGATTGTCTCCCCCCCCCCCTCCCACTAGCACATCTCTGACAGCCTCTGTGGGCATCTATCAAGCCACTGACCTCCCCCACCCCTCCAACCCAGTACTATTGAGGCATGACTGAGTAGCCCTCCATCCACCAAGGACTGTTGAGGCATAGCTGAGTGTCCCCCACCTCCTACACCCAGTGGTGTGCCTACCTACCATCCCCTATGCCTCCCACACCCACTGGTGTGCCTGATGGTGTCATCACCAACCCACCCTCCCCCTGCCTTCCCTACCAACTGCCTTAATTTGTGTATTGTAATATGTAGGTAATTATAGCTACTTATAATTATAGGTGTCTAGACCAGTCAAACATCAGTCATAGCTTTCCCTGGTTTTCAAGGTCAACCCAACTAGCCATGCTTCGGCTCATGTCTACTTTTAACAACAATATCTTACTTGTTCCTATTCATATACTTAACTTCTACATCTATGATGGATAAAAACATCATAAGGAAATAACACAAATTCATGCAACAGATTCCTGTACTTCTTTTAAATGTAAATGCACCCATAAATTTAAACCAGAGCCACTACTCCCTGAAACGAACACATATTTGGTGAGGCCAAAAATCAAAATACCAAGGAATGGTGGAAAGTACCCCTCCCCCCTCCAGTTTACTGAAAAAATACAATATCTCATGTATATCTCATGTAAATAAAATGTCACAGGTGAAGGATTCAGTCCTAAGGAGATTCCCATGAATATGAAATCATTCAGCATGCCCTTTCAATAACATTAAAATAACAATAAAAAAAACAATCAATGCACTGTGCCATCCATGAATAGTTAAGTCTGCATCAATGCATCATGCCATCCATAAAGGGTAAAGTGTGCATCAATGCACTGTGCCATCCATAAAGGTTTAAGTGTGCATTAATGCATCATGCCATCCATAAAGAGTAAAGTGTGCATCAATGCATCATGCCATCCATAAAGGGTTAAGTGTGCATCAATGCATCATACCATCCATAAAGGTTTAACTGTGCATCAATTCATCATGCCATCCATAAAGGATTAAGCATGTGCCAATGCATCATGCCATCCATAAAGGTTTAAGTGTATATCAATGCATTATGCCATCCATAAAGGTTTAACTGTGCATCAATGCATCATGTTATCCATAAAGGGTTAAGCATGCGCCAATGCATCATGCCATCCATAAAGGGTTAAGTGTGCATCAATGCATCATGCCATCCATAAAGGGTTAATTGTGTGTCAATGCACTGGTTACACTAAATACACATTTTTTACAGTGTAGGGAGGCACAGTAATAGTTCAACATTAATTTTTTACAGTGTAGGGAGATACAGTGTAATTTCAACACATAATTTTTACAGTGTAAGGAGGGACAGTAGAAGTTAAACACTTTTTATTTTTAACAGTGTAGGGAGGGACAGTAAGTTCAACACACACTTTTACAGTGTAGGGAGGGGCAGTGTGAGTTCAACAAACATTTTTTTACAGTGTAGGGAGGAGCACTGTAATTTCAACACACATTTTTTACAGTGCAGGGAGGGGCAGTAAGGTCAACACATGTTTTTACAGTGTAGGGAGGTGCAGTGTAATTTCAACACACATTTTTTTACAGTGTAGGGAGGGACAGTAAGTTCTACACATGTTTTTACAGTTTAAGGAGGGACAGTAAGTTTGACACACATGTTTAAAGTGTAGGGAGGGGCAGTATAATTTCAACACACAATTATTACAGTGTAGGGAGGGACAGTAAGTCCAACACGTTTTTTACAGTGTAGGGAGGGGCAGTGTGAGTTCAACACACATTTTTTACAGTGTAGGGAGGGGCAGTGTAATTTCAACACACATTTTTTACAGTGTAGGGAGGGACAGTAAGTAGGGAGAGGCAGTGGTAACTAGCATTTGGATCTAAAATGTCTAAGCACCTTATCAAGCAATGGCTGCCTCCATTGAACAACTTGTTTGATGCTATAGAAAGGTAGGGGAGGGGTATTCCATTTCTATTGTTCAGAATAATGTGCTATTAATCTTTTTAATGTCAATAGTCACTAGGTTAAGCATGTGTCAATGCATCATGCCATCCATAAAGGGTTAACTGTGCATCAGTGCATCATGCCATCCATAAAAACATCCAGATTAAAACACAAAATGACGTCAACATTTTCAATCAAACACCAGAGAACGGAGAAATGGAAAGACATCCATTCAGTGAAAACAGGGCTTGTGCCCCGGGTGGCTGCAGGTATTGATGTGTAAAGCTTATCAACAGTGATAATGCACTGGTAACTAGCATTTGGATCTAAAAGGTCTAAGCACCTGATCAAGCAATAGCTGCCTCCATTGACAGGGGTGTGGAATCCTAAAATCCATATAAAGGTCATTTAAATAGTCAATTGGACACATGCTATCTTCTCTTGTACAGAGAGGCTAAGAACTACCACTGGGATACTCAAATTTCTGGTTTTGGATGAAAACAGATCATAACATTGGAAAAAATTCTAAGGACCCCCCCCCCCATATAAGTGGTAATTCATTTTCTCAGTGGATTTGCACAGATCTCAGGAATGATGCCTGTGAGCATCAAAACCGCGGAATTCCGCGTGTCCGCGGAGCTTCCACACCCCTGATTGAACAACTTGATTCATGCTATAGGAAGGTAGGGGAGGGGTATTCCATTTCTATTGTTCAGATTCCACTAGTCAGTAGGTGTCAGTAGTTTATACTTGCAAGCATATGAATTCTATAAGGGAGCAATGGAACATATCTATATTATATTGATTATAATTATGTAAATAATATGCGCGGATATCAATCTTGGGTGTTTCGTCCCCCTAAAGAACATGCCCCCTAAAAAATAAGCAAAATAATTTGTTGACTAAGAGCCTTTTCAGCCCCAGCAGGTCCACCTGTGCACTATCCAGGGTGTGGTAGCTCCCTACCTCCAGCCAAAACCTATCTGTTTTAAGTGTCATCGGCGAAAAAGGGCAGGTTTGAGGAAAGAACGGATCAAAATAAAGGGTTTTTTTGGATGTGGGGGCAGACGCCAGTCCAGGCACTGGCAGAGAGGTCCAAGAACTGGCAGTTTTACAAAAAAAAAATCATATCTCCCTTGATAATAGGAGTTTCCCATAGTGTGACCTACAGATTAAGGGTAGCTTGAGCTGGCGAACGTCATAGCAGTCTTTATTTTCAAATCTGCACAATGGGAACAAAGTTATCAATAATATCTATTACACCAACTTAGCGATCTTTTAAGGACAAATAAATGCATTGGAGCATCACGCTGACCTTATGGAATAAAATGACAGGTGATCCAAGGATCTCTCGCTAATAAAGATGTTTAGGGTCTATTATACCAACTTAGCAATACTGTAGGCCTATTTAGCGATGTTTTAAGGACAAATAATTTATTTCATGGCCAAATACAATGTTGTAGCAATGTATCAAACATATATTTAGTGTACTTTGCTCTTTCGTCATTATGATGCATGAATGCAGCCCTGGTGAGTAACCAGAGATTATTATACAGTCTAACTAAGTTCCTAGCATCAATGACGATGTATAGTGTGTATAAGGGAATGTGTGTAGGTGAGGGGGGGGGGGGTATTGGGTATGGCGATGTATAGGCTGATGTAACGATCTAACCCTGACCCAACAAATTGATACAAAGTGTTATTGAGAGAGACAATTAAAACTCAGACCATACAGTCACCGGATGCTCCCCAGGCACATGTATGGATGCCTTTTCATCCTCAAGGGCAAAAGAGTGATTTAAGTAATTGGACGCAATAACTCCTCCAAATATGATAATGCTACGTGATTGGCGCTCCTAATATGGGAATGGCACGCATGTTTACGGTCCCGAGACTCCAAATAAACCAATGCCACGCCACTTAGAACTCCTAATATAATAAGGGGCATCATACTTATGTGTACATGTATATATATATATATATATATATATATATATATATATATATATATATATATATATATATATGTAGGTGGCCTTTAGTGGGTTAATGGATGCATGCATGTGGGTGGCTTTCACGGCTTCATGAAATCAACAAGAACAGCTATCAGGCGGCCCCAAGACGACCAGGTGGCCCATATATAGGCAGTGCTGGAGAGTTCACAGCTATGCCAAACATGAGGATTAGTGACGGGGCACCTGCCAGGGAAAGGGTAGGGTAAATAGACCATAATCTAACTACCTACCAGCATTATTTACTGGTATTTAGGCTATGTAATTGACTGGTTATACACCAGCTCCAACCAAAGGCTATACTCAATGGCACAGGTCGACTCAGGCAATTTCACTGCACAATTTTTCACGAAACGCAAAGCCTGTCAGGTCCTATATGGAGATGCCAAGGGAATCTCCAATAAATATTTCTACACATTCTCCTGATAAACACTCCTAAACATTTGACTTAAAAGCAACTTCCTATCTGCGGTAGCAAAAAAAAAGTCAATTTACTATAGAAATGTAAATTTATACAATCCCTGGAAGTTGTAGGTCCCAAAAATGTATAACTTTCTCACACTATTCTCAGATTTCCTGCATTTACCTTCATATATATCCGCTATTGAGCATCAACCTTTTCTTAATTGGTTTTAGAGCAATCAAATGTCTTCTCAAATATAACTACCTTCAGCCAATCAGAAGCCAGCAACTCAATTGGTCACCACATTCACAAGGTATACCCACTTGGCAAAAAAAACCCAACAGAAACGTTTGTCAAACATTTCCAAACGAGCATATCCGGGTCTATTGGAGAGTGTTGGGATTAATTAAACAGCCACATCCCCCTAGATGACTTGCCCACTCCCTGATGTATATTATAGATCTTTTGAAATAGTAGATTTCACCTCTGTTGCCTGCTGGAATGACTTCCAAACACCAAAGGTCCATCAACAACAAACAAAATAGCTCTATGAGCATAGAGCTCACACAAGCTGCCCGGGATATCCTTCTCATACTTTAGCCAACTTATCAGGGTGAACATTATCATTGCTTGTTGCACTGACTCACTGAGTCATTCTGCATCACCAGGGAGTGCAGGAAATCCATCCATGCTAGACTGGATGTATATACGTCAACATCCTCAGCTGTGCTGCTGCTGACCTTTGTTGATATTGGTCTGGTGAAAAGTGCATCAGACACATACATCTTGATAGGAATCTGGTGACTTACACCAGTTTTCATCAATAGTCCACTCAGGATGATATCAGTATACAGCAACAAAAGATGCTGGGATCTGCCTAGCAATTGCTATAGTGGTATAAAATGTCCCCAATCTGGTGTACAGACACGACCTGCTTTGCTAAGGTTTTAACATATTTTAAATTTGCATGCAAGTCATGGCATAAGGAACATGACTTTTGTGTTATAATCAAGCAGTAAATGTCAATGTATTTTAATCACCCAGTGGAGTGAGAGGATTCAGAGTGGACATAATCCGACATGTACAAAGTTATGGTTGCATCAATTCACCAAAGAAGTGCATCAATCCACCAAGAGAACCTCAGCCTTACAAACTTGTAAGAAATTTCATGGTGCTAATGATTTTGTTTACAAATTGCTTCATGCTTAAATTTCTGGTTAGAATAGCTCCAAGGTAGCTGAAATTCTTAACCTCTGCTATGTTTGTTCCCTACATAGTCTCCTATCAGGGCAATGTACATGGTTATAGTGTGCGCAATACCATGCCAATTGTGTTGTCATGATTAGTAGTTAAGCCACAGGCATCACAGAACGTGTTGAGCCTGTTTAGGTTCTCTTGAAGATTGCATTACGCCACTGCAGGGTATCTGGATTCTACATATAAAAACGCCATTATCAGCATAGAGCTTGACGTGTCAATGTAATGGGATGGCAAGAATATTGTTCACAAAGAAAATAAATAACATTAGGCCCAATACTAACCCTTGTAGGACTATTCTACAAATCGCAGGGAGGAGGTCCGGAGTGAGTGAGTAATAGATGTTTAACGCCATTTCGACAGCTAAGGTCATATTCATGGCGAGAACTACATTACACTATTTCAGAGGGGAATGTGTCGGTGCCCGCGCATATGTGCACCACACACATCCCGAGTGGGTAGGAAAGAGGAGAAATAGACCCTTTTAAGTGGGCTAGGGAAGCATTGCTTCTGGTTAGAGGGGTATGCTCTAAACCATTTTAATAAATTGATATTGATTTTTGAATATTTTAGCTTATGTAATAATAGATTATGACTGACACAGTCAAAGGCTTTGTGTATTACTATATCCACTGCCCCCATATAATCATATTTGTTTCTTGCATCATAGAATTAGAGATCTTTTGTACAATTATAAATAGCTTAGGCAATACACAAGCCCTTCCTGAACCCATTTTGTTGTTTTTTTTTTCTGAAGGAGACTGTTACTAATCAGGAAGCTCTTGCACATCTTATCAATTGCTGGAAATGCATATGACTCAATCGGTGCACAAATCTGCAGTTACATTTCACTTTTGATGTTTTATTATTTCACTTTTTAGTGTGGTAATCTAACTGCTGATCTTGGCTCTTTCACTTTTGACCTTCAGCTTTGGACGACCCTTGATTTCTTTGTCCCTTTCCACTAACTCGTACAGCATTGACAGCACCTTCACAGCCGGTTCATTTGGCTTTGAATGAGCTCATTATTTAGCCTGCATGGATCGCTTTTATTTGTCCAGGGTGAGAGTGTCCTGCTCAAGCTGGAACTTCTTCAACATCTGCTTATCGCTCAAGCCACTGATGAACCTGTCTCAAGTATGGTCTTTGGCCCTACCTTTGGACTAATAATGCTGAGCTATTGCATGTCGGCTTTGGAGAAAACACTTGATTGACTTGCCCAGCTGGATTTTATATTAAAACTTAGGTGTTCCTCTTGGGAATGAAACAAAATGTACACACAATTCGTTTTTTTTTAGCATTCTATAGAAACGGTTTTATTCTTAGGTCAAAAAAATGTTTTTCAGTGTAAAAGAAACATAACTGAGAAATGTTTTTATTTCGTTGAAGAAATAACAAATGTTGAATGCAATGAACATTTGTACAAACGTTTTTTTAACCAAACCTAGTCCCAATTAAGTCAGCCTTGATTATCCAGGCCCTACTTCCGCTCATACATGGCTCCATTTACGGGCCTGGACCGACATTTACTTGTGAGTAGTGACCTAGTTAAAATGGGCAGTCTAGGGTGCCCATTCTGATATTAGAGACCCTATATTGGTCAGGTGGTATTGCATATTCATAATACTTCAGCTGGACAATGACAAAACTCCAGCTGAAAGAGTAGGGTAATTAGCAGTTACAACATGGACTGAAACTCAATGGGCGGCCCAGGCGGTATATTCCAATACCGCCTGAGAGTCGAGGCTGGTGCCAAGTGGGTGTGGTTGGCACTACAATAGAGTCAAAGCAGAATGAATTTAAAATGTTCTCAGCTCATATGCAATTCGTTGTAATTCTCTTCTATGCAATATATCATTGAAGACACTTGGAGATCCCCATCCTCATTCTTGTGCTATGGGGCTGATCTGAACCTTATGCAGGCTCCTCAAAGGTGAATGGGTCAGGAGAACTAAATTTGGCCATAATTCAGAACTAAACAGAAGGCAATGCAGACTTCCACTGAGAGAGGTGGCACAAACTATGACACCACTTGCAGTTTAAATAAAATAGCGACACTGATAAAGTCTTATTCAGACACTTTTATCATTTTCAATGATTATGTTGCCTTCAAAATGATTTAATTCTGACTTGACATACTTAACACAGCAGGCAAATGTAAATTGTGGTAGGTTGGTCAGCGGCATACTCACAAAAATAACCGCTGACCAAATATTGGCTTTGGTATTTAGGAAAACAAACATGGCAGGTATGGGATTCAAGTCAGGCAACCATTCTGTTTTTAAGATCAAATGGCGAGGACAAACAACTCTCTGCAGCAGCATAGAAAGAACTCTGATTGGTTAATAATCGAAATATTGGAGAAATGACATCTAAATGATCAAAGACTAATGACTAGGACAATAATATTTTGATATATGATTAGAATGATATTCTGACATATCATTAGTTTACACTGCAAAAAGAAATGGAGAGCTGCCAAGTTGCACTTACCAAAAATCGTAATTTTGAGGTCAAAAATCGTAATTTGAGATCAGAATTCTGTACCAAAAATGGTAATCCATTTTATTATTTTATTTCCAATTTAAATGCACACAAACATGTTTACATAGCATCAAAATAAATATTTTTAAAACATAGTTAGATGCCCTTACATATGCAAGGATCTTTCTAGTTATTCCAACTATTCTTCTACTGACCTTTCTTATGATTATAATGCCCCAGGGATGCCACTCACTGATCCCCTCAATTTACAATGGGAAATACCTATAGAAATGAACGCCAAAAATTAGGAATTCCTAAAAAGTTAGGAAAAGTGGCATCTGTGATGCCCTTACCCATACAAAATATATCATACCCAAAAATCGTAACTTTGGCACCTAAAATCGAAATGGTCGTAACAGGGATGAAAAATCATAACAATTACGAAAAAATCGTAAGACTTGGCAGCTCTGGAAATGGCTTAGAAATCCCCCCAGAACCCAACCTTTATCAAGGGAAGGAGGAACGATTGCAATAAGTTGTGGGGAGCTCTGATTTTGCTCCAAAAGCTAACCCACTTGGCAATTCTCAACCAAGTAATCATGTTATATGAAGACTCACTTGATGCTATGTACCACACATGAAAGGAAGTGATAGGTTGAAATATAGGTAAACAATTGATATTTACCATAAGGTTTCTTGGTGTAGATATACCCAATTTGACCATGAGGATGCATTGGCTTGCTGCAGATCTTCGACTTCAACCAGCAACGGTCATAAGGATATCCCTTTTCAGTTTTGTGCATATACAGAAAGCCTTTGCAGTTTGGCTTACCGGTGCACTGATATGCACACCCCTGAGGTGATACTTTGATATTTTCTATGTCATTTCCACCACAGACTCCTTTTCTCTCAGTATAACCTGGAACTATAGAAATTCAAGTTGCATGATGAAAGTTGTAGATGAAATCAATTCATTTCCATTCTTTGGATATATATATATATATATATATATATATATATATATATATATATATATATATATATACATACATAGCAAATATATGGTTATGTGGTCATTCGGCTTATATGGAATAACAATAACCAAAAACAAGGTGCCGTGCATTATCTTTAATAGAGAATAGAAGGGTGTCTGGAATCCATAAATAGACATACGACAACTCCAATCTAGTTTGGGCGAATATTTTATTGGACCCGGCCAATAAACATACATAACCAGGCCTAAGTAACACAAGAAGAAGAAAAAATCTCCAATGTGAGACCGGTGGTCCTTCTTGGGGCTAGGCAATATGGCCAACTACAAGGGCCACCAGTGAAAGAACCTGTTACATAACACCTGAATGGAAGTGGTGTAATACAATTGGGAACTGCTACTGCCCATTTATCACCACTTATATACGCGCATATAAGTAGCTTATAAATAGACATACAACAACTCCAATCTAGTTTTGGAGAATATTTTATTGGACCTGGCCAATATACATAACCAGGCCAACACGCCAAACAGAATGGAGAAGAAAAAGAAAACCCAGATATTACATGAATAAGGCACTAACCATACGCCGATCAAGATGGATACGAGCTTGTTTTGATTTTGTCAAATAATGCAACACGCTCAATGACTTCCAATCACCAATGTTCTTTATGTCCAATAAACTAAATCCTGCATCTGCCAAGGCAGATGCGCCTCCTCTGCATAGCGAGTGTGAAGACAACTTATCGATGCCTGACTTGGCACACAACTTGTGCAACTTGCCCAAGTACCATGAGTAACTGCCACGACACCATTGGCCATTTTTCATGTATGGCACTACTTGTGAGTCATTGGATGGGTAGATCACCATAGATAACAGCAAGGTCAGGTAATAGTGAAGGCAGAAGATTGAGTCATTGATGAGTGTGAAAGGTATGAACAAGACCCGCTCTTTAAATGAAATAGTCTTTGTACGGTGAAGTCTGACAGAGACACCCCAGACTTCCCAGGTCAAGTCTGACAAGCAGACTGCCAGTCTTTGTTTGACAACATTGGACTTACGTAATAAGCCCCTGAAGCACATGATAACAGCGATCCAAAATGCCACGTCCTCAGAACATGACATATCCAATAGTTTATAAATACACTTTAAGTCCTGTACTGACGCTGGTCGCGCCTGGCCTACATGATCACCTAGGGTCCTTCGAATACCTCTCATAGTGATGTAGAGTTCAAATGTATCAGGGTTGACATGTGAATATCCTAGGACCTTATGCAATATCCAAAGTCCTCCTAGGTACTGTCTACTGGAGCTGTAGCGCAATCTTTCAGCTAGGTGTGTAACATATAACAACACGACTTCTATACCAGCAGGGAATGGAACAAGCACACCATATAATATGCAAAATTCCATATAAGAGTTCCATTGACTCTTCCTAGTACGCTCTGTGGCTCCAGCCATCCACTGTGACTGGTAGTTCCGTAGCTTGCGAGTCAAGACATCCCCTGCAGCAGAAGTCATTTATCAGAAATGAAGGCAATCCTTTTGCACACCTTTTATCCGTACAGCGCGACAAAAAGTCAGGAACAACATTATCTTTAGATTTAACGCAACAATATGAAAATTATGTACAACTGATAACCAAAATAATTCTCTTATCCACTACATACAGCGAACACTCCGTGATCTGCCAGTATTTATCATACGTTGGACTTGGGTATTGTCGGTTCTGACTATAACTTTTGTATCCGACCAATCATTTCCCCATCGTTGCGCTGTGGCAACCACTGGCCAGACTTCCAGTTAGTTAATGTCCGCCGACTCATCATATTCACAAGGGGGTTCAACCATATGATGTAAAGGAAAGCGATTGTACAATTGCTTATAGGCAGGTAGCTTCCATGCACCTACTAACCAATCACCATTATAACATGAGCCGAATCCAGTTAGTGATGAGTGTCTACGGCAGGGTGACAATCAAAAGTACGTAGAATTTTGGCAGAACCATTAAATACATAACTGAACCTTTTCCACCAGCGAATGTCATCCATAAACCAATCAGGTAGTTTAACCACCGTGACACTATCAGCCATGTATTTGAGTAGGTTAATGACTCTACGCGAAAATGTCCCGCCTCCCCGAATAACTCTACTAGCGTGTGCCAAATGACCACACAGTTCTTGTAACTCTTTTTTGGTAGCAACAGTTTTACCCAAGAACTTGTCGATCAGTACTAATAAGTTGTCTAACTTATCTGGGGGTAAGCTGATTTCCATTTTCACTGTGTCAATTACCAGACCCAAATACCGGACTTTGGTAGCAGGGGATAAGATTTTTTTCCATGCTATATGGAAACCGAGACGTCGAAGCAGATCTACCATAATCGCCTGACGCCTCGCACACTCCTCATAGCTGTCAGCAACAATGACAAAGTCATCAAGGTAACCGAAAACATTGAAAATACCTCTGCGATTCATACACCGGATGACAAACTCAGTTAGTTGTGTAAAGATAAATGGTGCACACCTAAGACCAAACGAGAAGGCTTGATCTTCAAAATATTCCGGCGCACCATCCAGACTCCACACAAAACCTTGCTTGCAACGATCATCCGGATGGACAGCCACACTACGATAAGCAGATTGGATGTCTAATACACATAAAAACGGGCCCTCATGTATGACATTAGTAACATCATCTACTTGAGTATAATGAAACGGTTGGCAAGTTGTATACATAAAGTGATACTTTTAAGATTATCATCGAGATCACCACGGCTGCAATCTGTTATGGGTCTTAAGCTGCCATCTGGTTTTAAAATAGCCCCCAGTGAATGATACACTGAGGTCTATCAAGAACCCTTTTGACTTTACTATCAATTAACTCCTTCCTTACCAGATCATCCATTTGGCATTTTACACCTTCTTTGATTATGGAATGGTAATTTTTTCGCAAAAAAGAACCGTCATAATCCACATCAACGATTTTGAAGCCGTTATGAACACCGTCTAGGATATAAGCATAATTACAATCAACCTCCTCAAACCCCATGCATTCATCAAAGAAGGCATGTTGGTTGAGTTGGGAGGCAAATGCCGTCTAAGACATGAACAGCATCACAATCCAAAGGACAAGGTCTAAACCATTCAACACCATCGACAATTCTGGAAGTGTGGATAGTAGGAGTTAATTTAATGTCTCCAGTAATGACTCTGAAGAATTGACATGATTTGAACCACAAGGAATTTCGAATTTGTTGACATCTCATAATAAACTGTATTCCAGTTCGCTGGTATTGTCAGAATCATAGGAATTTATAATTCCACAATCTATGCCAGATTCTTCGGAGTCAGAAACCACTAAGGCCTGATATCAATCATTTGATTTTTTAACAGTGCATTTTAGTTTTGTGTGATTACATGTGGTGAGGGCAATCTTTGGCTTTACAACCACTATCACCGTTAAATGCATAGCAACAGTGAATTTCATCCGACTTTTTCTTTTTGTTCTTTTTTCTCTTACTGCTAGATTCCGCTGGAGGCTGGATACCGAGAACATTACTTAAGTACTCAGCACTCAGATTCTCAAGACCAACACTGTTTGAGAAGATGTCGTGATCGAAATAACAGAATGTGTGTTCACCAAACGATTCTCCCCGCTCACGCATTGAAAGATCACACTGAATGAGAGCATCCTCATTGTAGAATGCTTTCTTGTCAGTTAGGAACTTAACATGTTTACCATAGTTTTTACATGGGAAGTTTCTAGCCAACATGCTATTCAAAGGACCCATGCTAGCAGAAATAACATCATTCAAGGCGGGTTTTTTTACTTTGTCATGCGGCATGTGCTGTTCAATGTCATAAGTCACAAACTTACTGCCACGGGCATTGTTAGGTGAGAACATTACTACTGGAGCGTCTTGGGCCTGATGTTGTAGTTGTTGGTTAGGATACCATGCTGTTGGGTTTTGTAGAAACTGGGACTGTTGCCCAGACTGAACCCCGGGAGCTTGAAACAGGGGTTGTTGACCCGGTAGAATTCCAGCAGCCTGGTATTGTTGTTGAGGATTAGGAACAACACCAAATTGATACACAGCCTGCTGTTGTTGGGATGTTGGCACTGGGACACCATACATGTGAGAAGCAGTCGGGGCACCATATATCATAGGTGTAGGTGGGAATTTGAGCCTACCATCTGGTGCCCTAAATTGACACACACCAGGCCAATTGACAGTCTGACTAACAGGTGTGACAGGTGGAGAGAAGGGTGTGCCATCTTTGTAAAACAACTGAGGAACAGTAGTACCCATAGTGGGTTGGGGTGGGACTACACCCTGAGTAGCATTAGGACTAGTAGAACTGTCACTTGCATGATATTGTGGATCAATACCACCAGAAATGCCTGAAGTGTTGCTTTTAGGAGCTATATTACCATTTCTCCATTGTTTCCACAGTAAGAATTCATGATAGTCCTTGTCTAACTCACCCTGGAACTGTGTTTCACCCACTGGATGTTGCGGTTGATTCTCCAGGGGGACCGGGTGATTGTACCGGGAAGTGGGCTTGTTTTCTCAGGTGAGCGACTTGTTAAATTGGGTGTACCGGTCTCCAGGAGGCAATTTTTTACTCAAGTTAGGCAATTCAAACAAACCTGAGCTGGAATCAAGGCCAGATTGGCCTGCGGAGGGTCCAATAACATTAGAATTAGGCCTAAAAACATTGCTTTCGGCCGAAAACCGGCTTTCCGGAAGTCCATGGCTGCCATCTTGGCCTCCGCAGTGAAGGCCTGAGCTGGCTTGTGATTGGCCGATCATAGCAGAACCATGGACGTTTGGCCCCTGTGACAAAGACTCTGTGGCATTGTGGCCCAATGATAGACCATTCGCACCAATCTCCATAGGCCCAGCATTGGGTCTAATCGACCCCGCCGGACTAGTGGTACCATCAAGGGCAAAAATTGCCCCTCTCCATGCTCTTTCACCGTCCTCCAATTCACGCAATGATCTATTATTTGCAGCTCTAATGCTTGCCAATTCAAGCTCTAGTTCTCTACGCTGGGAAATACACACAATATCAGCCTTTCTAGTTTTTTCAGCCTCAATTTCACAAAACAAATCACCATTTTCCCCCAAATAATCCATAGAGTCCTCCTCAGGCTCACCATGTTGGCCGTCCTTCCTCCGAGGCGGCCGGTCGCTCTGCTTAGCCTCCGTGGTTCCGGTTGCTCCCTGCTTGTCACGGTCGGCTGAATCCGGTAATAAATCCGAATCCTCTGACGAATAACACGTCCCCGGGTTGGCCACACCGCTGTTCGGGCACTTGGCTGCATTACCTTGGTATGACGTATCGCAGGTCACACATTTAGTCATGATGATTGGTACATTCACGAAAAAATCTCCAATGTGAGACTGGTGGTCCTTCCTGGGGCTAGGCAATAGGGCTGACTACAAGGGCCACATAACACCTGAATGGAAGTGGTGACATCTAGTAATACAATTGGGAACTGCTACTGCCCATTTATCACCACTTATATGCAAGCATATAAGTAGCTTATTAAAAAACGAGTCAAGTAAATGGGCATATATATATAGATTGTATAGTGGAGGTCATAGGCATAGGCCATAGGCCTTCAGTGTACGATGGGACAGGCTTGAGCCAGTCTAGGAGGCTATCTACAGAGGTGACTTGTGTGCCCTCTATAGTGAACCTAGAAAACTCCTTGGTGGCAGCATCTCATGGGGAGAAGAGGAACTAGAACCTAAAGCTAGTACAATTTGCATTAAAGTGACATTTCTTTTAGACCTTCAGGGAAATATGGAATCTTTAAATGAAAATGAAATGACTGCACCATTCTGTTTTCATTTTCATAGAGATAATTTTAGAATAAAATTTGGCTGTATCCCTGTCTCTGTAAGGGTGTTATTTCACATTAAGTAGCATTGCTTTGTGATGTTTTTTGGTAACTACTGGAAAAAAAACTTTTTTCCAGAAAAATTGGTAAAAAAAAAGAAATGAAAGATAAAACAAATATCCTATCACCTATATATCATTTTCAACTTGTTTCATGCATATTTTCTAGGACATAGAACCATAAATGTAGAAAAAGGACAGAAAACATTGATATTGAAAAGGCCCTTCAGAAAACGAGTTCAAGTAACCAATAGAGCCGTTAGGCGTAGATCAAGTAGATCTATGGTATTACTTGACTCGTTAATTTTCGGCTTATAGGTGAGATTTTATGGTAGCGGCCTTAATAGCCTAGGAGACGACACATTACATCCAGCAGTACCGCCAGTGGGTGCAACTATCAAGGAAGGCCCCAGTAAATTTTCTGAACCTGTTCTATTAAACATCATACTGCTTCCGGCAGTGCATGTAAAATGTCAAGGGACTTTTTTCTATCTGCTGCAGAAGACAAGTCTTGTGTATGATTCTATCTCAAAAATAATAACAAAGTATGAAAATAGAAGCATTTGCCATGCATATTCCCTTACAATACAACTTATACTAGACGAAATGCCGTCTGTAGGTCCCATATGTGCTGGAAAAGCACCAAGATAATAAATGTCTTCATCATTTTCAAGATTACAATATCTGAAGACCTGAACAATATGAACAGGTCCATGGTGCAAAACCTTTTTGTTTCTATTCAATTTCATCATTAAATGTTGTATTGACCTGATGATTCATTGAAAACCATATTGAAATGTTATTTTGAACCCCATATTAGGCATGTGAGGCGTATTATGATCCACTATCGAGAAATTTTAGTTGTAAATAGCAACAAAAGTGTTGTTGGCACCACAGACTAGAATCATGAGATTCCTAATTCTTCTCACACTTATTGTATCACTTAAATATTTCACATGCCCTTAAAGATGATCAAGCAGAAAACAAAAATGGATAATTTTGGTATCACTGGGTGATTATGTGTCCACATATGGTGATCTATGTGGTACCAAATCAAAAACCAAGCAAGAATTGTGCTGAAAATAAGCTTTTTGCAAACTAACAAAAATCACGTCTCCCACATTGTAACGAATCACCATAAAGGTAGAAAAATAGAGCATGATTTTCCAATTTATACTTTGTACTTCAGTAGTAAATTGTGCACTACATGAATATAAAAGCATCTATCCTGGCCTGAAAACCAAGTTTCATCCTTCATTTGCTGCAAATATTGTGTAAATCGGATAACTGTTGCTGAACTACATTTCTTTTACAGGAATTCTGAACCTCATTTGGGTGTAAAAAGAAAAAGGGGAAAAAATGGATTCAAAAAGTAATTTTGGAGGTTTATTTTATCTATTTCTTTTTTATATCATATATATATATATATATATATATATATATATATATATATATATATATATATATATATATATATATTCAAAATGACATCTCTGCTCATAGCAGTTTTGAATAGTGCTGATAAACTTAACTTACCAATTTAAGCTGGAGAACTGGTGTTTCAATGAAGCCAAGGCACCTGCGGTGCCCTGGGGGCTCTGGGGAGATAATGAGTGACTTCCAGCAGTACAATCAAGCAGCGCATGAATTGGGGGCTTCATCTGAAATTCTTCATTTCGGGGTTTTTTACATGGGGGAATTCATTTTTGCATATTCACATGGAGGGTGGGGGTAATCATTTTTGGATAATCACATAGGGGGGCACTTCATTTTCAGGTATTCTTCAAACAAAATCCCATCCAACTCCCGGCCATAGATATTGAACAATAATAACAACCTAAGCCAACTCATTTCTTACCTCATCACCCATAGTATTCTCTTTTGGCTTCTCTACTGGCTTCTTGTAAAAGCATGCCATACATCTGACATTCTTCCATGATTCATTTTATAAAAAAAATGTGCATGAATACTCCTATTGCTGCAGCTGCTAATGTTGGAGCTCCCTGTGTGGAGTTCAGCTTGTATCGGGCTGTGTCTACTCATGCCTGGAACTCATGCATCCTTATTTGATAGAACCCAAAGGATAGAGCCATCAGGGTTTGACCTCTTTGGCTTATCACTAGTAGAAATAGTCGTGAGTTGTCTCCCCACCTTGCAAACATCCTAAAAGCTAGGGAGACATCCAAGAACCCTGCATACCAGTAAAGGGATTCTTGGAGAAAGAACGACATGACCACGGCCTTCATGATGGGGATGCTGATCTAAAATTTATTGTAGGTCACATGACCAGAAGCACTTGTTACCCGGCAAGTTTGCTGCCATTACTTTTAGTGTTTGGTTGTCACCAATTTTAACAACTAGGGATGTGGTGGCCTCATTGTATATGCAGTTCTGAACACTCTACAGGCCCAGTAGTCTTTCCCCACAGAATTTTGTTGGTTTTTTTTCCAAAATGGGTAACAACAGATAGACTACAAAGTGTATAATTATTAAGTTCACCACACCCAAGCCAATTGGTTGGTCGATTGGTTGATTGGTTGGTCGGTTGAAGATACAGGAATCGCAACCAATTGAGGACTTGGGAACTGGGCTGGTATGATACAGATGATCTGTCGGGCAATCCGGTACTGGTACCAGTATATCCACAGGAAGTCATGAGTGTCCCAACACTGCTTGATAAAGCCTCATTCTGGACAACTGGTTGAAGGGGAATGCCTGGTGTTAGTGGATGGTGATTGAAGCTGATGGGGAGGAATGTAGGGACAGTAATTCCCCATGCTCAGTAGACTGACCCCAATGGGCAGGTCACTTAAGACTCATACCAACAAGAATTCCAGAAAACTCACCTGCCTGAACCAAATTTAATAAGTGTTTTGGATGTACTGCTGGAAGTGCTGTGTTATCTCCCGAGGTCCCCTCAGGCACTGAAAGGTGCTAAAGGGTGAATCAGAACTACCGTAAAACCCCGCCTATAAGTCAATTTTTTTTAAAAGTTTTTTTTTTCTCATATAAGTCGATTTTTGATCCCAAGTTGGGGGGTCGACTTATAGGTGGGGTTTTTATATAATAGATTATAGTGTTAATATTTCTCAAGCCTTTTTTCTATAGGTCGAATTTGTTTCTCAAAGAGGGGGGTCGACTTATAAGTGGGGTTTTACGGTACATACATATAGAAATGTTACTGAAAACATTTATAATATCATCTTAAAAACCTTTTCAGTCAGTTCTCTGGAAAGACTGGGTGACACTGGACTGTCAGTGGCATAGCATTCACATATGTGCTGCTATATTCATACATAATAATGTAAAAACAAATAGAACAATGGACATAAAGTATCACAGGCAATGCAGACAACCCTGTGAAGTTAGTGGAGCTCTGGATAATGCAGTGCACTTACTTGGTAGGATTCTTGGTTCACCTGGCAAAAATGAATTGGATGGTTTGCAATATATTACTGGTCTTAAAATAAGAAATAATGAACAATTTATATGGAAACATTAAATGTTCTTGTCCCTTGCACCCTTATGTATACATGAAACCTATCAAACAAAGCTATTGTCGCCTTGTAACTGAGGGTTGTTTGTTTGTTTGTTTAGTTTTACGTCCGGGGGACATCAAGGAACTCAGACATTCAAGGTTTCTCGGACATTAAGTCCTTTCTTTTCTTTTTGGACAGGTATTTATATGCTGCTTGCCCGACACAGCAGTGACTGAATCTATGAATGACCGAATCTATGAGATGAATGACCGAATCTATGAGGAGGGTCGAGGGGGAAAACCGCTACCGGGGCTTCATTCCCCTACTCTTTTCAAAGGATAGCAAGTGTTCTTTTATTTGCCTGGTCCCATAGGCAGGGCCAGACAAACCACGGCCTTTGATCACTCAGACCTGGTTCACTGAGGGGGAATCCCATGGCAAAAAACAAGCATGTAAGCCCAGGCCCGTGCATATGGACACCAGCTGCCCACATGCTCACCCCAAGACACAAGAATCCCCAAGTTTGTCGCCTTTTAAGAATCTGGTATGCCCACTGTTAGTATGGAAGGAGATTTCTCCTTGTGGACTCCCAATGAAGTTATTCTGCTCCTTCATGCCCTCACATGAAGGTCCCCACTCCACAGGGGGTTGTAACTGGATCCATGTCCACAGGGTAAAATGAACCTCTGTGAAGGGCCTCGGACATACAGTTTACCTTAATCTGTCACGCATGAGGTGGGACTTATACAAGTGGTTTTAGTTGTCTTTGGATCTGCAAGGGGGGCACCAAGAGCTTTCTTTTGATATGTTACTCTCCCCTAATAGGACAGAGGGGCGGGGATAGCTTCTTTTTTTTTTTTTTTTTACCATATTCTAAAACTCTAGGTGTGCCTTATACATGGGATGTGCCTTATACGTGAGAGATAATGGTAATTTGGTGACCCATATGCATTTACAATCTTCTTGAACCAAGGTGAAAATATGATTTTTTGATCAGTTCATTAATCATGCAAAGCTATTTATACCTGCATTGTTGGGTTGTTTCATGTTACGCCTGTCGGTAGCTCCAGCACCTGCGAATAAAAAAGGAAGAACGGGCCCTGTGGAATACTTTATTAAATTTCATCAATACCATAATGGCACATATAGGGAGGATTGCCGTTGTTGAATCTAACATTAGATGGTGTTGTGATCAGGCGTTTGGCCTCCTTTTGGCTGGATGACATCACTGGGCAGTAATTTCTGTCCAAAGCACACCCAAGGACCTGATTGTCTACTAGGCCTGTTGAAGGCCTGTCCTATATATAAATAGATTACTATTGGGGAGTACCAAGGACAATCTGGACAGGTGCAATCACAACTCTAATGCCTGTACCCACATGGCCTCATGATCAGGGGTCAGGGAATATGTCTGCCCTCATGAAGGGCAGCTATAGAGGCCGGGCCTTGAATAGCCACCTCTGTGAAATCAATGAGTCAGGCCTTAAATTTGGGCTGGGTGTTACCAATTTTAGAAAATAGACAAAAATCATGCAAAGCTATTTATACCTGCATTTTTGGGTTGTTTCATGTTACGCCTGTCGGTAGCTCCAGCACCTGCGAAAAAAAAAGGAAGAAAGGGCCCTGTGGAATACTTTATTAAATTTCATGAATACCACAATGGCGTATATAGGGGCCAGGCCTTGAATACCGCCTCTGTGAAATCAATAGGAGTCAGGCCTTGAATTTTGGATGGGTGTTACCAATTTTAGAAAATAGACAAAAATCATTGGAATGTGAGAAATAAAATCTAAATGATCAAAGATTGATGATTAGGACAATGATATTTTTGTATATGATTAGAATATTCTGACATATCATTACAGTTTTTACTGCAAAAATAATGGATTAGAAATCCACCCAGAACCTGGCATATCTGCTGCATCCAAATTTTATAAGCGAAGGGAGGAACATTTGCAATAAGTAGTGGGGAGCTCTGATTTTGCTGCAAAACCTAACGCTAGTGGGTCACTTCAAGCCTAAAGTGAGTCAGGGGTGTGAAATGCCGAATCCGATTTCCTCTGAAGCGCATTACACCACCTTACTAGTAAATGTATTTTGAAGGGTAAAAGTGATCTAAATGTTATTTGGCCAGAATATGCCACCCTCTGATGTACAGGGGATGTTTGAAATTACCATTGGGATGCTAACATGTTTCCCAGTTGAATGTCATTGGCAGAAAGACGGTAAAAATGCGGATTTCCGAGATTTCACACCCCTGATGCGGGTATGTGTGCTTATCATGTTATATGAAGACTCACTTGATGCTACATACCCCACATGAAAAGAAGTGATAGGTTGAAACAATTGATATTTACCGTCAGCTTGCTTGGTGTAGATATACCCAATTTGACCATGAGGATGCATTGGATTGCTGCAAATCTTCGACTTCAACCAGCAACGGTCATAAGGATATCCCTTTTCAGTTTTGTGCATATACAGAAAGCCTTTGCAGTTTGGCCTACTGGTGCACTTATCTGCACACCCCTGGGGTGATACTTTGATATTTGCTATGTCATTTCCACCACAGACTCCTTTTCTCTCAGTATAACCTGGAACTATAGAAATTCAAGTTGCTTGATGAAAGTTGTAGATGAAATCAATTCATTCCATTCTTTGTGTGTCCCCTACTTTAGTGAAGAAAACATATATGGTCAATTGCAGTGAAGTGGGATCAATACCAATCCAAAGGTGAAGATTTTAAAATGCTTTGATCAACTTAAAATTTTCTGTGCATAAAAAAAATAGATGTATTGAGGGATAGAACCTGTAAGATGAGAACATTAATATTGATGACCATTGTCACCAGCTCAAAATGAAGTATACAACACCATATCTTATGGGAATCTGGTTAAAAGAGGCCCTCAACTAATGCTATAATTTGTTTATGACATAACGGTCATATTCATTCCAAAATTATTTTCTTTATTCACTTCCATTGTCTTATAAAAAAATTCCTTTTACTGTGTGTGGCATGTATTGTTCCAGGTGGCATGTATGGTTCTGTGCCTCCTATGAACAGGAAAATCATGATTATGTTCTGAATAATCAGTACAAACTTATCAGAAATCATATTACTGAGTCCTTATATGAGTGACTTCCAATGAGACAACTATTTCGTATTATATCCCGATTGTAAATTCAAAATTAAGTCAACCATGTGGCATGTATTGTTCCTCTAAAACTACCCCACATCCATTTTAATTTACAAAGATGGAATTGCTAGCCTACACATTCAAAGCTATGGTTATTCTTCTGTACTGCCTTATTGTAGATACATGAGATATTCTTAATGTCTATTTAAAACAGATTTAGGTAATGTTAATCCTGCTCTAGGGTGATGTGAAAAATGAGACACATACAGTTCCACTGTACCTACACAAGGCTTTTTAGAATAACTACTAGCAGATAGGGGAAATAATCCTTATAATGGTAATACATAATGCAAAATATTGTGGGAAATGAAAAGACCAAAGTGCTATTAATTTCTAATGTTTATTCTTTTTACCTTGCCCCGTAACATTGGGAGCCTTATGAAAAACTGTTGAAATATCCCTTAAACTGCCCCTATCTTATATTCTGCTGCTTAAATTCTTTTTTATTACGAACTTCACATGGGCAAATCTATGGTTTGCATGCACATATCCAACCTTACTGACCTAAAGAAAATGGAAAACTTGCAAAACCGTCACATTTACCTCCTTCCCATTGAAAAATGGGATTGGCCCCATTTCCATACAATTGACCATATATAGCTAGCAAATATATGGTTATGCAGGGAACTTGCACTTTTTGTGAAGAACCTTTGTTGTGAAGTAGTGGCCTAAATAGGAGACGACACATTATCTCCAGCAGTACCACCAGTGTATGCAACTATCAAGTAAGACCCAAGTCAATTTTCTGAAGCTGTTTTATTAGACCTTAATTTCAGGCATCATAAGAATAATAAGAATTTTCAAAGATTAGGAAAAAATGGGAAGTTCTTTTTCATTTTACATTTTTTTCTAAATCTGATTAGATCTGTCAGCTTTGCAGAAAAAAACTGAAAAGTTGTTGTAAAATCTCTGCTCAAAACAAGATGGTTTTAAAAAATGCTGAAAAATAAATAGTTGTCCCATTAACTAACCAAACTAAGCTGGAGAACTGGTGTTAGGATGAAGCTAAGGCACCTGCGGTGCCCTAGGGAGATAACAAGTCACTTCTGGCAGTACAACCAAGCAGGCGCATGAATGAAAGTTTGTTTAGTGTTACGTCCGGGGGCCATCAAGGAACTGAGACATTCAAGGGCTTCATCTGACAATCCTCATAATGGTATTCTCAAGGGGGTCTTCATTTTGGGGTATTTACATGGGGGATTCATTTTTGGATATTCACATGGAGAGTGGGGGTAATCATTTTTGGATAATCACATAGGGGGGCACTTCATTTTCAGGTGTTCTTCAAATAAAAATCCCACCCCACTGCTGGCCATAAATAATGAACGCTCCCATAACAACCTAAGCCAACTCATTTCTAACCTCATCACTCACAGTATCATCTTTTGGCTTCTCTGTTGGCCTCTTGTAAAAGCAGGCCATACATCTGACATTCTTCCATGATTCATGTTATAACAAAATGTGTATGAATGCAGCTACTGATGTTGGAGCTCCCCATGTGGAGTACAGCTTGTATCTAGTTGTGTCTACTCATGCCCAGGACTCAAGCATCCTTATGTGTTCATAGAACCCAAAGGATAGAGCCGTCAGGGTTTGAACTCTTTGGCCTGTCACTAATAGAAATAGTTGTGCATTGGTTTGGTTTGGTCGATTTAAATCCACTGATAGTACTTAAAAGTTAGCAGACATTCTGTGGTTTGATCCGACATCAAGTCCTATCTTTCTCATTTGGGATAGATATTTAAAAGCTGCTTGTCCTATACAGCTAGACAGGTATTTATAATGCTGCTTGCCCGACACAGCATGACCACATCTATGGATGACCGAATCTATGAGATGAATGACCGAATCTATGAGGAGGGGTGAGGGTCCCATAGACAGGGCCAGACAAACCATGGCCTTTGATTACTCAGATGTGGTTCACTGGGGGGGGGATCCCACGGCAAAAGACAAGCATGTAGGCCTGGGCCCACGCATATGGACACCAGCTGCCCACACACCCACCCCAATCCACAAGAAACCCAGGTTTGTCACCTTTTACGAATCTGGTATGCCCACTGGTAGAATGGAAGGAGAATTCCTCCTTCTTGGACTACCAATGAAGTTATTCTGCTCCTCCATGTCCTCAAGTGAAGGTCCTCACTCCACATGGGGGTCTCCCCAACTTGCAAACATCCTGAACATTAGGGAGACATCCCAGAACCCTGCATACCAGGGACTGTGTATGCAGTTCTGAACACTCTGTAGGCTCACTACTCTTTCCCCACAGAATTTCGTTGTTTTTTGTTGGTGGGGTGACAACACTTAGACTAAAAAGTGTATCATGTACACTTCTTAAGTTCACCCCACCCAATTAAGCCAGTTGGTTGGTTGGTTGAAAATGACAGGTCAGGGTTTCTAGCTAGGTGGTAGACCATCCGCCTTGAGGTCAGGAGGTCCCGGGTTCAAAACCCGGACATGACGCTTCAGGCAATCCGGTACTGGTACCAATACATACACAGGGAAGTCAGGAGTGCCGAAACACTGCTAGATAAAATCCCATTCTGGACAACTGGTTGAGGGGGAAGTGGGTGGTGGTTGAAGCTGATGGGGAGGAATGTAGGGACAATAATTGCCTGTGCTCAGTGGAGGGACCCCCAGGAATGGGTCAACAAGTTATCACTGCCCCCTAATGTGTATCACACTGACCCAGGTGTAGTTGATCAATTGAAGATGGCAGGTCAGGGTTCTAGCTCAGTGGTAGTGAGTCTGCCTCAAGGTCAAGATTGAGGTTCTAGGTTTGAATCCGGGAAAGTCCAAACACCATTTTCAATGCCCACTACACCTTCCTTTCTCTTTCTGGACAGGTATTCAAAAGCTGCTTGCTCAAAATTACTAGGCACATATTTATATGCTGCTTGCCCGACACAAAAGTGATTCGCATCTAACGATAACGGAATGATTGACACTATGAGGAGGGGGTGAGGGAGAAAACTGCTACTAAAGCTTCATTCCCCTAATCTTTCCACCACTTAACCTGCATAGAAATTTTCCCCTACTCATGTTCAGTTATTTGTCTGGTCCCATAGGCAGGTTTAGACACGGCTTTGATCACTCAGGGGAATCCCATGACAAAATACAAGTATGTAGGCCTGGAAAAGCTGCCCACTCACTCACCTAAAGCCACAAGAAACCTTGTGTTTTTCACCTATTACGAATCCTGTATGCAAACTGTTACTTTCCATATGGAGCACAATGAGCATGGAACTTCTCTGTCCCCGGTTTGGGGTCGCTCTTCTGCTTCAGAAAATAAACCATGTTTACCCCTAAGCAATCATCTACAAAAGATAAGGCATACCTGAATCCATCTCCTACTGAAGGATCAGTCGGGCCTGCGAGATCACAACATACAAAATCAAGTGGGGCTTCTACCCGTTTATCTGGATCATGTTTTCTGAAGAGTAACAATATGAGTAAGTCTAGTCGCATCACAGTCAACCAAGAAACTGTACTGGCTATTAGGTTTACAAACATCAGCATAATCTATGCTGACCTTGAAGGCAAATTAATGTACTTGTTTTTAGCTATCATCGCTGGCTATTGTTTGCGTTGACTGTCACTATGGCTTCCGACATAGTTTTCATTACATTTTCCTGTTTAGAGTTCAACTCTGCATCATTTGAACTGTATTTTTCGGTCTTCTCAAAATTTCTCAATAACACTTTAAAGTCACTGAACCTATGGTCATCCTCTATGCTGATAACTTTTCCAAAAGTATCATATTCTGCTGGAAGATCTTTCAGAACCATTGCAATAAGTTAACTGTCACTCACATCTTCCCCTGCTTCTTTAAGTGCATTTGAATCGGTTGCACAAATAACATATAGTCAGTGATACAGCTCATAGATCTGAACCTTTTCTCAATGATGTCAGTTCAGTGTATAGGGCAAAAATCCTGGGGCTACTTTTGCCTTTGTATTGGTCTCTGAGAATTTTAAGAGTCTGCCTGCCATCATCCTTAGCATTTCTAAAGATAAGGGATAAGCTTCTGTCATCCAAAAACTGCACAATTTCTGCATAGGCCTCAGCCTTTTTGTCTCCAAGTAATATGCAATTGCCACAATAGCATCAAATAACTTGAGTTTCCTGCAGTGACCCAGAAATCTGACTTCTCAATTTTCATACCTGCTTTCATCTCCATCAATCATTAAGTGCCTGGGCCCATAAGACTGGAAGCCATGCTTGTATGGAGGATAAACCTCTTCAAGTTGAAATATTGAACAACACTTTTTTCCAATTTGGATGTCAGTCCTTGCCTCTGCTCTTTTGCCATTTCATCCAGGAAGTCTGTCTATTTATTGTTGGTAAAAGTAAACACCAGTTACAACAGATTTCGCCACAGGGGAAGCACTGCATTGCTTTTCCCACCACACTGGCCTAGGATTGACACTACATTACAAAAGATTTCACCTTTGCGGACTCCCAATTAAATTAGTCTGCTTCTTTATGCCCTGGGGTATCAACTCTGATCTGTCTGGCTGCCTTCCCCAGTTGAGTCCACCACCAATCGATGTCCTCCCTAGCTTTTCTTGCTCAAAGTCCCCATGCTAGCCAGGTAAGAAAGGGTACCAGATATTTTAACAGCCTTTACCCCTTGAGTCTCGAGTCTTTTTCCATAAGTATATATAATGTATGATGAAAATGTAACTATAGCAAGCGGTTTTAGTAAATTCAAAGCATAATTAAACCTGTTATCAACTGATTCAAAGTTTACACTTTCTTTCTAAGTGTACATATCCCCATTCATAATCAAACCAGTATGTTAGAAAAAGCAGCTCTTGAAATCAGAGGGAAGATGGTGTGTTCAATATAGAGTGAATTCAATAATTTATTCCAAATGCTCCCATGATCAGAGTTCTGCTATGGACAAACTAAACCGTAAACATTGAATTTTCTTTCACTCTTTGAATGCATATGTATAGACAATCTTATATTGAAAAAATAATGCAAATTCTGGACATGTGATCTAAAGATGATTGTGACTCTTTAAGAGAGGGTCTGGAGATGAAGACCAGCAAGCATCCGGTAAGTATGCTTCCCTAAAACCCTGGTCATAAACTTGTAGATCTCTTTTTGTTATTTTTGATCATTGTCTTCTAACTTTTTGCTAAAGTATACCCCTGGGTTTTCCAAATTGGAATAATTTTTTTAGGTCATTTTTGTTCATTTCTATTAAGGGGTCCTGGGGTTGGGCAGAGCCCCAGGCATTTGACAGGGGTTTTATATATGATCAAAATGGACCAAAATCGACTTATAAATTTGGCCTGAACTCACCCCTTGGCTTATGACAGGGCCGGCTTATGAACGGGGTTTCGGTAGTCTAATAACTATAAATCTAGCTTTGGCATAGGTGCTTGTGGGATCTATTCATCTGGCAGGGGCCAGGGAAATTGGCAAACGGATCAGGGATACTCCAAGAAGAACCTTATTTTCATAACCTTCCCATGGGTCCTTATCCTTGTCGTTAGTAGCATCTGTAGCCTTATCGCCCACCTTGCCTACAGCTGCAGTGTGCTTCGTTTTGCTCTGGCCTGATCACCAGATGGTGCCAGTGGATGAGTGTCTCCCTCAGTTATCAGAGTAAAAACAATTTGTGACTGATCTTGCCCAAATAATAATCTTCAGCATCAGAGCCCTGGGGGAGGCTGATCAAGACTACTAACACTGAATCCCATCGCACTCTAGATGATGCAACTGACGTTACTCTTGATATCAGCACAGGCTTTTTATTCTCCAATCCAGGAACCTCTCATATTCATGTCTAATCCTCCTCCTCCTCCTAATATTGGGTTTCTTCTGGTGCTTATGCCTAGATCAGCCCCTATATGTTTGACTCAGCAGAACTGCTGCTGGATGAGGAAAAACTGGACAATGTCAAGGACGACAATAATGACGGCCAGCATCTCCGTTTTCTCTCTGTATTTCTCAATCTTGTAGAGTGAACAGCCTGTTCCTCACTGTGATGAGTTATGAATGGAATTATCCTCCATATTGTGTCACTTTAAATACAGATCTGAACCACCATGTTTAACAGATTGTCCACAACTGCCAGCAACTTGTGAAAGTGTTGTAGACTGTGGCATCACAGAGATCTTCCGATTAAACTGAACCGACACACATAAAACTTATACCAACATGATCACAACAAAAAGTTACAATTCACGCTAATAAAAACGATCAAGAATTCCAGAAAACTCACCCGCTTGAAATCGGTCAACCGAATTTGCTAAGTGTGTTCACTGTACTGCAGGAAGTGCTGTGTTATCTCCCGAGGTCCCCTAGGGGACTGTAAGGGGCCAAAGGGTGAATCAGTACTTTGATATACTACATACACATAGAAATGTTATTGAAAACATTCATAATTCCATCTAAAAAGTGTTTTCAGTAAGTTCTCTGCAAGGCAGATGACTGGATGACACTGGACTGTCAGTGGGATGGCATTCACATGAATATGCTGCTATATTCATGCATAATTATTGCATAATGTGAAAAAATAGAACAGTGGATATAAAGTATATCACAGGCAATGTGGACAACCCTGTGAAGCTAGTGGAGCTCTGGATAATGCAGTGCACTTACCTGGTAGGATTCTTTGTTCACCTGGCAAAAATGAATTGAACAGTTTGTAATATGTTACTGGTCTTAGAAGTAAAAGATAATAAATAATTTATTTTGTGCATAAGATGATCCGCATCTTATGTAGCTATAAATACAGCAGAGGTATTAACCTGGAGCATTGGATTGCTGTCTTACATAGAATGACCCCTAGTGGGCGTTAGACTAAGGGAGTGATCATTTTTTAACAACAGGAGGTAAAATTTTTTCGACCCCCCATAAGGGACAAAAATCGTGTGCGAACGTCCCCTTTCAGCCTATAGTAACGTGCTGGGTTTTCCACTGAAAACAGATGAAATTATTTTGACCCCCCCCCCCCATCAGAGGTGTTGAAAAAATTCTGACCCCCCCCCCCCCAGTCAAGGGGTTGAAAAATTCTGACCCCCCCTCAAACCCACCAGCCCCCCCCCCCCCCGTTGTTAAAAAATGATCACTCCCTAACTCTGGCAGAATGCCACATTATTCAAAGAGTTGCTGATCCCGCACCAACAAGTTTTATTGTTATTGTGCTTTGCACCCTTATGCATGTACATGAAACTGATCAAAGAAATATATTGCCGCCTTGTAACTGAAGGCTATAACTGCATCCAGGTCCACAGGGTAAAAGGTACCTCTGTAAAGGGCCTCAGACATACAGTTTAAATTGGTGACCCAAATCCATTTACAATCTTCTTGCAGCAAGGCGAAAATATAATTGTTTGATCAGTTCATCAATCAAGCTATTTATTCCTGCATTGTTGGGTTGTTTCATATCATGCCTGCCTGTAGCTCCAGCTGCTTTATCAAATTTCATCAATACTGTAATGTCACATATAGGGGTTGTTCCTTAAATAGCTACCTACCCTGAATACAGCTGTGAAATCAATTGGGGTCAGGCCTTGAATTTGGGCTAGGTGTTACCAGTTTTAGAAAAATGGACAAAAATCATTGGATTGGATATTATTTTGTCATAAGGAATCATAGACGTCCCAAGTCTTGGAAAGGAAATTTAAAGTAGCATTGCATACCTTAAAACCCTGCGTATTAGCCGCACCCGTGTGCAAGCCACACACACCCTGAGCTTGGGATTAGTATAAGCCAAACCAGGGGTTTGAAAAGGTTCCTATTCCTTGGTCTATAAGCCGCGGCTTATATGCAGATTTTACAATAGTCAATATAAGGATTGGTCCCATTTTTAAGTCGAAAACCATGTGGCAAGTGGACCACTGGGGCCTGAATATCACAATTTCCATCAGCTTTTTTTGTGTCCCGGGCACTGGACACAGGGATTTGTCGAGCCCTGCACGTCAAGGGTGCTGAACCAGCACACCCCTGCCATGGGGTCCAAGGAATCCTAACCTTTTTCTTCAAAATGAAATTCAATAGACTATCCTTTTTATTTAGTGTGGCCTAATTGCCCTGGATACTTATTCTGTACATGTAAACCTAGCATCTGTAATACTTATTCATTTTCACAGAGTGTAATGATATGATGCTATGAAATCAGAATATAGAGAAGAGTTTTGTTTACCTGCATGGTGGGAGACTTTCTTTTTATTTTCAACTGTGGCCCCTGCACCTGATGGAACAATTTTATGAAATAGCATAAACAATTATTTCTGGTAATCACCATTTAATAACCACTTTCTCAAGTATAATATAACAAAATAGTCCTCAAAATTTTATAAAAGAACTTTTGCTTGGTCCCCATTTCTATCCAAGAATCAAGCTCCAGTCATATGTATTAGTATTCATTGAGTCACCCTAATCATATCAATACACACCTTTTGTCTTGTAATATGATACCACTGTGATACCATCAAGTTTTTTGAGAGTTTCTGGTTTGCACATGACTCTCCACAGAAAACAGCGGGGTTTTGAGATGGTCTCCGGTGGCACATTCAGTACGTATGCCCATCCACCACAGTCTGCCCGTGAGGTACACTGTGCTGCACAATCTTCTTGGGTACTTTTGAGAAAGACATTTGCAAGTTCTCCACATAGTCCCATTATTTTTCGGTATCCTGAAGATAAAGTTTCAGAGCATGACACATTCAAAAGAAAGATGGCACAAAAAACTGTGAGCTACGGAATCTCTTAAATGAATGGATGTTCATGAGGATGAGTAGAGTAGGACATTATTCACTCGATCTGCTTTTATGGTATGGTTTAGGTACTTGAATGAATTGATGTTTAATATTCATAAAGATGAGTGGAGTAGAACATGGTCATCATTCAGCTAACCTGATTTTAATTAAGTTACTTGAAAGCCAGGTTATCATTGCAATTGAATTACATTGTTGCCTATGAACCTGAAAAACCTGATGCACTTACCTGGAAATTCCCGAGGTTTTTCTGTCTTGCTGGCAGAGTCTGAGGGCAAATACTACATTTTGGTAACCATGATAACTACGAAAAATATATGCAATACTGTAAATTCTTTCGTATAAGCCACAGCTAGCACCAGAATCCAAACCAAAATACAACTTATAGGATTGGCCCAAAGTAGAGGTGCAGCTTATCCAGGGGTATTTAACATTAAAGAATAGTACCGGTACTAAACTACAATTTGTATAGCTCATTCCGAAAACAAGTCCAGCTTTTATGAGGGTGCAGCCGATACGAGAGAATTTGCGGTAACAGACAAAATTTCCCTCGTGTTAGGGGGTCAACTTCTAGGGGAGGTTGGCTTCTGAAGGACATTTTACGGTAGTATAGTATGCACAGTGTAATATGACATAGATTTTTTTCTAGAACTAACATTGGTAGTTGCGACCTTATTCAAGAAAAGGCTAAATGATTTTGAAACTCAATGGTAATCCAATAGGAACTTGAGGTTTTCATGGGTGAAGGTTGGTCTTCAAATTGTCACCTTCTGCTCATAGCCACTGGAGCATTTTCAGGATGCTCATACTGGTGCAGCAAAATCATTATGACCTATTGGGGGTTAATTTCACACAGTATTTGTGGGTGATTGAAATTGACAAAACCAGTCATCTATAGCCTTGTCCGTGAAGCAAGTCAGGGATATGTAATATAAAAGGCCATAGAATTTTAACCTTATATCCGAACGCTTTGAAATTTGAAATATGAAATCCCAGTGCTGCTGAAAATCATTCCTTGGCTATAATTTCTATTAAGCTGTATGTGGTCTGCGTATATGGAATTTATGGCTTTTTATATAGGAATCTGACCTGATAAAGTACTATTCTGCACTACACTGGTAAAAAATATTTAGATAACATAATCCTATTCCTTATTTAATTATTATACCTATATTTCATTTTAGACATCCTGGTCGGACGTGACCATAGACAGTTTGGGAAGGAGGCTGTGAAGAAACCCCGGTTTTTTAAATGTTAAAATAATGCTTCCTTTGGTTCCTAAGTTTGCCAAACAATTTTTAATGTAAATATAAAACGTCAAAACATGTAAAAAAAAAAAAAACATGTTTTTTTAACGTTCTATGAAAACGTTTTTATTCTAAGGTAAAAAAAAAAAAAAAAAAAGAGCGTTTTTTAAACGTAAAAGAAACGTAATTCACAAACATTTTTATTTGGTTAAAAATTGGAGGGGAGGGGGTTGTTCAGCATCCACACACTGTAGGTGTAAGGCTAGTCCAGCCCAGGTTCACTGATGAGGGAAACCAAATTAAAACATCATTAGGGAGTGATCATTTTTTTAACAAGGGGGGGCTGGTGGGTTTGAGGGGGGTCAGAATTTTTTCAACCCCTTCAGCAGGGGGTCAGAATTTTTTCAACACCTCTGATGGGGGGGTTAAAATAATTTCACCTGTTTTCAGTGGAAAACCCCACGCATTACCATAGGCCAAAAGGGGACGTTTGCACGCGATTTTTGTCCCTTTTTGTCGAAAAAACTTTACCCCCTCGAGAGGGGGCTCGTAATTTGTTTCCGCATCCACGCGCAAACCCACCAGCCTCCCCCTGTTGTTAAAAAATGATCACTCCCTTAGGGACAGAAAATGTTGGATATCTTAGTATTTTCTTGTACAAAAGAACTTTCTTTGGGGACATTTAGCCCAAAATATCGGAAATGTGTTTTAGTGGTGCCTACAGGTACACTGTTCGCTCACATGTTCACAGTATAATCTCCACATTTTCACCATAAATCTGAATTCTTAGATGTTTTGACTAATCAATTCTAGACCCTTTTTGCTTTCTTATAAGGTGTGGGACATTAATTTCATACCTTGTATGTGCTATAATTAGAGCAACATACTGAACAATGCTCTGAAAGGGAATTGTGACATCTATACTGGGATGGGCTCTCACATTTCTACCACCAGTCTAATTCTTTTTCTTGGAACTGTCTTTATATTATTGATGCCACCAAAATAAGATATCTTTAATTTTTGACAGAGTTGAACGACCTGAAAAAAGTCTCATAGAACACATCAATATATGCCCAAAAAGTGGAGGCATATTATGAGATAATTATATAAGAAATCAATAAAAAATTGATGAAATATGGCTGATTTTCCTCAAGAATTGGTGAGATTTTTTAGTTTTAGGGGGGGGGGTAAGGGGGGGTCAAGGGGCTAAACTCACCCCCCGGCTTATGACTGGGGTTTTTGCAAAAGTCTAAAATGCACCAAAACCGGCTTATAGATTTTGCCTGAACTCACCCCCCGGCTTATGACCGGGGCCGGCTTATGACCGGGGATTTACGATATATGCTGTTTGCCCGACACAGAATTGACCGAATCTATGAGGTGAATGACCGCATTTATGAGGAGGGTTGAGGGGGAAAACCGCTATCGGGGCTTCATTCCCCTACTCTTTTCGAAGGATAGCAAGTGTTCTTTTATTTGCCTGGTCCCATAGGCAGGGCAAGACAAACCACGGCCTTTGATCACTCAGACGTGGTTCACTGAGGGGGAATTCCATGGCAAAAGCATGTAGGCCCGGGCCCGCGCATATGGACACCAGTTGCCCATATGCTCACCCCAAGCCACAAGAAACCCCAAGTTTGTCGCCTTTTACGAATCTGGTATGCCCTCTGGTAGAATGGAAGGAGAATTCCTCCTTCATGGACTCACAATGAAGTTATTCTGCTCCTCCATGCTCTCACATGAAGGTCCCCAATCCACAGTGGGAAAAGTGTAAGCAAAATAATAATATAAAATCAGAATATAAAGAGATTTGTTTACCTGCCTGGTGAGATACTTTCTGTTTATGTTCATTCTTGGCCCCTGCACCTGATGGAAAAAATAATTTTAATGAAACAAATAAAAAGAATCATTTCTGGAAGTCACCATTAAAGAACCACTTCCTCAAGTATAGTGTGAGAAATGTTAATGTAGAAGTTTCAACCATGAAGTATTTACCGTAATCTCTCGTGTAGAAGGCGCGTCTTATAGGGGGGCATTTTTTCTATAGAACAGTACTAAACTGACAAAAATCTGCCCTCTAAGGTGCGCCTTATATGTGAAACAAACCTCCCTGAGTTGGGGGTGCCTTATAGGCGAGCTGCGCCTTATATGCGAGAGATTACGGTAGATGGTATTTTCCACAATGATAACTACCGTAATCTCCCGCGTAGAAGACACGCTGCGCGTATAGGACGCACCCCCTTCTTGGGAGGAGCATTTTCGCGTATAAGACGCACCTCTTAGGTACCAATTTTGTAAATTCAGTACATTTCTATAGTAAAATTACCCCTCGTATAAGACGCACCCCCAACTTGAAGAGATCTTATAAGACGCACAAGGCATTTGTTTGGCGTAGAGGACGCGTCTTATACGCGGGAGATTACGGTACAATGATTTATCCAGTCCTTTCATGTCCAATCGTAGCCCTTGCATCTAATGGAAAGAACAATTTTAATGAAATAGCAATAAACAATCACCAGTAGTCACCATCAACACTGTCAGACCAGGACGGGACATATCCCAGCAAATTAGCGTCAGTCTGAGCCAGCATGTGCCACCAAGTGTGAGCAGGTTTCACGTTATAACACAGAGCGTTAGCTCGAGCCACCATATGTCAATAGTCACAATGTGTGACATATTGTGACACATAGTGACTCATCTCCAAAAGTCATAGGATTATGCAGGGTGAGCATGCGCCAGTCTGTGTCAGTAGTCACATTGACTGACTCATGGTGACGCGTTTCATGATTCGTGTGAGGTGAACCTGTGTGAGCATGCGTCAGACTGTTAGTAGTCACACAGTGTGACATTTGCTCACACATTTTGCTATCCGTGTGAGGTGACACTGTATGAGCAGGCACCAGTCCATACCAGTAGTCACACAGAGTGACGCATAGTTGTGTACTTTGGGGCAGGGGGAAATCAAATAAATGCTGATTCAAATAATATTGTCCAATGAATCAATGTGTTTATAGGTGATATGCATTGATATGTATGTAGGGAATCTAATGATACCTGAAAACATGAATTTAAATTTGGCTTTGGCATATTAAAAGTCAGTTTCATTTGTCTATGGGACTTAACACTGAATTGGAATCATCAACATCTCATGTAGTATTGAGGCACCGATTTGTCTTGGTTTCATAAATGATCAATAGTTTGATGCACAGCAGGGGTGTGAAATCCAGAAACAAGTTTGCTCTGAAGTGCATTATACCACCTCGTAAGGACTTCTAGTTGACATTATTGCATAAGGTAAAAGTGATTTAACTATTCAACTGGCTACATTATATATGCTCCTATTATACAAAGAGTCCAAGATTAACCATTGGGATATTTATCTACCTCAATTTGGGCTGACATTATATCTAACATTGGGAAAACTCTAAGACCCCCCCCCCCAATAAATGGTAATTCATTTTCTCACTGGATTTGCACAGTTCTTAGAAATGTTCCATGTGAGCATCAAAAACGCGGAATTCCGCGTTTCCGCGGAAATTTCACACCCCTGGCACAGTGATCAAGAAGGTGGCATATATTCAAGAAAGATGTGTAAGAACGCTTGATATAAGGACAATTAAGATTGTGCATTGGGTGATAATAGGGGCAGTATGCTGCATTTGATCCAAACATGATAGGTTCTGACACATGTGTGAATATGTGTCACTCTGTTTCAGTACTCACACATTATGACGCAAGCTGACTTACAGTGACGCAACCTGGTTTTTCCTTCATGGTGCGTGCGTGACCATGCATCACTCGATGTCAGTTCTCACACACTGTGACACACACTCACTCACAGTGACACATCCTACAAGTTCCATGAATTCTGATTGGCCAATTTCAAATTCTTAGCCCCTGATTGGTCCATTTCAGATTTCCCTCCTTTTCCTAGTTCCTTTGTTCTCAGCATTTGTAACTTGGGTTTCACAACACACAGGCACAGGAGGCAAGGACAGCATTTACAAGGTGAGTAGTCTTACAGTCCTAGTACAGATTCTTCTTGGAATTCCAGAAGACCTGCAGTCCTACAAAAGCACATCGTGATATTGTCTTTTTCATAATCTATAAATTCCTGGTTGATAGCACATTTCATGTTGGTAATTTCCAGGCTGGATGGGTTGAGAATGCAGTACATTTTACTCCATTTCTATTTCATGGCACACAAGGGAGTGGTATTTGTATAACAACAGGGGGGCTGGTGGGTTTGACAGGGGGGGTAAAATTTTTTCAGCCTCTTGTCCATGCATTACTATAGGCTAAATGGGCATGTTCATGCATGGTTTTTCAAAAAAAGATTCAACCCTTCTAGGTAGGGGAAAACTTCTTTTCAGTGAAAAAGCCTGTGTGTCTCTATAGGTTAAAAGGGTGCAATATTCAGGTCCGGGGGGTGGGGGGGGGGAAATATTGACCCTCTCAAGGGGTGGGAAATTTTTTTCAACCCTTTGAAGGGGAGGCAAAATAATTTACTTCTTTTCAGGGAATAAGCTTGTGCATTACTACTGAGGTTGAAAGGGTGTTTTCATGCATGATTTTTGAGACGTCGAGGAGTGGGGGGGGGGCGGGGGAATTCGACCATCCTTGCTTCCACATGAAAATCCACCACCCCCTGCTGTTAAAAAAAGGATCACTCTCTTCTGGGGGAGATTCAGGTGTTTAGAAATATGTGGTACTGAAAATGTGTTTATGCTATGCTTTATTGAATGTTCATATCTGTTGTCTATTTTATATTTTGACAGGTATATGAAGAATACCTCAAAGAATCATCCATGGAGAAAGGTCATGCAAGATACCCATACAAATCAAAAGGACATGGATCAGGATGACTTGATGATATTTGATTTTGAATAAAAGAACCCCCTCCCCCATTCTAAAGGGATATTGAAATGTCAGTATGCGTGAATATGAGTGAGTGTGTGTTATGGCACATGTGTCATTATGTGTGAGAATGTGTCATAACTCATGTGTCAGCTCTGGTGAGGTTGCGTTATAACACATGCATCAACATGTGTGAGGCCGCATCATAACACATCAGTATGGTTGAGGCCGTGAGTCATAACACATGTGTCAGTATTGGTTAGTGTGTTTGTTTGTTTGTTTAGTTTTACGTTAAACTATTCAATAGTAATGGTAGGCTGCGGGCCTACCTCGGGTTTGCGCATATGAGTGGGTGGGTGTGTGTGCGCGCGTGCATATATTTATGAGTCTGCTTGTAGCAGTGGGACACGGCTCAGAGCGGTGAAATACCACTCGTGGCTCAAGGCCCCTCTTTATCGTGCTGCCTCACGCAGGTAACATGTCGCAAACTGTAGACACATCACCCGGTCGGTCACATTATCCTGACACCGACGGGCCAGCCATTTTTCGATTTTTTTTTTTTTTTTTTAAATTATATGTATGTATGATCTATATGTACTTATATAAGTTTGATTCTTTGAGGAAGTTCAGGAGTTCTTTTGTTTCTATTGTGTTGAAGACAGCTTTCAGTGTTGTTGCATTTTTAAGATATTTTCTTCTGTTGCTTGCAGTCCTTTGACAGTTGAGCAAGATATGCTTAACTGTGAGTTCAGTCTTGCATTGTTGGCACATTGGTTGGGCTTCACGTTGGTGTTAGCCTTGTGTGGCCGATTCGTAGACGTGTTAGTTTCACTTCGTCTGATCTGGATAGTTTTCTTTTTTCACCTTTTCCTTTCAGTTGAGGCTGAATGGAGTGTAGCTTGTTCTCATGCTGCTTCTTCCAGTCAGCTTGCCATTTCAGTTTCACATATTTCTTGATGGTTGATGTCAGGTCCGTGTGTGGGATTGGCACTTCTCGAGGTGTCAGTTTCAGTGCTGACTTTGCCGCTTCATCTGCTGCCTCGTTTCCGCCTATGCCAATATGGCTCGGCAGCCAGCAGAAAACCACATCTTTCTTTGCTTTCTCAAGGTTGTTGGTTTTGTCCCTGATATCTTGTATCAAAGGATTGTTTGGTTCATATTGGTTCATTACTTGAAGGCATGACTTGGAGTCTGCCAGGTGTTCACTATGGTCTTTTTCTATCCCATGGAGTTGATCTTTAAAGGTCACTGAGTCTGTTTCTGCCTTTTTGTTTTTGCACAGGATGAAGATGTGTCATGACACATGTCAGCACGGGTGGGGCTGCGTCATGACACATGTGTCAGTATGTGCCAGTTCATGTCATCAGTGACACAAGGTGGCTCAATTTTTTCTGTACAGCGCACGAGTTAGCACTCACACACATTGACTCAGAGCAACACCAATTTGCTGGGATGGTTTTCTCAAAACCAGCAAAATCCGGGGTTCGGAAAACCCAGCTTTTTATAGCATGCATTCTTTAGCCATATCTTGAGAACTATAAGAGGAGTTAGCTTCACCATTCTTTTGGCCCCTGAAATAGGTTATGGCACTGCCAAACCTGATTTCACTATGTGCTAACCAACTAAAAAAACATGTTATTTAACGTTAAAAAAAGATGAAATTACACTTGTTTAGAGGAATCAGTGTCGTATTTTATGGATATTTATGGCTAAAATATGGCAGATTTATTCATTTTCACACATACACACATTATACATATATGTATATATACCGTAAATATAATCCCCGGTCATAAGCCGGATTTTTTTTTCTATTTTGGGCCCAAACCGGCTTCTAAATTTTTCCCAAAGTCTCCCCCCGGCTTATGACCCCAAAACCGGCTCTTAGGATTTCCCTGAACTCTCCCCCCGGCTTATGACCGGGCCGGCTTATGACCGAGGATTTACTATATATATATATATATATATATATATATATATATATATATATATATATATATATATATATATATACCTATTTCCACAAGGAGTGTAATGAAATAATGCTATAAAATCAGAATATAGAGAAGAAATTTGTTTACCTGCCTGGTGGGATACTTTCTTTTTGTGTTTAATCGTGACCCCTGCATCTGATGGAAAAAAAAAACAATTTTAATGAAATACTGTAGTAACTGCCACGAAAACTATGAGAATTTGGCCTTTTTCTAAACTGTAAAAGGCTCATATCAGGTCGAATATGGTAACAAAAAATAATTATATCTGGTAGGCACCATTAAAGAACCACTTTGATTTTTAAATGTGATGTATCTAGTTGGCTCGGCACCATGATCACCATGAATATTATAATTGTATCCTCTCCTTTAGACTACAAAAGAGCCTGAAGGGGAGGAGCACAGAAGAGGGCATTTGTCAGATTGAATCAAACAATTTTAAGTGTCATGAGACAACAATGACACACAACAGTTTCCCTTCTGTTTCAGATAAAAATTGGCTGGTTCCTGAATCAGCCGTTATTCTGAATCAGATATATTATAATTGAACTCTATGTATGGAAGTTATCAAATTCTGTTCAGATTGTTATCTAGCTGATAAGTAAGGCAACCGACTGATTGAAAACTGATATATCAAGACTCAGGCTCAAGTTTTCCTCAAAAATATGATTTTCTTTAAGTGCACCATGTATATAAAGCTTGGATTGGCAGATCAGCTAGGAAGTACTTATGGTGACCTGATATCTAATATACAATAAAACCACCTCTTACTCTTCTTATATCGATCGCGCATTTCTGCAAAAAAAAAATGCGTCCCTTGCAAGATTTTACAATAGAACATTTGCTTGGTTCCCATTTATTTCCAAGAATCAAGTTCTGGTTATACAAATTTATAAGTAATTACTGAGTCACCATGAATGTACTAATACACACCTTTTGTCTTGTAGTATGATACCACTGTGATACCATCAAGTTTTTTGAGAGTTTCTGGTTTGCACATGACTCTCCACAGAAAACAGCGGGGTTTTGAGATGGTCTCCGGTGGCACATTCAGTACGTATGCCCATCCACCACAGTCTGCCCGTGAGGTACACTGTGCTGCACAATCTTCTTGGGTACTTTTGAGAAAGACATTTGCAAGTTCTCCACATAGTCCCATTATTTTTCGGTATCCTGAGGATAAATAGTTTTAGAGCAAGACACATTCAAAATAAAAAAGACAATACTATACTGTGAGCTACAGAAGCTAAAATGAATGGATGTTCATGGAGACGAGTAGAATAGGACATTATTCACCTGATTTGATTTTGTTATGGTTTAGGTACTTGAATGAATTTATGTTTGATATTCGTGAAGCTGAGTGGAATAGGACATAGTTATCATTCAAGTGACCTGATTTCAATTTAGTTACTTGAAGGCCAAAACTTTTTGACTTTACAATTGATCTACAGTCATGTCTCTATACACCAGCCACCTCCGTTTGAGTTAAAATTTAGTTAGTTCCTGAATCAGCCGGTTCTGTCAATCATAATTACAATAGCATTTATTGGTTATGGTTAAATCTGTTTGGTGGTAAAAGTGGCTGCTAAGTGAATCAACCGACTTATTGAAGACCGATATATCGAGACTTGACTGTACTTGTTGCCTACAAACCTGAAAAACCTGATACACATACCTGGAAATTCACGAGGCTTTCCGGTGTTGCTGGCAGAATCTGAGGGCAAATACCACATTGTGGTAACAATAACAACTACGACAAAATATACAATAACAGGCATAGTGTGGGATTATAGTATAATGTTATATTTGTTTAAATAGCACTTGTCATCCCACCTTTTTTTAACGTTAAAAAAACAACATTTTTATTTGGTTCCCAAGTTTGCCAAAAGAAATTAATGTAAAAATCCCGTCAAACCATGTACTCAAAAAAATGTTTTTATTTGGTTGAGAATTGGTTGGGAAAAAAATGTTGAAAATTTTTTTTGCCAAGTGGGATACATATGCCAATGGGACTCAGAGACAGGGCTTTGGGTGTGATGGAGAGATCCTGGTGCTGGTGGCAGCACTTGCGCCAGGTTGGGATCCATCACACCAGGGGCCTAGCCCTACCGCTTGTCCGTCACACCTCATGTGACGCATCTAAGTTTCACAGGCTTTTCCCCTATATATTTATGGTGCCATCGCCCTACACTCTTTAGTAGTAGCTGGGCCTAAAACTCATACAACTGGTTGTTACGCTGATGTAAACAGTTACATGTCGCCCTTCGTAGCCGTTTACCCTCTACCTATTCTTATGGAATAAAGACCCAGTTGCCTACCCAAACCTGAGTCTTCTCTTCTTATGCTTTGATTAAGAGAAACCAAACCACTACAATAGGATATCGTGCATAATGCAACATGACATGCTGACCCTATCTTTATGTATTGTCATAATGGGTGTTGTGACACAAAATAATCCCTGCTTGAAATTGATATAGCTTGGTAAAAGGCAAGAGAAGAATTTTTCATTCACAATTGATTATACTGTTATGAACCATATAATTATATCAAAGAGCCCTACAACCTCTCCAGCCATCTCCTTTAGGAATAACGTGATCACACACATTTCAAATGTAATAATGTAATATCTTCTGAATCATTTTTTATTCTTGTGATGCACGTGCCTGTGTAAAATATCAACATGCATGGTAGCAATGCCAGATATGCCAAATCAACAATTACAATCAAATACAAAACTACTTTCAGGTATCGATACTTCAAGGACCATTAAAGGACTACTTTAAAGCCCAGCTCATAAGCCCATCTTAGTTAATTATCATGTTCATCAGGTTCAATATGGGTTTTTGGTGTCTGAAAGTTGGCTGGCCACTTTGATCATGTGGCGCCATCAGGGATGGATATTATAGAAAATCTTATTTTTCCTCATTTTCTAAAATTTCTAAACCCTGAGCATGTGCTGCGAGCCCCAATATGTAACCGCCCCCCCCCCCCGCCTCCACAGTTGCAAGGAGACCAAACATACTTACTCTCTCCATCTACATACTACAGTAGAATCATCAATTTGAACTTAGTTGGCCAAGACATGTCAACCTGACCTAATCCAGTAACATGCTGGCCTTCAAGTTATAGTTCCTCCCAATAGAAAGCATGCTTCAATACATGATATAAACTGCTTATGGAGTGGTCATTATTTATCAACGGGGGGGGGGGGTGGGTTTGAGGGGGGGCGTAAAATTTTCAGACCCCTCCCGAGGGGGGGGCTGAAAAAATTTTGACCCCTCTTGAGGGGGGGCTAAAAAAATTCACCCTCTTTTTTTAGCAAAAAAGCCTGCGCGCTACTATAGATCAAAGAGGGGCGCGAAAACTCTCCACGCCTCCGGCGCAGGGGGGGCGCAAAAAAATTTGACTGCCGTCGAGGGGGGGGGCATAAAAAAATTCCGCGCTTTCGCGCAAAAACCCACCACCCCCCCCCCTTGATAAATAATGACCACTCCCTTACTACAGGAATAGTGTAGTCACATAAAAAAAAAACTGCTGGCATCACCTAACTTTGCGGATTTCAAATGTATTTTGCAAGTAGATGCAAAGTGTGACAACATTTGTGTACTGTTACAACTTATATGATTTTTGTTATATCATACTAAAGGAAAACAATCCTGAATTGGGGGGGGGGGGGAGCTGTACATTGGATATAGTGGGGTCATCTAGTTTCAAAGTTCAGAACTCTCAGCTGAGTATGCCTTGTGCAAACCCATCCTCAACCCAATCTGGGCAATTACTTTTGGAACTAATCTATGTCTGATTAGGGGTTCCCACTTTGAAACCAATTTATGCCCAAAGTGTTTGCCTATGTGCCCTAATCAGTTAGCCTGATGTGGCCCACACATCTTGCTGAGGAAAAAAACTGTTGGGAGGCCAACAGTCTTAGTTTAGTTTGCCCTATTAGGGCAACCTGATGTGGCCCTAACTGGAAACCTACCATTTGCCCAACCTAAAACAATGAATTGTATTCTGCCCTCTTTGAACCAGCTTATCTGAACCAAAACTGAATTGGCCTAAAGCGGGCTTGCTACATCAAATGTTGAAATTACATCTATGAGTAACATCTTATCTATGACATTAACCACAGTCAGCTTACATGTCAAGATTAACATTTTTTATGCAAAGATGTCACATTGTGACGTGAGAATGATTTGTACATATGATGGGTTTTTTCCCACAAAATTCGCAAGATAATGTTATGTAAGAGAGGATAAGCACAAGATGTAAAAATGACATGATTTAATGTAGGACTGTGTGTCAATTTACTGGTTTCACACATATTTCTAGCCCAAAATGCACTCTTGTTCCTCCCGTGTAAAATGATGTGAATAACTGTGTGTCAAATACTAATTCCACAAGAGTTTTGACTTGAGATCTACACGTTACTCACTAGTATAATAAGCAACTGGGTGCCAAGGAACTGATTTAATGCTAAGTTAAATTAAGGTGGCTGGCGGGGATAGACTGAAAGTAATTAAATTTCGCCATATTCTCATCAGAGATTCAAAATGATATGTACTTTTCATATATACAAAAATAGTGTGGGGGTCCCAGGCATATTTTTGAGATACAGAAGCTTTAATCTTACATATGATTATATAGAGGCTTGTCACATAAATCCTCAGAGTCATGTCCAAAAGTAATTAGATTTGTTTATAACTTCCTCAGCACTTAGATTGTAAGGATATATTTGCAGTGGTTGTAATATCAACATATATAGTCCCAGTTATATTTCTTAAGTTTTGGATGATTGAAATAAAAAATGTAAGGACATGGGTAGAATATTGACAGGTGGATCATAATAGCTTGTTGTAAGTGATCAGCTCAACAGCCACTGTGGCCCATGTGTAATGTCTCTGCCTTCCACTCATAGGGCCCAGGGTTCAATTAACTTTCATGCCAAGCATTTTGCTTATTTCGTTTATCCATGATATCAATGTACCACAGAGACCCCTGGTGTCTAAATGCTGAACTAACAATCCCCGCCAGCCACCTTAAGATAAAGTTATGTCCCTCCCAAGTACAAAAACATGTATAACTGCGTGATAATTTATTAGTATCACACAAAGTTCTAATACAAGATACACTTGTGCTACTCTCTAGTGCAATAATGTGAACAATGGACTGGTTCTGTATTGTTTTCGTCTTGGGTCTAAACTCAAAATGAAGTCGTTCATTCTTTCATTTCATTATGCACTTGTCATCCTCACTAGTACAAAAATGTGAGAAACTAAGTATCAGTGTACCAGTTTAACATAAATCCCTAACTCATGATGAGCCTGTGTTTCTCCCAAGTTCAAGGAGGTGAGGTATTGATTTACCGTAAATCCATGTTCATAAACTGGCCCCGGTCATAAGCCGGGGGGTGAGTTCAGGGAAAAATTATAAGCATATTTTGGGTCAATTTGAATTTTTGGTGAGTTTGGGGCCTTTCCCAACCCCTGGACCCCTTAAAACACATGGAATATTTCCGATTTTCAGTAACTTTTTAACAATTTCTCTACCATTTTCATGATCCTTATGAATACGGTATATGTGTGATGACACTAATGGCTTGGTTTAAAACAATAATTCGTGCTAGTTAATGCATATTTTTATATAAAAATATATTGAAAAAGATTATGAAAAGTAAATCTACTATTGGAAAACCCCAGCCGTTTTTTTGGTAAAAATAAGGGGGAAAAAATCCGGCTTCTGACCGGGGTTTTACGGTAGTTTCACATTATGGTCTTAGGATGGGATCAACTGGAGTATCTCCTGATTTATAAGAATCAATGAACTCAGGTGATACATTCACCAAGGAGGTGAGGTACTGACTTAGTTTCATATAATGTTCTTATAAATCAGGAGATACTCCAGTTGATCCCATCCTTAGAATGTATGAATTCAGGTCATACATTCTGTAAATCAGGCATGCTGATTTCACCAGTATACAGGGATGTGATTTCATTTTGGCCAATCTGTAGGAATCTTGATCAGACAACACGGCTGTGGCTCATTTGGTGCTTCATAGCCTGAAAAAATCAAAGACAGCCCCCCCCCCCATAAATGTAAAAAAATTTCTCATTGGATCTGTGAAAAGCACAACCCAATCAGGAATGGAGCATTGGACCACCCGGACCAGAAGGCAGTATCTACTTCTCCTACCAGTGGCTACTGAGAATATGCTGATCAACAACTGCATATTGCAGTAGGTACTGCTGAAATACTTCCAAAACAGCTGACTCTACACTGCATTTTCAGTCTAGACTCAGTAGTGTACTGACTATCAACTGAATATGCACTGCATTTCAGGCTAGAATCAGTAGTCTACTGACTCTCAACTGAATGTTAATAGATACCAGAAAATATACACTCTGTGCAGCAGCATAGATGCAGTAGTCTACTGACCGTCTATTGGTATGACTGTCCATTCATGGATTATTTATCTGATGCTTCTAAGACAGTCCATAGTGTGAATGTCTTTTTTTACATAGTATACATGTATCATTGATAATTACAAAGTGCTTGTCTCATCACCTTAACATCAGTAAACTGAAAGGCATTATACTATAGCAGCACTCTATAGATATGTTTACTCTTACCATAGCAAAAGTACTACTGAATCAATACTGCCCTAGCCCCCTCCTACATGAGTTGCATGCAGTACTAGTAAGTAATGACTGCTCCACATTGCAGGTGGGGAGATGGCTGAGTGGGCTAATGCGTGGGTAGAGTAATCCAAAGATCCCAAGTTCAAATCCAGCAAGGACGACCTAGAGAGGCATTGGTAGTGCCAGTACTAGAACAGCGGCTGCTTCTTTTATGCTTCAACTTGATCTACTGCTTAACTACTGCTATAGCAGCAGTCATGCAGTAGTGCTGATTGAACACTGCCCTAGTCCCATATATGGTCATGTAGCATTGAATAAGTAGATACTGTTCAACTGCTGCCATCTAATTTACATAATTGGGACAACTGATTCAATACTGCTTGCATGCTGCTGATTTTTTTTGTTTGTTTGTTTAGTTTAACGTCCGGGGGCCATCGAGGAACTCAGACATTCAAGGTTTCTCGGACATTAAGTCCTTTCTTTTCTTTTTGGACAGGTATTTATATGCTGCTTGCCCGACACAGCAGTGACCGAATCTATGAATGACCGAATCTATGAGATGAATGACCGAATCTATGAGGAGGGTCGAGGGGGAAAACCGCTACCGGGGCTTCATTCCCCTACTCTTTTCGAAGGATAGCAAGTGTTCTTTTATTTGCCTGGTCCCATAGGCAGGGCCAGACAAACCACGGCCTTTGATGACTCAGACGTGGTTCACTGAGGGGGAATCCCATGGCAAAAGACAAGCATGTAAGCCCAGGCCCGCGCATATGGACACCAGCTGCCCACACGCTCACCCCAAGACACAAGAAACCCCAAGTTTGTCGCCTTTTACGAATCTGGTATGCCCACTGTTAGTATGGAAGGAGATTTCTCCTTGTGGACTCCCAATGAAGTTATTCTGCTCCTTCATGCCCTCACATGAAGGTCCCCACTCCACAGGGGGAGCATGCTGCTGATACTACTGTGCTACTACTGTACCTATGTTGCAAGTTCTCTGGTACTGAGCAGTAGAATGCCAGTAGATGCTGATACAATACTGTTTCTGATGCTGCTTTCACACTGAATAACTACTGCCACACTGTTTCCCAACTGATTTAGTGCTGCATTTCTACTGCATTCTGGTCCGGGCATGCTTGTACATGCTTGGTCCAATATAAGCCAACATTGGCCCAATATAAGCCGACATTGGTTTGGTTTGGTTGATTTTACGTCCACTAAGGCCACTTAAAATCAATTATCAGCTTTGCGGACACTTTTTGAAAAAAAAGTGGTGAGGGACGGAGGCTTTTCTTATTTTTCATGACTTTTTCAGTGACGAGGAAGGTTACTTTTTATTTTTCCTAACATTTTAAGGGGCGAGGGAGGCTTAATTTTTTTGTATGATAACCAGATTCAGACCCTGAGCCTTTAAGTTTAGGGTAAGTTTATTTCTTAACAGAATTACACACTCCAGAATTCAGGGAATTCAGAAAACCTAGGTCCTTTCTTTTCTTTTTGGACAGGTATTTCTAAGCTGCTTGTCCAGACATCTACTGGCTCTTTATTACCCTACTCTTCTCGAAGGATACCCACTTGGCAGAAAAAAAGTTTTATTTTGGTTCCTGAGTTTGCAAAACGTTTTTTTTTTTTCAACGTCAAAATAGCGTTTTTACATGTACTATAAAAACGTTTTTATATCAGGTTAAAAACGTTTTGGCAAAAGACAAGCATGTAGACCCGGGCCCACGAATATGGACACCAGCTGCCAACATGCTCACCCCAAGCCACAAGAAACCCCAAGTTTGTCGCCTTTTACGAATCTGGTATGCCCACTGGTAGAATGGAAAGAGAATTCCTCCTTCATGGACTCCCAATGAAGTTATTCTGCTCCTCCATGCCCTCACATGAAGGTCCCCACTCCATAGGAGAAAATCCGACATTGACCCAATGTATCCTTGCTACCTGGGGAGGGTCAACTTTTTGACCCTCAAGTGTAGGAAATCCTACAGATGTAGGAGAAATCACATCCCTGAGTATATCTTGTGTTTCGCTCATATACACACCACCACCCAGTTCCCACCAGTTAGACTCCAGTTTCACATGTGTGTTCCGCGTGTACTGGGAGGGTTACATATTAAACAGGTGGTTTAACGCGATGTCGCTAACAACAAGGACGGTCAAAAAACATGCTAGCCTCAATAGCTCAGTTGTTGTTTAAAGTTTGTTGAAATTTTATGCCTTAACTATAGGAAACAAGAGAGCGTTTATTTTAAAACAGTTGAGTCGAGAGTATGTCTTGGAGAGACAGAAAGGAAACGAGGCAAGGGTACAGAGCCTAGGCTAGATGACTTGCCCATGACTTTCCCACTATGTCATTAAGGACACATTTAGCTGCTTGATTGTCTTCCTCCCCCTCCAAACACAACTACCAGCACAGCTCTGAGTATTGAGGCATGCCTGAGTACCCCCTACCCGACCAGGTGACCCGACCATCCATCCATCCATCCATCGACAGTCATTGTTGATCCTACAATTAACACCACAGAGAGTGTAGCCAAGGTGATGTGACATTGTTACAGCCAATTCTCTTAAAGGGCCCAGCTATCTCACTACTGATACTTACCATAGAGAAGCCTATTAGGCTCCTCTATGTACTCACCTAGATTCACCTCCAATGCAAGACTAATGTTTTGTCTATGAGAGAATCTTGGAATTAAACCTATCAATAAACCAAATTGGAAGGCCTTCAAAATCAACTATATCAAAAGATATTTGCCCAGATAACCATGGCACACACTGCCCCCATACCTACTCTATGCCCTCCTCTTCTAAAAAATCTGAAATCTGTCTATAAGTGGGGTTAAAGACAGTTTGATTACCCTTTTATTTAGGGTAAAAAGAGCCCTAAATCCCATGCATTTCTCCATAGGAATAAAAACCAATAGTAATTACCATGTCACAGCCATCAAAGTACACCTTAAATGGAAATTCTATTACATGGATAGCTTTGTCTTGCTTTTTGTCTCACTATATGACTAATTTTTGGGGGTTCAGTTGTAACAGAAATAGGGCTAAATGATAGGTTTTGATGGTCTATGCAAATTCTTGGAATCTAAATATAAGAAAAGCATACCCCATGAAATGTATTTTTCATCATTCATCAAAAGATTTTCATGTAAATAGAAATATGACTCATGGGGTCTTTGAAGGGTGTGATAGGGCATATGCTGTGTAATGGAATAGTCTTTTGGTGGTGCATGTAATCTGCTAGAGGCCAAAATAGCAATTGAAACTTGGTAATCATAAGAAGTTAGTTAGTTAGTGTTTTACGGCACGTCAGCTACTGGTGATGGCTATTTGTGACTAAAGGTTTTATGGAAGAAAGTTTCTACTGTTTAAATTTGACTGTAGTATCCCAGGTTCTTGACATATGCAAGTATTGTATCCGGTCTGCAGGTATCAAATAACTCTTTCAGTGTTGTACATTGATGGTATTGTGTAATCATAAGAAACTCGGCTAAGGGCTAGTAGACAAGAGGTCAGAAAGGTGGTGTCAAAAGCCCTTGCCTCGTTTAAAAACAGATGGTCAACAGCAGGCCGTTAAAGCCATATTCATAGAAGACAATGTGTTAGGTGTATATCTCATAATCTCTGCTGGCAATCTACCCTCAGGAACAAGGATTTTAAGGTCTGAAACCCAGTTTGTTGTGTACAGGTCAACAAAAGACATAGAAAGAAAAATGACAGGACCTCCACTAGACTTAAGATAGAGAGCTGAGATATATAGATTTGACACCTGACAGAACAAAATTAATATTTTTTAAAAACGCCTGAGGTAGGAAGAATTTGATCTGAAGTTGAAAGTTTAGAATTTGCTTACGCGATCATTTTGGGCGCTGCTAATGATAATTATCTTTATTAAGAGGTCTCTCGATTAGAACCAGATATAAACACTGACTTTACAAGCAACTCAGACAATTTAATAGCCAACTGATTAAATACCCCAGGGACCCTAGGGACTTTTAGAAAGTAGTTGCATTAGAGAGAAGCCCTTCGACCTTACAAGCTAATCAAAGTACAGGTACCTATATGAAGGCCTGTAGGTGCAAGTGGACGGGTGGATTTGTTTGTTTGTTTGTTTAGTTTTACGTCCGGGGGCCATCGAGGAACTCAGACATTCAAGACTTCGCCCCCCCCCCCCGAGGGAGCGTATCTATGAATGACCGAATCTATGAGGAGGGTTGAGGGGGAGTGAGTTGAGGCTGTGAGTTGACTGTATCAAATTAAAGACAAAATTCAATATTGGGTAAATGGAAATGCACTTTTGGGTAAAAGCAAACTTTATTTCATTATATCAATAATAATATGATGTTAATGCCAACTCAAGTGATAGTTCTATCTTGCAGTGTGACTAGTAGTCTTCAAAACCGTAGTCATAATCTCCGTCTCCTTCGTCATTTCCTTTTTCTGCGGCTTCTGTGTCTTCCTCATCGGCGAACTTCAGAAAAACAAAAGAGAGAAAGTTGTCAAGGTCTTGTGAGAGATGTGAAGGTGCAAAATACATACATGGTCGTTTTTAAGACCCAGGTTTGGAATAATCACATGTCTTATATCAGTACAAGTGCTAATGAGGGGATGAAATACCTCTAGTGCCTGTTTTGTATAGAGGGTCGGGATCTCTCCATATCTAAGATAGGTTCACCTCAAGTTGGCTACATATGGAGTGCAAAAATTATCGGTAGTATGCATGAGCAAAAATCTCTAGTTGAATAGCTGAATAGCATTGATTCAATCTTATGACGATGTAATTAATAATAATATTTCTTTAACAATCCTGTATAAATTGGCTTTTTTTGTCAGGTTTCTATTCATACTTCTGTGATTAATGGTCGTTAGTATGAAATAAAATCAATAAAACTTTCTTTTGTTACTCGAAATTCTATATTAAAAAAGTAGTATGGGACCCCCTCCCATTTTTCTTTTCATATATTGATTCTATTGGATTCAAAGTACTTAAAAACCAAAACTGATGAAATTCTGTTGACTTTCACTAAAGGGTAGCAACAAACCTAAAGATAAAGCTATACCCTTCAAGTGCCGGTGTGGTTATTCAATATTAAGATTATTTGAGACTTACCTGTAAGTTGAGGTATAATCTGGATTACACCGAGGGAACCTGGTGGTTCAGGGAATATAAGAGAGGAGGACTCTGGGGTCACATGATCAGTTCGGATTTCAGCATCTACGGCGTTCATCTGCACTGGTAGAGCCAACAGCTTCTTTAGGCTGTAAGTATTGTTTTTTCATCCTCCCAGAAGAAAGTTTTCTTTCCTCAGGGAGTTTTTGTTGTATAGATTGTTCGGGCAAATTTTTTTCTGCTCGTATATTTGTGTTTGGAGCAGTTTTCAATGACCAGGCCGTTCCTCCTCCGAGGTGGCCATCTTGTTTTTCACAGTCGTCAACATTTCATTCAATTTACACCCCGCGGTGTTAAAAGAGTGGAATTCTGCCCAATTAAGGGCAAACAAGATGACCGCCTTGGAGGAGGAACCGCCTGGTCGTTGAAAACTGCTCCAAACAAAAACCCAGCTAGCACCTTACGTCAAAAAAGATGTCCAATACTCGTCATATTCACGTTATTACGTGAAACGAACCAGATAATTATGTCATTAGGAGGTAAAGATTTTTACGTGATGAATTACTAGATGTTGATGTAAAAGATACGTCCTATATGGGACGTAAAAAAGACATGTCCTATTTGACGTCATAATCATGTCTTTATCTGGTGCAATCATACACATCATATGCTGTCATAAATATGCTATGATATTTGAAGTGTTAAAAAGATGTGCACCAATTTATATCAATAATACATCTCATAGTAGTTATTTTGCAATGTAATATAGTGACACATGAGTGATGTCAAAATTACATATTGAGCTGGTTAAATTTGATCTCCCGCGTATAAGCCGCATCTTATACGTGGGGTTTTAGTTCTCATTGGATCCACAAGGGGGACATCAAGACCTTTCTTTTGATATGTTACATGCCCCCTTAGTCATAATAAGATATAAGGGGGCCCAGGGGGGTCGGGGGGCTCAAGCTACACATAGGTTTTTAAATTTTGAAAATTCATTCAGTAGAACCAAAGTTATTAATTTTTCATTTTTTTGAGAATTTTCCAAAACTCTAGGTGCGTCTTATACGCGAACTGCGTCTTATACGCGGGAGATTACGGTATATCCCCTAGATAGTGCTGGTATCAGACACAAGGGGTCTCATCTAGCACTTTACTCCTTACCTGATCTGCATTGCCACATTTCCCAATAAATAGTTGGATCAAAGTGAACCAACCGCCTGCAGTTATTGGAATAAACTGAAAGAAAGGTCTTCTTCAATATGTACTCTGTTGTTTCTGTGACATTCAAAGGAGAAAAAATGACTAAATAAACAATGCACATGATAAGACACCTCTTTTAGGCCTTAAGAAAATATATAAGAACCAATATTGACTTCAAGTAGACATCACACCCTGGCCTCTGGGCTAGGTTGAGTGTGCAGTGCCCTCTCTATGGTATAGAATACCTGTGAATACCTTTCACTAAACAGGTATTTTATTCATATCCTGGGCAGAGTGTACATGCAGGATGCGATATTCGCATCTAATAGACATAATATCCTTGTCTTGGGAAATCTCTCATTGAGGTATCCTATCTGACCATGATTTGTGGTCAGCATTCCCATTTCAATAGTATCTTTTATGTAATGATGCCATCTTTATATCACGGCACATTTGCATAGTTGCACTGATGTGGAAATTACATCTATGAGTAACATCTTATTTATGACATAAACCATAGTCAGCTTACATGTCAAGATTAACATCATTTTGATGAGTTTCAAGTACATCATTTTGATGTATGATATATACATGCAAAGACATCTCATAGTGACGCGAAAACATCTTGCACATACGATGGGTTTTTTTTCACAAAATTCCCGCGATAATATGATGTATGTGAGGATCAGCACAAGATGTAAAAATCATGTGATTTACTATGAGTTTTGCTAGCTGGGAATATACAAGCAGAAAGGGCAACCAAAAATTTGCCCGAACAATCTATACAACAAGAAACTTTCTTCTGGGAGGATGAAAAAACAATACTTACAGCCTAAAGTAGCTGTTAGCTCTACCAGTGCAGACGAACGCCGTAGACGCTGAAATCCGAACTGATCACATGACCCCGGAGTCCTCCTCTTGTGGATTCTCGGAAACGCCGAAGGTTCCCAAGGGATAATATAGTATACTTATAGCACAACTCTACCTTGAATTAACATTCTAATTGACCCAGGGATGGAATTTATTCAATTGGCAGGGAAAGACCTGTATCATACACATTGTAGTGGCAAGTGCTAGGCTTGCTACGCGACTCTGTGGGCCAGACTGATTCAGTCCCACACTGCAAGAGGACATGCCATCTGCGACCAGTATACAATGTGTCGCTGGGCACCGACTCCCCAGTCGACTTCTTAAGTAGGTCCAGTGCGCATCGGACCAGTTACCCTAGCAGAGTCTGCTGACTTAAGGAACAACGCTAAGACATTTTGCCTACCATCGTTATACTTCTTTGTACTTGAAGAATCATAATACACAGTAGCCCTTTTCCCTTGTTGGAGTCGTCTGTGTCTAATCTTTACTTTAGGGGGAACTCAATAGGTGAGGCTCCACTTCACGATTTTTTCAGAGAATCAGAGCATTCTCACAAAATGGTGGGTACACAAACACAGACTAAAGATCTAGATCGAAGATGGTGCGGCTAAGATCAGGCAATGGGGGTATGACAATAAGCCCTTCAGTCCCAGGACATTGGAACAGGAGCTCCCCCCTGTCCAACAGATAAAGGTCCCGCAAGAGGCTTGATTTGTTTGTTTGTTTGTTTAGTTTTACATCCAGGGGCCATCGAGGAACTCAGACATTCAAGATTTCTCAGACATTAAGTCCTTTCTTTTCTTTTTGGACAGGTATTTATATGCTGCTTGCCCGACACAGCAGTGACTGTATCTATGAATGACCGAATCTATGAGATGAATGACCGAATCTATGAGGAGGATTGAGGGGGAAAACTGTACTGGGGCTTCATTCCCCTACTCTTCTCGAAGGATAGCAAGTGTTCTTTTATTAGAGTGGCTACATCTTTTCTCACAGTGATGGCAAGAGGTACAGAACACTACAGTACAACATAAATTGCCCAACAGCCAACCTAATTTATGCAATAACCTGAAAACACTGTGGCATACAATATGTGGGCCAAATACATGGTCCCATATGTAGGGCCAGACAAACCATGGCCTTTGATCACTCAGGTGTGGTTCACTGAGGGGGAATCTCATGAAAAAAACAAGCATGCGGGGCCCAGGACCACACATATGGACACCAGCTGCCTGCATGCTCACCTAAAGCCACAAGAAACCCTGAGTTTGTCCCCTTTTAAAAATCTTCCCCTTTGTGGACTCATGCTACTTCATGCATGCCCTCTCATGAAGGTCCCCAGTCCACAGGGGTCCAGAAGGGTGCAGACACACCACTATCTCCATTGTGCAGGACTGTTATCCCAGCTGCAGGAGTGAAAGCATCTGTGCTTGCAGAGAAGGCACCTGTTGGATCAGGAGTTATCACTTTTACAAGTTTGACTAAGTCTGGAAGGGATGTCCACGTTGGGACCACCAAGAGAAAACTTAGTTGGATCAGCCTGAGTGCACACCACGTCACAAGGCTGGTAGTGTAAGGTATTTTTGCTCAAATAGCCCCACCATGTAATGCAGCATAGGGGAGCGCCTTATTGCAGCTTTTGGATTTCATCACTAATCAAATTTCCCTCCAGATTTTCTTATACATGTAAAAGCTTGGGGAGAGGAAAGTGTAGCCACTAGTATATTAGACAGTACAAAATCTGTATTCTACTAACCATGATATGTACTTTATATTGAAGGAGTGGGTCCTACTCATCATCACTCTATTGTAATGAAACAATGGCGACTACAGTAATGGAATAAGGCACCCGTGCATTGATTATGATTCTTCAAGTACAATAACGTATAACAATAGTAGGCAAAACTGCTAGAGAGCCCGCCCCCTCTCAAACACACCAGCACATTGCTGCCCTATATCATTGAAGGAGTGGGTCCTACTCAGTTTTTCCAGAGAATCCAAATCTGTCTGGGGCCATTTTGTTTTTTTGCATATTAAGGCCCCTAATTTGCATATTTAATTAGATAGGCAAAATTACCTCATTAAGCCTCAGAAGAATATCAAACATGACTACAATTATTCCAAAATGGTTAGTTTTCAATGAAATAGGTTCTGGTAATAAGATTTTACCATTTTGGAATTTTTCAGTTCAGCCTAATTTACATAATTTATGCAAAACGTTAAATTATGAGGCATTTTCACTTTTATTATGATAAATTCTGAAAAAAAATATGAAATTATGGGAAGAAATCAATGAAACTTGACAGATGCATGATTTATAATTAGGAAAATCATGTGAAAGTTGGGGCCTTTCAGTGCAACAGCTGTATCCAATATGGCAGCCTTGTTTCAATATTGCCATTATCAAAATATTCTAAAAGCTGTATTTCTGCTTCTAATTCGCTGTATTTCTGCTTCTAATTCACTTACAAACACAAATAAAAATGCTAGGAGTATTATTTTGGGGTCATGGAATTGAATGTGACCATTTTTGGTATCTTTGGTATCTAGTCTAGTATGTGACCAGGTAAATAGAAGTACACCTCCTGAATGCACATTATTTATTATGAGTGAATGGCCTTGTATCAATAATTGGAAACGTGATGCCATCCATCATGTTTGAATGTGTAGTCTAATATTATATAACTATCCACCAGAGATTATCAATGCCAAAGTAGTCAGAAGCTTTGGTGGTATCCCTCCAAAATCTTAAACATTTTGTGTGAAAAGATCAAAGCTGTGGACTGTATGTATAGTAAGGAAATGAAGGGCGAAAGATGGGTTTAGCACACACTAATTACCTATACAAATGGGCTATGCCAATCATCCATAACCTAAGTCACAGGATCAAAAGAAACTTAGCATGCTCAAGCTAAATGTGGCCAGCCATTTCATTCTAACTTTCTACAATCAGGTGCATTTTGTATAGATTCATTATTTTAAAATTTCTCTCAGTTTTCTGTTTGTTAAATGTTTTCTGATATCTGAAATGCTGTGTCAAGAACCAAAGTTAAGTGATCCTAATTCATTAGTGCTTTGAGTTTTGATGGTGTTTGAGATATTAATACTACTGTTGCCCTCAGTCTGCTTTCCAAATACCCTTGAAAAACAGTTGTTGTCTGAGGCATGTGCCAGAACTGAGATTCCAAGCTCATAATTGGTGTTGTTCTGTAATCAGGTTTGGTCATTCCGGAAGTCTCCTCTCATTTCAAATTCATATTGCTACTTTAATTTTATATAATCCATAGGCAGTCAAATACACAGCACACTCAGTTCTCATGGTCTCAGTCATGAATTGCCCTATGATTGCCTGGGATAGTTGATTGTGTTATGTCAAGCCTTGAGTGCAATTGACCATTGCCTAGCTTGGTAAATACTCACAGGCTGTGTTGAGTACTTCAGGATTATTTATCTTCAAAATTGCCATGTCGATTCAGGCAGGTCTTTTGTGATACAGGGGAGACGGGGTACCTTGAACGGATTTAACTTTCAGGAGAACAACACTTACTGTAATCTTCCGCGTATAAGACACGCTGCGCGTATAAGACGCACCCCAAACCCAGCACATGCATTTTCGCGTATAAGACGCACATTTTAATGCTGAAATTTGTAAGATTAGTACATTTCTATAGAAAAATTACCCCTCGTATAAGACGCACCCCCAACTTGAGAGAAAGCTATAAGACTCCCCAGCATTTTGTTTGGCGTAGAGGACGCGTCTTATACGCGGGAGTTTACAGTAGTATGTCCTTGGTAGTTCCATGGCTGTGGCCTGAGGCACCACTGTTTGTTTGTTTGTTTGTTTAGTTTTACGTCCGGGGGCCATCGAGGAACTCAGACATTCAAGAATTTTAAACTATTCAATAGTAATGGTAGGCTGCGGGCCTACCTCGGGTTTGCGCATATGAGTGGGTGGGTGTGTGTGCGCACGTGCATATATTTATGAGTCTGCTTGTAGCAGTGGGACACGGCTCGTAGCGGTGAAATACCACTCGTGGCTCAAGGCCCCTCTTTATCGTGCTGCCTCACGCAGGTAACATGTCGCAAACTGTAGACACATCACCCGGTCGGTCACATTATCCTGACAACGACGGACCAGCCATTTTTCGATTTTTTTTTTTTTTTTTTTAAATTATATGTATGCATGATCTATATGTACTTATATAAGTTTGATTCTTTGAGGAAGTTCAGGAGTTCTTTTGTTTCTATTGTGTTGAAGACAGCTTTCAGTGTTGTTGCATTTTTAAGATATTTTCTTCTGTTGCTTGCAGTCCTTCAACAGTTGAGCAAGATATGCTTAACTGTGAGTTCAGTCTTGCATTCTTGGCACATTGGTTGGGCTTCACGTTTCAGATGGTGTTCGTGTGTAAGCCTTGTGTGGCCAATTCATAGACGTGTTAGTTTCACTTCGTCTGATCTGGATAGTTTTCTTTTTTCACCCTTTCCTTTCAGTTGAGGCTGAATGGAGTGTAGCTTGTTCTCATGCTGCTTCTTCCAGTCAGCTTGCCATTTCAGTTTCACATATTTCTTGATGGTTGATGTCACTGTCTCATGCAGATGCTGGTATACATTTATCACAAAAATTCTGGCCCAATTTCCAGCCTGAACCTTGATACATCTAGGAGCGTGATGGTGATTGACGACCTGTATAAATCGTCACCTTAGTGCAAGAAGGTTGTAACTGACATTTTGGCAAAATTGAGTTTTCTTCAGCTTTAACATCTATCAATCATTATCTAATAACTGTGAAAGTACTGGAGTCGTAGCTATTGTATGTGTGCCTACAGGCCCCATTGCAATGTTGCCATATCCACTTTGTGCTATAGTAACTGAAACCCTTCTTTTGCCTCTCCTGCAAAACTAGAAAAATGTAGATACAACCTTCTTACACTAAGGCGACGAAATACAGTCCCCTATGAGCCAAAGTCAGAGAGTCTGCTTTGGTGTTCCCGCTGGTTACTCCTGGAGTGCTTACAGGCAGGGAACCATAGTCCCCCCCAACTTTTGTTTGTTTGTTTGTTTGTTTGTTTAGTTTTACGTCCGGGGGCCATCGAGGAACTCAGACATTCAAGGTTTCTCGGACATTAAGTCCTTTCTTTTCTTTTTGGACAGGTATTTATATGCTGCTTGCCTGACACAGCAGTGCCCGAATCTATGAATGACCGAATCTATGAGATAGATGACCGAATCTATGAGGAGGGTCGAGGGGGCTTCATTCCCCTACTCTTTTCGAAGGATAGCAAGAGTAGTCTGCTCCTTCGTGCACCCAGCCCAAAGGTCCCACTCCAAAGGGAGAATCTAATTTAGGAGCTAATAGAGAAAGTGAACTGCAGGACTTCAGGAACAGACTCATGATGGCTGCCAAACTGCACCATATATTAAACTAAAGCTGCATGAAATTGATAATCAGCTTTGCGGACACTTTGTGAAAATATACATTGAGGGAGGGAGTCTTTTTTATCTTATTTGTTATATGATATTTCTGCAATGAGAGAGGTAACTTTTTCATTTTCCCCTTATTTGAAATGATGAGGCAGGTGGCTTTTTAATTTTAGAGGTTTACTTATTATCTGTTGCTTCAAATGCAACTGAGTTTCAAAGAACAAAATCTATTCCTGTCTATTCTGTTTTGGCTTTGATGTAACCCCCAAAACCATGCAAAATATGTTTCCAGTTAAACTATCTTGCAGCATATCAATCATTCACATAATCAATCCAACAATTTCAGGTTGAGAAAGCCGACATTTTGGGGTTTCCAAAACTGTTTGAATTGTAAAGATTGATCAAGTAAGTACCACAATGGTGGTGAGGATTTTGAGAGATTTTTCTTTTATCATTTTTTTCTAGGGATGCCGATTTTTTAGGGTATTTTTTTGTAGAATGATGATAAAAAGGGTACATGTGGCCGTTTTTATGGGGTGTGGGCGGTATCCGCAAAGCCTTAGAATAATATTTTGATAATGGCAATATTGAAACAAGGCGGCTATATTGGATACAGCTGTTGCACTTTCACATGATTTTCCTAATCATAAATCATGCATTTGTCAAGTTTTTATTGATTTCTTCCCATAATTTCATATTTTTTTCCGAATTTATCATAATAAAAGTGAAAATACCTCATAATTTAATGTTTTGCATAAATTGTGTAAATTAGGCTTAACTGAAAAATTCCAAAATGGTAAAATCTCATTACCAGAACCTATTTCATTGAAAACTAAACATTTTTTGAATAATTGTAGTCATGTTTGATATCCTTCTGAGGCTTAATGAGGCAATTTTGTCTATCTAATTAAATATGCAAATTAGGGGCCTTAATATGCAGAATACAAAATGGCCCCAGGCAGATTTGGATTCTCTGGAAAAACTGAGTAGGACCCACTTCTTCAATAATATAGGGCAGCAATGTGCTGGTGTGTTTGAGAGGGGGGAAGGCTCCCTAGCAGTTTTGCCTACTATTGTTATACGTTATTGTACTTGAAGAATCATAATCAATGCACGGGTGCCTTATTCCATTACTGTAGTCGCCATTGTTTCATTACAATAGAGTAATGATGTATTTGGGTAGTCATGTCACATGCTTCATCGTACAATGATCTTCTGTCAAAGGAACAGGGGATGTAGAAGGAATTGATAGAAATTTCAGAGAAACAATTACCCCATAGTCGTCTTCAAATGTAGCGTCCTCTTGAGTAGGCACGTCATTTTCTGCAATTTGTAGGAAAAAATGAAAACTAAAAAACATCTTAACATATACAACAGATAATGAACTTCGTGACCACAGGACATGGGGATTCTTTTAGAGAGTGATTATTTAACAACAGAGGCTGGTGTGTTTGAGAGGGGGGGGGGCAATTCTTTTTTTATTTTCATGCATCCACGCAGAAACCCACCACCCCCTCCCCTGTTGTTGAAAGGGCAGTAAAATGGATGCTCATCTGGCTGGGGATGCACTGGTGGTTGTACCCGACTCGCAATTTGTTTTTGTAATTTGGGGTACTACTAAATTATTTGTAACTTAACATAGGCCCATGTAACAAATCTTTGACCATGCAGAGACTTAACCTGGCCCCTATCTAAGAAAATGAATGATTTTGCGAGGGATTCATCTGATGTGTCAGATCCTGATGACAGGGGGACTGCCCGGGAGGCCATGCAGGAACTGGATCTGGACACCTTTGGAAACAGTAAGTAAAGTACCAAAGAGATTTGAGGGTCGGATGCCTGAGTGGACATGGGATGATCAATATGGGGGAAAGGCAATATTTTCTTCCTTGAGTAAAAGGTCTCTGGCATTGGTCGAGTTTTTCAGCAAAATGTCCCTAGCAAGGTTACTATTTTCAGCAAAATGTTCCTAGCAAAGGTCAACTTTCAGCAAAATACCCTAATGTATTACGGAACTTTCATGAAAATTTCGACAATTTCAGCAATTGCTGCAAAATTCATATTTTCACAGGTCAAGATATATTCAAACTATCCTGAGCCAAGTATAAGACTGTTGTGACAAAAGTGCCCTAGCAAGGGTAGGCCTTTGACAAAAAATACCACAAAGAGTACCCTGGCAAGGGCATTAAGGGTTCTCGCAGATCACACATATCAAATGAAAATTTCAAGTGCCCCCCTCCTTCAGGCCCCGATTCCACCAGCCAAGTTGTTAACAAATTATCACTCCTTAAGGTTTAATTCTTTGCTGTTTTGTAATAAACAAATGCATCTACAACTGTTCATACAAGGCAATGCCAGCCATAAATTAAGTGTGCTTCATTATAACCAAAAATGATTATATTCACATATTTCAACTCACCATCTTCAATCTCTTCATCATTTGGATCGGATTCTACTGGATCCTCCACCGGGGCTGCTGGTGTCGCCACTGGGGGTGCTGGTGTCGCAGGAGCTTAAAGAGTGCAACACCCATACATTGTAGATATAGGATGGTTCAGTGCTAATGTCATATTTCTTGATTACATATACTCACTTGGCAAAAAAAAAGTTAACGATCACACCTTAGGATTATCCCAAATTCAAGGTGGGCCTGGTGTGCAGGATACAGAGAAATATCAATAGGGAAATGATATTATGCACCCTCTAAGATAAATCTCCTACTACTTGGTAGTATATAGCAGGGTGGGTGGGTCACGGTAACACCTCAGTTGGACTGCAGTCATGGAGTAAGAATGTTTCATTTTATTTTTCTATACACCTACACCATCTGCAACCATGACCAGATAACCTACCCCTACCATACAATGACACATAGTACTACACCAGGACTTTGGTTTTGGTACCAGCTTGCAGGGTTGCAGCTTGTTCTCTTTGCCACACTACCCGGTACCTTGACATGGACGAAGCACCTACAGTGATTTCGCGCTTGCCTGTAGCCGTATGCTATTCTTAAAGCACACTCTTTGCTCAGTCTACAACATGGAGTATGTTGGAGAAGGCATGGGATTGGGTTTTCAAGAAATATCCGAGATGGTGCCCCTGAACCTTCTCTGGGGTAGTATTTCAGAGGATGGAAGCTTGAAAAAAAACCTAACCCCTTTATTAATGTTAACTAGTGGCTTCACCTTTATTAATGTTAACTAGTGGCTTCACCACTAGAGTTTGGGGCAATACCATCAATTTTTACGGCAAACTCTGCCCACTTTTAACGGCAAACCCTGCCCACTTTCCACAGCAAACTCTGCCTACTTTCCACGGCAAACTCTGCCCACTTGCCACGGCAAACTCTGCCCCCTTTCCATGGCAAATTCTGGCCTGATCGCAATGCTACTGACGTTGCCTAGTGACGTGATGTTACCAAGTAACATGACGTCGCCTAGTGACGTGACGTTGCGTCACAAAAAAAGATAACAAGATCACTCTCCAAGCAGAGCTTCTCGGAGGGGTCCACTTCAAAAGTTTAGGGAGAGAACTCAATAAAAAGAAGGACTTTTGCTATAATACTTTAGGTAATGATAGTGTGGCTTTATTACAACACTATCATGTAGGGCTCGCACATAGTTCATTTGGAAAATGCCTATTGTAGTACTCTTTTTTACCAGAAAACAATGGCGGACTTTTTAAAGATTGTTTGCCTCCTGTTGCTAAACCCTCATCGAGGTTATTTGTATTAGTGAATTCACTTTTTATGAACCCCACTTCTGTCCTCAAGTTGAGTGGTATTTGAAGGGAGTTATGGATATGTTAAAGCCTGAAAATATAAAATCTAACAAAATTAAAGAAAAAATTGAGTTAACCCAGACTTTCCCAACTGGTTCATAGCCCAAAAATGTTGCTTCATCTGGTACCCTGAGGGTACTCAAGCCTGAAGCAGTCAATATTTTTGATTTCATAACCAGCGAACCAATAATGCCTTTTTTTATATAGTGTAAATATTTTTTCTCATTGGATCTGTACAAATCACAAGGATGACCAATTTAGCCTTCAAATATCCGAGATTTTGGATATATCCTGAAGAATCCCATGCCTGTTGGAGGGAGGGGTCGTGAACACAGATTTGTTTTCCATCCTCAGAATGAAACTGTGGGGGTGTGGTGTCCCTTAAGGCCTTTCACCCCTGGATTTTCGTTACTCTATGGGATTTGCGTGCAAATCCTGCTTTATGGGGTAGAAGGGGTTGTTTTTCCATAGATACGCGTTATATGCATTAGATTAAGGTATGTCAAAAATAGATTGAAAAACGTTTTTGGGACGTAATGAAAACGTTTTTACAAACGTTTTTTACCCAAATCGTTTCCAAACTTTAAACAAACACGTTTTTTTGCCAAGTGGGTATATCTTCACATTACCCCATACATGACCCTTAGTATGGAAGACAGTGTGACATGCTGACATTTTCCAAATGCCATTTGCCAATTTCCACTATAATAACATGCCAATTGCCATTCATAGCTTGCCAATTGCCAATCATGGGTTGCATATCAAGTTGCCATTTGCCACATACTGGGATGAAAGTCACAGAGCATAGCCATCGTTAATCCAAAAGTGGCAAATGGCAACGTCTGAGTGGGAACAGGCATATGGTAACCTGTCACACCAGCTTTCCATATACAGCCTCCTTTTATCAGAATCACTCAATTCTCGTTTGCTAGTAATGAACGCCATATATAGTATAGTAAATGATTTGATCCAGAAATACTGCCGACGCTCCACAAATGAAAGTAGCTCCTTTACATGATCTAATAAAAACAAAAACGGGCCCGCTTCTAATCAGACTCCCATCATAATGGTTGTCAACTCTGGCTTTAATCACATACATTAATGGAATAGGCGAAGTTATCCTCTGTGCATTAAGGAGTCAAATTTACTTGGAACAAATACTAGAGAGGGGATATCTATTAAAATGTAATTAAGATCAAATCAATATGTATCGGTATCATTCTATAGCTGTGTATAAATTTACCTTCAGTAGGATGTGCTACACCATTCTTGAAGTAGGATTTGATCAGAAGGCCGGGTGTGATGACAGGCTTTACACACATCACCTTTTTTAGGAGACAGGGAGGCTTCTGCCATAGTTTTGCCTTATCCTTCAGCACATAAGACCATCCTGCACACTCTGATCTGAGACTGCACTGTTCCGCACATTCCCAATGTTTGGCCATAAACCGGTGCAAATTGTTCCCTTCACAATGTCCAAGAACTTCCCGGTATCGGTCCAGTGAAGCTTGAAAAGAAATGGTGACTATTGTATCTTCTTTCATTATATTGATTTACTTTATCTGTTTCTGGTTCATTACAAGTCTTTAAACCGCTCAGATTACCATACAGATCAACTTGATCTCCTACAGTATACAAATACTGGCAGTATCAGAGATGTTACTATTTTCTGGTACTAAATTGGAAATTTTAGGTATTCATCCGACTTAGAAATGTCATATATTTTGCTCATCTTATCTGGAAACTCAGATCATATGAACCTAAATTGTAGGGACGGGTGACAGGAGGAATTAAACCCAGATGATAACACAAACGTGTACATCATAGGCGGCCAAATTAAAAATCAGACAGCTAATTCAAGAACCTGACTAATTCATATTGCACTTAACAATTGAGATTTTAATGGATCAAACTACAAAATGACGATTTTGAAGATCAGACACATGGGACTTAGCTTTGACGATGGGGTTCTTTTAAAAACTCTTCCTCCGGTATTTGAGCCATTTTTTTGGGGGGGGGGGGGGATGACGCCACGCAAATATCTAAGCCCCCGACGTTTGAGTTAGTTTCTCAATGGATCCGTGCAAATTACAAGAATGACCCATCAGACTTTCAATTTTGGAATTTCATGAAATTCCCAAAACAATGCATCCACTCACAGACTACTAAATTTTCATTTATCAACATTTTCTTAATTTGCAATTGGAAATGCCAACAGGAATTACACTCGAAAATTTACAATCCCGAAAATATTAACGAAATTGGCTTATTTGTAAAGCACTAGGGGATCAAGCATAGATACCTTTCCTTTCCTTGACTTGTTCCCTGTTCTTTGTGTAGATAGACACATGCTGGCCTGGAGGGTGGAATGGTGTTTTACAAAGGGTTCTCTTCAACCAGCAACGGTGAAAGCGATAGTTAGAGGCCCTGTGGATGTACAGAAAGCCTGCACACTCACGTATTTTGTTACAGTTGTTGCCACATTCTTCGACTGATACCGGGATGTTGGCGATATTCTTACCCCGGCAGTCCCCAGCCCTTTCAATGTAACCCTTAACTGAAAAGAAAAGAAAAGATGTAAGGGCGTCTACTTTCGAGAGAAACTGTACCTTTTTCTTTCTTGTGGAAATTGTCCTTGACCCTTCATAAATTGTTCTATTCACACTGTACATCTGAACACTGATTTAAGTCCTTTCTGTTCGGTCAATTCGATTATATTTGACTACTAATACTGCCAAAACAGTTAATAGAACTCAGATAATGTTAATGCTCTTCACAACGGAGAACAAATGTGGTACAAACTGATATTCAAGAGCACTACCTGGAACTTTCTTTGGTGGTATTCGAAGGCCTGAAAGGTGTAAAAAGAAGTGGATTACAATGCCTGCTCTCCAGAAAACTATGAGTCATCACACATGGAAACAAATCTTACATTGTGCTGCTTAGATTGGGACAAAATCTGGAAATCTATACCAGTTTTTCCAGAACAGACACCGATATTTCTAATCATTGTATTGATCTAAAAGTGGTTCAACTCTTGAGGCGTACTTCCCCCCGTCCAAGAATCTGTTAAGTAATGACACAACAAGACTCTCTCAAAATGTTTATTATCCATCTTTACATAAGCAAGAGCTTATCATTGTCCAATATATTCTCTGTATATATCTTACGACAGAAATTGTATAGGTACTACATTTGTCCACGGACCTTTATATATTATCATGCTAGTTTTTTGTTGATTTTTGTTGTTGTTGTTTTTTCGCCAAACAATTGTTTTAAGTTGTCCCGTCTCGTGAGAATGTATACTATCTCGGTTCAGGAATCTCCTTATGCATATGAGCAAACCAAACAAGCTCAATATCAATGCTCGAATAATAAGGGCGTCACATATAACTATACTTATGTTGCAAGATATACACAGAGTATTGCATCTCCTTGCTTGTGAAGACCTTTTACCAAGTTATAACAATTCTATCAGAACGCGACTAGTATAACACAAAACATCAAGGAATTCATGTAGGAGTTAACCGATTCTTAATGAGAACATGGCGACCCTTACCATAATGGTATCATCCTAAAACATCATTAGACTACCTTGGGAGGTAAGACTTGAGCTTTGGTCCCATACTTTTTTTAACGAATTTATGTACCGGTAGTTGGGTTTTGTTATTTCCTTGGGTTTGATATTTCCCACCTCGTTGTTTTTCTTAACCTTCTCTTCTTTCCCCATTTGGATGTCACGATTATCTGAAAGAAGGTGACAAAAATTAGTTTTCAATTCCATGATGCAAAAATTACAGCTTACATTACGCGGTTTTACACATAGAACAATGAGATTCTATGAAAGAAATTGCAAAGGCACATACCTAATCACTGTCTTCTCTTCTGGGGAAACTCACGCAGAGGTGTCACTTGGGTGTTGGTCTAACCTCTGATAATTTTAGGCCAGGGATGCCACTCACTGATCCCCAAAAATTCGGAAATCTTCCTAATTTTCTCAATTTACAATAGGAAACACCCATAGGAATGCACTAAAATCTAAGTTTGAGGCGCCTCTGAACCTCTGAAAATATATGAACCTCTGAATATCTGGCATCTCTGGGACTGACTTATTGAAATATTTTTTAAGAAGAAACATGTAGATATCTACAAGCAACTACTTACCACGTAGGTAGATGTCCATCCATCAGCTCCTTGATGATATAGTAGTACTCAAAGAAATTTGTAAACCATGTACATGAAATGACTTCAGTTAACTTGATAACGTAAGTCATCACTGCTCCAGTTAAAGGCTTCTTATCCAGCGATGATTAAAAAAAGTTTAATGTCCGAGAATCCGAATTTCCATCAAATTTATCCAAGTCTTGATAGGGTTATCACTCTACTGAGAGTATACTAGGGTTAGGTGCAACATGGAATGAACAGCTTTAAATGTTCTTACCTATCTTCCTGGTGTCCTATCCACTCGGCCAATATTCTCTTCAAGTACAAGTAGAGCTGCGGTCTAACAGGATACCACAGTAGGATGACTCTATAGTGGTAATGCATTCACAAACACTGATTTATGGTGTTATTGTTAACTTGTAAACACATAAACACTGACATTACTTAACATGAAAAAGAAACATGGCTCGTCTCAAAATCTCAATAAGATGATATTCGAACTTCGACCTTGTCTAGGACAGAACCCTGACACTAGAAATAGTTCAAGTGATCCACAGATGAAACTCGAACAGAGGTTATTCTAATAGGCTGACTTTTTAGGCAAAAGATTTCCTTCTTTCTCTCTTCTTATTTACAAATGCCTTCAGGCAAAGACAAACCCTACATATTCAAAAGTCTCGATACAACACATCTGACATTATCAGAACTATATTTGGCTGTGCTTCAACAGAAGTCAAAGAACGTCACCTAGCTGAAATCCCCCACCCCTAAACACTATATACACGCCTGTACATAATAAGCAGGCAATTTAGAGATACTAAATACAATGGATTGAATTCATTCACATAGAAATTCGCAGCTCATTAGATGAGAAAGTGCCACAGAGAAAGACATATACCAGCAGATGTCGGACATGGTAACCTTATTCAGGGTAAAGAACAAGATGACTTAACTAAAAAAAAAATTAAAAAAAAGATAACGAGAAAAAAAGAAAACAGAAAGAAAAAACAAAATAAATAGAGGTAAGCGGCAAAGATCACTTGGAACTCGAAATTCTTAACTCCTTTTTTTTTACTATGGCACACATGAACAGTTTGTCATGAAATTTTGTGCATATAAAAGCTGCAGATACCTCTAACTTTGAATAATAAAAGGGTGGGCAAGAGATTTACAAAAGATATCCATATACTTCAACAGCCAGGATGATATCACTTTATCTATTACTGATACCACACATACCTGCATGTTCGCTGGTTTATATACAAAAGGAACACAACCACTTAAAAGAGAGTTTGGGAAGGTCAAAGACAGTTTTCTTCTACTTTCATCGCTAAATTTAGCAAGTTTCACCCTCCTTCGTCTTTATTGACAAGGCTGGACTACCTTACAAGAGTTCTACAAGCAAGCAAATGTTGGTAGACTATTCGAAAATCCAGTAAAGATATATACTCAAATACTGAGGGACTTTGTTGAGAACCTGGTGAGCATGAAAAAAGTTCAGAAAAGAGAGAAAACCCTCGGATTGTCCATCAGGAGTGTGGACGATTAGACCCTAGAATAAAATCAATGACCATTGTACCACGTGCACCATATATGAAGGTAAACAAATCCAAATAACTAGGACGGTAACAGAGAATCAAGAAACCTACAGAGGAGAATCTATAGCCCTCTACAGACATAACAAGATACAGTTGAAGTGTGCACTTGATCCTGCAAACTCTTCACTGTTTGTCCTTGCCTACCTGCTTGAGGCACGTTGTTTGTAGGACTTGCTTGCTTTGATTGGCTAGCTGGGGCTGGAAAGAGAAAGAAAGCATATGAAGCAATTATCATATCCGGATGCCTCACAATGGCGTTGGGGAACAGTTCAGGCTTAAAATCAGAACCATGTTTCAATCTAAAATAGACCATGGGTAGACCAAACCACCAGTGGGGATCTATCGTCCATTATACAGAGATGTCAGTTGGGCTTGGGCTCAACCTCTGAAAATTTTTGGATGTTAGCAAAACACCCATTCTCCCAATGTATTATGCTATAAAAAGCACCCATTTTGTCTTCCTTTCAATCTATTCCCCTGACTCAAAACCATTAAAACCTCTCTGGAGTGGATGGTCATAGAAATACAATTAAAAACACTGCATCAGAATTTCAGCCAATCAGCAGCCAGCTTGGATTCATGTCCTCTGAAATGAGATTTCAGAGATCTTCTGATCTCTGAAAGGTGGTTTGTCTAGAATAAGCTAGAGGGCAGCACAAGGTATGTTTAATTCCCGTGAACCCTTTCGAGGAGAAACGGTATGATCGGAAGTGTGTCCCTGGTACCGGCGAAAGTTTATTGCTCATATTTTACAAGCGAAAATGGCGCCATGTTAGCGCTTCTCCCCCAAAGACGTAACCTTTAATTCCACCTGCTGAAGCCTGAATTATGCTCAGCCTTAGGCTCCCTAGATATAGAAGGGCATGTTGTAAGGGTGTATCTATGATTTATGTAATTCTCTCTATCCATATTTTGATCACAATTTGGAAGAAGCCTCTGAGATGTCTGAATTTTAGGAAAGTTTGAACATCTGAGAACAGACAGACCTCTGAAAGTCTGACATCTCTGATTTTAATTATAGTGGGAGGAATGCAGGGAAGGAGACAGCTGGGAGGTAGTAGAGCTATATCTTAAAATCTCAATGATTTCCTTTACTTCAATTTGTGAAATTCTACGATTCTATGATGTTTGCCTATAGAATTTCCTTCTTTAGATCAATAGACATTTTAATATTTCCATTTTACATCACCTATATAGTTGGAATTGCTATTGTGGAGCCAGCAATGAAAAGCAAAATAATGAATGGCAAAATGTGTAAATGATAGAATGAATGCTTACCTGCACTGGCACCACCTTTAGTGTAGACAGACACAACTTGCCCACGTGGATGTTTTGGCTTGTTGCAGAGTCGCCTCTTCAACCAGCAGTGATGCCAACGGTAGTTTTGGGCTTGATGGACGTACAGGAAGCCCTTACACTGTGCCATGCTAGAGCATTTTACTGCACACTCTTCGAGACTTGCCTTCACATTGGCTATGTCATGTCCACCACAGTCTCCTTTCATTTCACTATATCCGGCAACTGGGAGATTAATTTAAAACATGATTTACAGATTTCTCTTTGGTAGTTATGCAAGTATGTTGCTCCTATCAGTATTATGTATACTGGAAATCGACTGTTAGCCTAATATTTTTTAAATCCCAGTCACTCAAGCATTTAAGACTTTTGAGTAGGAAAGTGCATCAAGCGATAGCATATTGAAATTTGAAAAAGTCATCAACACATCATAGATACCTGCCACCAAAATGCTCAATAATTAAAAGAAATAGCCAAAAGATGCATTGTTATAGCTTACCTGGCCTTGAACCACCTGAAACAGACAAAGTAAGACGGTGCATGATTGATGTGTTTCTACTATACATCCTCCAATACATAATGTAGAGATCATCTTTTTACACCACGGGCCATAGGGGGTTAGGGAGTGGTAATCATGATTTATCAACGGGGGGGGGGTGGTGAGTTTTTGTACGGACCTACAAAAGTTTTTACCCCCCCCCCCTCCAAGGGTGGTATGAATTTTATGCGCCCCCCACCACGCCAGGTCAAATTTTTGACAGTGTGGTAACATTTGAAGTTTTCTGGCCTCTGGGTAAAAAGAATGCAAGTGAAGGAATCAAAAACACTGCAAATATCACGATGTTTGCCAACATCAGTGGTATTTTCCAGCAATTTCGAGCAATACTGCCAATTAGAAACTAAATTAACCATCGGGGTTGAGTATGCTAGCATCCTTTTTTAATTCCAGTCGGAAATTGTTGACATTATTCCATACTGTTTTATTATCAATCATGAGATGATGTCAACCATTTCCGACTTTATGGGGGTTAGTTTTCTTCTATACTTTCGTCTTTAAAGTCTCAAGCTTCACCCTCCCTCCTCTTTAATAACAAGGCTGGGCTACCTTACAAGAGTTCTACAAGCAAGCAAAGTGTTGGTAGACTATTCGAAATCCAGTAAAGATATACTCAAATACTGATGGACTTTGTTGAGAACCTGGTGAAAATGGGAAATACAGACATAACTTGATATAATTGGAGTCCAGGTCAATATTTAAAAAAGTCCTGGTCTGGAGAGCAGCAAAGGATATGACAATTGAATTAGGGTAAATTGACGCTGCTGATTACAAATCTGGATGGGTATCTTCATATCTAGGGCAGAACAAGGTCAAATTAAAGGCCAAAGGTCATGATATGGTGTTTGATATAGAACACTGAGAAGATTTAGTTCAAGTCATTAACACTAGAGGTCCTTACTGCACAGTGGATTTCCCATTTATATGTGTCCTAAGTTGATTAGGACTCATTGCAAATGAGATACGCACCTCAAATTCGTAATCAGCAACCTCAGTTTACCCTAATCCATCCTCCGGACCATCTGCTGCTCTCCACACCAGGTAATACAGCTCATCCCAAACTACCCCCCCCCCAACTAATACAGTTACAGGTTGCACTTGATCCTGCAAACTATTCACTGTTTGCCCTTGCCTACCTGCACTGTCTGTAGGACTTGCTTGCTTTGATTGGCTAGCTGGGGCTGGAAAGAGAAAGAAAGCACACGAAGCAACATATATAACTATAATGCCTCACACGGGCGGTGGGGAAACAGTTCAGGCTCAAAATCACAACCATAGTAATCAGGAACCTACTTGCTATTACTTATCAAAGGTGTAATGTTAGGAAAACTTTCACTGCATGAGAATAAGATACTTGGCACAGTTGTAGTGGCAGGGGTGTTATTTTTTTTATACTTCTATGGCTATGCACTTGACCATGGATGCCTCATCAGGGGTGTGAAATCCCAAAAGCTATTTCCTCTGAAGTGTAATATATGGCTTGCCAGCTAATGTTTTAATGTTGGATAAAAGTGATCTAAAAGTTCTTTGGGCAGAGTATAACACACTCTGTTGTACAAGTATGTTTGGAACTACCATTGGGATACCCACATTTTTCAATCTTGAATGGTATTGGCAGAAATTCTAAGTCAGAACCCGCCCACCCCCCTACAAATGGTAAATTCTTTTCTCAGTGGATTTGCATAGATCTCAAGAATGGCGTTTCCGCGGAAATTTCACACCCCTGCTCATATTCCTGACACCAGGCTTTTCAGCACACTAGTATTAATACTTTATACAACAGACCTCTCAGGCCAAATTTTACCTTTGTAGGCACGATCCACTTATCTTTTTTTTTTTAAAGAAAGTGTCGCATTTTATTTTCTATCATTTTAGAAATGACAGTTCAAAACACGTGCAAACTTTAGATGACAAAAAGAACTGAGTTCATTGAAGTTTTATAATTATCTCCATTTACATTTCTTAAGAAATTTTGTTGTCAGATGATATTTTTGCTTGTGATTTATTTGAGAAAATTTGGCCTGCATTGAGAAACCTACAAAAACAAGGCAAGCGGTAGACAAGTTTTTCTCAAGGGAAGAGAAATTGCACTCCTCAGATGTGGAGCTTGCCTTCTAATTACCATGTTTGTATGGTTCTATGGTCCCATGGTTAACACACCCCTGTGTCTAATAATCATTTTGATATATACTAACTAAGCTCATCTGCTGACCCCAACGCCCGAAGATCTTCCTGGGTCGAGTTGCTATTTTTGTGTACTACTAAAGTATAATGTATTGTAAGTCGTTAAAGATTTGGTGCCTCTGCAGGCCTCATCATTTGGTGCCCATGGGTACATCGCCCCAGATTCCCTTTTAATTGGTATGAAATAAACAGCGATTTAAAAAAAAAGCCAGAATATATCTAGTTATAGAAGATAATGTTACCTTTAAAACGATTGTTTGAACAATAGAAAAATGGAATACTCGTTTCAAATATCACGTCAGTTCCATTTCTAGTTTATGTCTGAAACGATGGATGTGAAAGTCTCACATCTCTGTGATTAGGGTTATTCTAAAAGTTGATATACACAGAGAATGTAACATAATCTGAAGTTCTGAACTCATTTTCTCAGCATTTGGATGCCTAACTAAGAGAATTAGCATTACAAGTCCAAATACATGATAATGCTTTACTGTCACCAGTTTTGTTAGATTTGCATCTTTGATTAATGCGCAGGGATGTAAGCCAGAGTAGATGAAATATCCTGGACTTCCAGTTCCACATTGAAAATCTGAATTCATGGCAAAATACTACAAAACACTGATCCAAGTATTGGATTTTGATTGGAGTTAAACATGTGATGTCAAAAAATCTGAAATCAAGCATAATCCTTAAAACTTACATCCCTGCCAGTGAGAACATAAATTTACTAATTGATAACCCGACATAGAATTGTGCTTCCCAGTGACTCACACTCGAAAAGGGGCACACAGGAGGCTGCAAAACTGAGTACACTGCACAACCTTAATTGGTTCTAGAACAGTTAATTTAGATTTTTTCATACGCTTCATTTGCATAGGTGCCACTGGTACTATGCATATGTAATTTTTAGATCGCCCTATCACATTTCCTGTACCCTTCAATATTGCCCAAGTAGTGTGAATCACAGACGAATAAGTGCCATAGACACCATGCTTTTGTTTGTTTGTTTAGTTTTACGTCCGGGGGCCATCGAGGAACTCAGACATTCAAGGTTTCTCGGACATTAAGTCCTTTCTTTTCTTTTTGGACAGGTATTTATATGCTGCTTGCCCGACACAGCAGTGACCGAATCTATGAATGACCAATCTATAAGATGAATGACCGAATCTATGAGGAGGGTCGAGGGGGAAAACCGCTACCGGGGCTTCATTCCCCTACTCTTTTCGAAGGATAGCAAGTGTTCTTTTATTTGCCTGGTCCCATAGGCAGGGCCAGACAAACCACGGCCTTTGATCACTCAGACGTGGTTCACTGAGGGGGAATCCCATGGCAAAAGACAAGCATGTAAGCCCAGGCCCGCGCATATGGACACCAGCTGCTCACATGCTCACCCCAAGACACAAGAAACCCCAAGTTTGTCGCCTTTTACGAATCTGGTATGCCCACTGGTAGAATGGAAGGAGGAAAATTCCTCCTTCGTGGACTCCCAATGAAGTTATTCTGCTCCTCCATGCCCTCACATGAAGGTCCCCACTCCACAGGGGGAAGACACCATGCGGACAGGTACTAGGATAACTGCAGTAACCCGATCCAACATGGCAGCTGGTAATTCCACCAGTGTTACTATTATTACCCTGATGTATTCCATGAGATTTTGTATGATCATAGTTAAGGTATTGATGCTCATGGAGACAAACCCTGGAGTTACTCAAAGACTGAGATTACTTAGAAATCAGCCAACAATTAATATTTGGTACCAGGGGAACTGTTTGTGTGGTACTAGGGTAACTGATTTCCTGTGGTATGACAGGTACTAGGGTAACTGGTGAAAAATGTATTAGGGTAACTGATCCTGTTGCTTTTTTCATTTCAATTGAAACAGATCTACTATGGTTACCGGTAATTGAGTTCATTGGATATTATCTTGGTCAACTGATTATTCAAATCAGATAGACACACCTGAACTTAGAATAGTACAAATTTCTTTTTAGCTCGCACAGATAATATCAACGTTTGGCATGATGACATGCTTTTTTTTTGTGCTGGAAAAGAAGCCTATGTCCATTATCAGGGGCGGATCCAGGATTTTCAGAAATGGGGGGGGGCATGACTTTGACCATGATAATGCAGGATGCACATTGGTCATAAGTTAAAGTCATAATCAAAGACCTTGAATAATTTAATCATATAGGGTCTCTGATTGTCGAAATATGTAGGAAGGCCTACAAAAAGTATTTTGATAGGTTACGCCAAGATTACCCTATTGTATTATTTCGTTCTGGCACCTAGTGGCTGTGAATAGAAGTAAATGCCCATTATGTTACCTTTTCCGGTGTTGTGTCACATATCACAGAGCTGTAGTTACCCTAGTACATGGAACACCATTCTAGAAATTTGTAATTACCCTAGTACCAGACACATGGGTCCTATGATTAGCTATTTTTCTCATTTTTGGCCATTCTGGTTGGATTCTGCAGTTATTACCAGATACTATCCAGATAATATCAACATTATGATTTCATGTCACACATTTGGCCTAACTACCTTATTCTTAGTGCTCAGAGTTGTTTAAATGCTTTTTACCTGAGTACAGTTACCCTAGTACTCCTGTTGTACCCTAAATCCCCAGTCATAAGCCGGATTTTTTTTTTCTATTTTGGGCTCAGGTCAAATTTCTGACAGTGTGGTAACATTTGAAGTTTTCTGGCCTCTGGGTAAAAAGAATGCAAGTGAAGGAATCAAAAACACTGCAAATATCACGATGTTTGCCAACGTTAGTGGTATTTTCCAGCAATTTCGAGCAATACTGCCAATTAGAAACTAAATTAACCATCGGGGTTGAGTATGCTCGCATCCTTTTTTAATTCCAGTCGGAAATGGTTGACATTATTCCATACTGTTTTATTATCAATCATGAGATGATGTCAACCATTTCCAACTTTATGGGGGTTAGTTTTCTTCTATACTTTCGTCTTTAAAGTCTCAAGCTTCACCCTCCCTCCTCTTTAATAACAAGGCCGGGCTACCTTACAAGAGTTCTACAAGCAAGCAAAGTGTTGGTAGACTATTCGAAATCCAGTAAAGATATACTCAAATACTGATGGACTTTGTTGAGAACCTGGTGAAAATGGGAAATACAGACATAACTTGATATAATTGGAGTCAAGGTCAATATTTAAAAAAGTCCTGGTCTGGAGAGCAGCAAAGGATATGACAATTGAATTAGGGTAAATTGACGCTGCTGATTACAAATCTGGATGGGTATCTTCATATCTAGGGCAGAACAAGGTCAAATTAAAGGCCAAAGGTCATGATATGGTGTTTGATATAGAACACTGAGAAGATTTAGTTCAAGTCATTAACACTAGAGGTCCTTACTGCACAGTGGATTTCCCATTTATATGTGTCCTAAGTTGATTAAGACTCATTGCAAATGAGATACGCACCTCAAATTCGTAATCAGCAACCTCAGTTTACCCTAATCCATCCTCCGGACCATCTGCTGCTCTCCACACAAGGTAATACAGCTCATCCCAAACTCCCCCCCCCCCAACTAATACAGTTACAGGTTGCACTTGATCCTGCAAACTATTCACTGTTTGCCCTTGCCTACCTGCGCTGTCTGTAGGACTTGCTTGCTTCGATTGGCTAGCTGGGGCTGGAAAGAGAAAGAAAGCACATGAAGCAACATATATACCTATAATGCCTCACACGGGCAGTGGGGAAACAGTTCAGGCTCAAAATCACAACCATAGTAATCAGGAACCTACTTGCTATTACTTATCAAAGGTGTAATGTTAGGAAAACTTTCACTGCATCCAGGATTTTCAGAAATGGGGGGGGGGGCATGACTTTGACCATGATAATGCATGATGCACATTGGTCATAAGTTAAAGTAATAATCAAAGACCTTGAATAATTCAATTATATAGGGTCTCTAATTGTCGAAATATGTAGGAAGGCCTACAAAAAGTATTTCGATAGGTTACGCCAAGATTACCCTATTGTATTATTTCGTTCTGGCACCTAGTGGCTGTGAATAGAAGTAAATGCCCATTATGTTACCTTTTCCTGTGTTGTGTCACATATCACAGAGCTGTAGTTACCCTAGTACATGGAACACCATTCTAGAAATTTGTAATTACCCTAGTACCAGACACATGGGTCCTATGATTAGCTATTTTTCTCATTTTTGGCCATTCTGGTTGGATTCTGCAGTTATTACCAGATACTATCCAAATAATATCAACATCATGATTTCATGTCACACATTTGGCCTAACTACCTTATTCTTAGTGCTCAGAGTTGTTTAAATGCTTTTTACCTGAGTACAGTTACCCTAGTACTCCTGTTGTACCGTAAATACCCAGTCAAAAGCCGGATTTTTTTTTCTATTTTGGGCCCAAACTGGCTTCTAAAATTTTCCCAAAGTCCCCCCCCAACTTAGGCCACACCAAATTAAACGATTGGTCTATGGATTTCCCGCATCTTGTTTTCTAAAATACAAATTTTATTTTAAGAAAATTTATTTGTCTATGGATTCCGCCTGCATTTTTCTGGGAAATTGCAGATTCTTTTTTTTTTTTTTTTTTTTTTGCAGTGAGCTAAATAGTCAACCAGTGAAAGTACAGAAAAGGCAGACCACTCATTGGATTGGTTAAAATTTCACTGGTGTCATTATATAGGGGTATGCTGCATTTAGAAAAAAATAGAACATATGAGCAAAGGAACCCCCCCCCCTAAAAAAATGCCCTCTCCACATTTTCAACATGCAGAATCCATAGACTGATATATTATCCTAGAGAAATAAAATAAAAATTTCGCCCTCCCACTCCATTTTCTAAAAATGAAAATCCATAGACCAACTTTTTTATTTGGACTGGCCTTATGACCGTTTTTTTTTTACTATAGAATAAAGAGAAAATGATAAAAATTTCACCCCAAAACCGGCTTTTAGAATTTCCCTGAACTGGCCCCAGGCTTATGACCAGGGCCGGCTTGTGACCGGGGATTTATGGTAGTTACCCTAGTACTTGTTATTGTTGACCAACTTATTTACCCTAGTACAGCCAAATCCAAAAACACTTATTACTGCTGTTCTAGACCTTGTCAGCCTATGGTTATTAGTTCAGACTATCAAGAATTTTCTGAACAACACCTATACAACTCTGCATCATTAAAATCCACAGGAATACAGTGTAATTTGCCCTTTTATTTCTCTATGGGAGATACCACAACTGCCATGTTGGATCGGGTAACTGCAGTTACCCTACTACCTGTCCGCACAGTGATAGAGGGGAGTAATGTGCATCAACATACCTGCCACATTGATCTTTTTAAATGTTACTACATACATCCCTCTTCTTCGCACTGGATTTGGACACACTTTTGTCTTCAGTCCACAGCGACGTGAATAAGGAGCTATGCTTGGTAAGAGGTAGGAAAGCCCTTGACAATTGGCGTTAGTTTCACACTTGGCAGCACACTGCTGTATGCTGATAGAAATGGGTCTACCCAAATTGCCTCCAGTGCAAAGTCCTGGTCTGTAAATGTAAGCTGGAAACTTCTTGATTCTTTTACCAATGAATTTCTGTGTACCTGTCAAAACAAATTAAAGCACATATTTGTTTAAATTACGATCTAATTAATCAATTTATGGGCTATAATTAGGTGGGCTGCGGGAAGAAGGGTTACCAGGGAGGCAATTTATTGTGTTGACTGTACACGCTGTGAGCGGATGTGACTGAATTTTTGATGCAAACTGTCACAGAGGTATACTTATATACACATTCATCAATTCAATTGGACGATATCGGAATCCTCATTACCTTACAAGATTGGATGTATTCATTTAGGGAAATACTGCTTTGTCCATACGAATTCTTTTTTTTTTTTCCTATTCATCTCAAAAGTATTAATCTCCACCTCCTCCTGCCCTTTCTTCCTTCCCCCACCTTCACCATGTAGGAGCTTATAGGCTAATGATTGTATCTATAGCTTCATGAAGCTCACATGCTTTATAAAAGATACCTAAGTACAGCACTTTTGGTTTGTTCTAGGAAGGAACACCAACACTAACCTTAAAACCCGTTTACCATCCTTGTAGGTAACTTGTATCGGAGGGTGTACCTTGAATGGGATACATATTCTGTTCTATCAATTAGGATGAATCTGGGGGTTATTTCAGCTATGTTAAAGAATGGTTATCAAAGTCATAAATGTTCACAGAGTATTCTGAAATCGGGAAACATACCCATGTTTTTTCCATGTGAAAGTTGTATTTGGTACTCGCATCTTGAATGTCCTTTTTCGTGTTTCAAAATAAGACACCTATATAATGTTATCCAAGATAGACCAAGGGTAGACCAAGGCCACCAGTGGGGATATATCGTCCATTATAGTGGGAGGGATGCGGGAAGGAGACGGCTGGGAGGTAGTAGCGCTAGATCTTAAAATCTCAATGATTTCCTTTGCATCAATTCATGAAATTCCACCCTCCAAGCCTCATAAAATGTCTTTTGGTTCCTATCGTTGATGCCTATAGAATTTCCACTTTTAGATCAATCGATATCTCAATGTGTCAATTTTACATCACCTATAGTTGGAATTCCTAACATTGTGGAGTCAGCTATGAAAAGCAAAATAATAAAAGGCAAAGTGTGCAAACAATAGAATGGATGCTAACCTGCACTGGCACCACTTTTGCCACCTTTAGTGTAGACAGACACAACTTGCCCGCGAGGATGGTGTGGGTTGTTGCAGAGTCGCCTCTTCAACCAACAGCGATGCCAACGGTAGTTCTGAGCTTGATGGATGTACAGGAAACCCTTACAATGACCCATGCTGGAGCATTTTGCTGCACACTGTTGGAGAGTTGCCTTCACGTTGGCTATGTCATGTCCACCACAGTCTCCTTTCATTTCACTATATCCGGCAACTGGTAAATTAATTTAAAACATAATTTACAGATGTCTCTTTCCCAGACTTTGGTACATAGGAAAGTGCATACACCCAGGTGTATATAGAGTAGTGGACCCTATTATCGGCACTTTAAGGTTAAATCTCCTAGCAGATGCTCTTTTTTTTTTTTTTTTTACATATATGCAACATAACAGGATATAAGTGTGAAGAATGGTCAATTTCGGGATTTTTCCATGCCGTAGCAATGTATTTACAGTGGTTTCCAAGGGAGCAGTTATTAATTTTTCTGACTTATTATTGGCCCCTATTATCAGCACCTGGTTCCTATTATCGGCACAATCAACCTACATGGGTCAGAATGAGCTCAAAATATCTATACTGACCTACAAATGACATTAACCAGTATATGTGTATCAAATTATGTATATGTACGTTGTTATGTTTGCATACTTTTAGCAGGGAAAACAACTATAAGTATCTACAACAACATTCAAAAGTGGAAATGATTAAAATAATTCCCCAAGTTAATTCTAGAGGCTGCAAAAAGGGGTTTATACAAGCAGGAAATACGAAAATAAAAATTATTTTATTCTAGGGCTGGAATTATCAGAATCATTAGTGGGTTCGCTTAAAGGACACATTCTTTCGTCCTCAAAACACATAAACTGTGGATTTTTATCAGTTTCTACACATTTGGGGGTCTTTTTGTCCATTGGTCACAAATGGTGACGATAATAGGAGCCAACAGCACATTTTGGAACCTATTATTGGCATCCCTATTAAATAAAAGGCATGTTGGCATATGCTACAAATGATATAATGATTTCTTGAATGGACAAATAACTATTTGTTTTTTACTCCTTTTCAACTCATAAAAAGGTAACATTACACCCATAAAAAAATAAATATTAATTCATTATCTAGATCATGAGGTAATTAAACTACATTGTTTTCAGTGATGAGAAAATCGATTTTGCTCATAACACTTCTGAAATGATTTTGTATTGATTTAGTGGATACAGTAAGGTAGCATTTTAACCTAGAATAATGTTTCCAGCACTTTTTTTCTATTAACTGGGAGCTCAGGTATCTCAAATATGCCGATAATAGGGCCCTGCTGATAATAGGTGCCCCTACTCTAGTTCCTATTTGGTATTGACTGTTACTAGTGTTAGCCTAACATTTTAAAATACCAGTCACTAAAGCATTAAAGATCTTTTGAGTAGCATACTATCAAACTAGGCCTATACCTTATCAAAGTTGAAAGTCACCAACAGATCATAAATACCTCACGCCCACCCACTCAAAAAAGAGGAATAGCCAAAAGTTGGGTTGTTATAGCTTACCTGGCCTAGAACCACCTGAAACAAAAACAAGACAGATGATAATTAATGTACGTGTACCATACATCCTTCAACCTGAAGTGGTAATCGTTTTACACAAATCAAATGGCATTAGGGAGTGGTCAATTTTTAACAACATGGGGTGAAATTCCACGCATGCAGAGTGAAAATTTTTCCGTACCCCCCCTCGGAGTGGTCTGAAAATTTTCCATTCCCCCTAGGAGGGGTCTTTTATTCTTTAGTGCCACACGGGCGTTTTCGCTCAAAAGGGGCGAAATTTATTTTGTCCCCCCTAACAGGGGTCTGAAATTTTTTTTGTCCCCCCCCCCAAACCCACCCCCCCCTGTTGTTAAAAAATGACCACTCCCTTGGGGGGTTGGTGGATTTTGGAAGGGTGGCAAAAGAATTCAGCCGGGAATTCAGACCCCGGTATTCAACCCATGACCATATGTCCTTTGGGCTGTTCCCGGGGGCCGTTTGGCTTTGCCCCTTTGGACCACACCAAAAAAAATAAGTTGGTCTACGGATTTCCCTCTCCATATTTTCGGAAATACAAATTTTTTTTTCTTTGAAAAAAATCTCGTCTACGGATTTCGCTCGCCTCACTTTCTACATCTCTTTGTGATGTTAAGCAAATTTTTTTTTTTTTAAATAAAATTTTTTTGCTCGCCTCACTTTTCCAGCAAGGAATCCATTGGACGCCAACAAATTCTTAAAAAAAAATAAATAAAGATTTCACTCGCTCGCATCATTTTTCAAAACCAAAATCCGTAGACCAACTTATTTTATTTGGTGTGGCCTTAATGTGACAAGGAAAATAGAAATTAAATGACATGTGCCTTTTCTTAAAATCAATATGTGACACAGGGACCCCCCCTACCCCCCAACAAGTGCAAAAAAGTGACGGAGTGACAGCTAAACATTTTGAGTGTACTTTTGAGGCAACCATCCATCATCGGCATCAGTAAAAAATCGTCAAAGCCAAAGCAAAGGCAAAGGAGCCGAGACGACTCATTCTACAAATTACAAAACACCATTCTTAGATATTCACTTTAGTCTTTACCTCGACAGCCCGTCACAGGACACAAGTATGTTGGGGCCTTTGATGGGGGGTCCCCATGTTGCATGTCGATTTTCAAAATTAAAGGGGCCCTGGCACGGCGAATGCATGCCCGCATTAAAGTAAGTTTTACTCCTGCCCTTGGTATAGTGGCCGTGCTTGTGTACATGGAGCTGGGTGCTGATCTCCCTCACAGGCAATTCAGCTATCAGGAGGTGTATCTCACAGAAACAAGTACCATGGGGCTATACAGGTTTCAGGATACATACACAGTGCCCATGGATGCCAGCCTATGGTCGCTTCGCTTTGACATTTCTGTCTCCACGTTTTGTCACTGCCCCCTGCTTACTTTCGCACAGTGAGATAAATCTCTGGTGCTCCTCATTTTACCGACCAACGAATGGATGGAGAGCTGAGTCAACTCGGACGGGACTCGAACCGGCGATCTGGCGATCCGTCGGCGAGCGCGCTATCCACTGCGCCACCCCAGGTCACGTGACTACCCATTGACCAATCAGGGCACTCTGCTGGTTCCTGCGAGTTTACCAACGATTTTTGGGTCGGTACCCATGTTGTACTTTTCCGTGCCAGGGCCCCTTTAAGAAATGCCCATGTCACTAAGCAAAAACCCATGTCACTAGTGTCACTAACATAGCTAATCCAATTAGGCCTTTCATGGTACCTATTATAAGAATATATGGTGATGTTCATGGATAATCTTTTCATTTTTGTGATGACCCCCCCCCCCTCTTTTAGGTCTTTATCTTGAGTACCAATAACAAATTATAAAGTGATTCCAGGCCTGAAAAAGTGACTCTTTGAAAAGAAACATCGCTGGAGGCACTGGAACAGGAAAGTGAGGGGGTGTGGGGGCATCCCGCAGGAAAATTTTACAAATTACAGATAGCAAGGCCACAAGGTGCATGCTGAGGCATTCTGAGTATAGCTCAGACCTTATCTAGGCACTATTTTTCATGTCACTAACTTGACTAAGTCCCATGTCAAATGTCGAATTTAAGGAATAGCCCTGTCACATGTCATATGTCGATGTCTGATTGTCACCATGTCGATTTTAAGAAATGTCCATGTCACCATATCGATTTTAGGGGTCTAGGGCCATTATGTTTACTGTCAAGTGCGCAAAGTATTCTGCATGTAGATGACAGATGAGATCTCTGGACTGTTGTGTACTTACTTCGTTTCTGAATACGATGCCGATGGTGGTCGTCTGCTTGAAGTTGAACGCTGTCTGCGTCTGTCTCAAGAAAACTGTCACTTTCATGATTTGTACTTATCTCTATACTGTTAACAAATATACTGAGGGATAATACACATGTTGTAGCGATCCATATGAGGTTCATCTTGATATTTCTACGGGAAATCGACTAAAACGGAGACCACAACGACGTCCTAACACCCAGTGCGACGCAGCCTTGTCTGTCCGTGTCTGACGTCCCACGCCTTCAACTATGATGACGATGACGTCACTGTTTTGTGTGCACTGCCGATTAGTTGACGTCACAAATTAGCCCCCTTCCCGTTCCCGCGCGTTATCCTGCGTTCCCTTCCCGCTCAGAGAACATGTTGCCCTACAAGTCTCTCTGGAGGGTCTTGCCAAAACGGAAACGTGAACCCAGAAAGAAAACGTGCATGTTTTTGTATTGCTAAAGGATTGTTTGGATAATCGTTTAGAAGAAACGTGCACGTTTTTTTCCCCTCTCAAAAAGAGTTTTCCATGCATTCTGAATGCACCATGGCTCGAGATCGAGTGTACACTCTGAGGTGTACACTCTGAAGTGTACACTTTCAGGGTTAGCATAGTTACATATATAGGGAGTGGTCATTTTTTATCAAAAAAAGGGGGGAGGTGTGGCGCACAAATTTTTGGCTGCCGTCTAGGGGGGAGGGCTAAAGAATTTCCACACATCTGTTTGGATGCCAGCTGGGACAATGAAAACATTGCCATTTGGGATTAATAGTGAACCAAATAATCATACTCCAAGCTCTAATAGAACTAGAGACAATTAAAGGGCTAAGGATTCTGTCCCTACGCCGTAGAACTACTTTTGCCAAAAATGTCTTTGCATCGAGGCTATTTGCTTTTTTTTTAAAGAACGATTGCGAGTTTGCACTACACCAACTCCTTGAGAAAGCAGTTGTACACATCCCCTCCAGAGTGTACACCTGAAAGTGTACACCTCAGAGTGTACACTCGAGCTCGAGCCATGCTTTTATGTGCATTCTAGCAACGCCATAATGTTTTCGGTTTTTTCCCTATGACGTTGCCTATGACGTCATTGGTGACATCATGCTGTCTCAGTGACGTCACCCGCAGTGGCTAGTGATGAAGTGGCAACTCCTAAACGTGGTCCTTGCCACATTTTTCTTGTTGTCAACCCAATGAAAACGTGTTAGGCCATACAATGGGTCTAGACCCCTAAATTCGACAGGGTGACATGGCCATTTCTTAAAATCGACATGTGACATGGAGCTTAGTGACAAGGACATGAAGAATGAAAAAGTTAGTGACATGACACATGACCTTTCCTTAAAATCGACATGTGACATGGAGCTTAGTGACAGGGACATGGGGAAATAGAAATTTAGTGACATGTGACATGGCCTTTTCTTAAAATCGACATGTGACATGGGGACCCCCCATCTAGACCCCCCATACACGTTTTCCTCAGCACTCTCTGAAAAAAATTAGAGAGGTTCTTCCTCGTCTTCTTTTGGCAAGACCCTCCAGAGGAGAGCATCAACCTTGGCACATTTGGCAGAAAGCATAAAGGTTCGCGTAGCCTGTAGGGGTTTTTGAAAGTCATTTTCACGAAACGCTTCCCCTCCAAAATTGACTTTGAAAAGAAAAAGTAAATAGGCCTTATTCATATGGTACCAGTATTTGGATAGGAAGGGGTACCGGTATTGTGGCTCTTTGGGCTAAAACTTAAAAGGCCCTTTATCCTTCATGTCTAAGGTACTAGCCTAGCTATAATTATTATGATTGGATAAGAAAAAGTTAACTTATCAGACGTTCAATATTTTATAGGGGAAAGTTGCCTAATTCGGACCGGCTCCTAAATTTGACCACCCCTGTGTAGTGAAATAGGGTATTTCCGCGGAAACGCTATTTTCGCTCGCCACTTCGGCGCCTAAAACTACCCCTTGGAATAGGAGTTTCCCTTCTAAACTTCAGCAACCATTAGTATACATATATATCTAGCTACCCTGTAAATATAAACCCTTAGCTATGTCTAGTTACCGGGTGATTAGCACTTTTATCAGAAAGTCTTAGCTATTTCTTGGGATTTGATGCATGACATCCACCATCTTGGATTATGATGTCATAACTAGCAGTGCACTATGGGATTGAACAATAGATAGTTCGGCCATTCAGATTGCTCGTTCATATCTCATGAATAATTAATGAGGTGTAACTGATATTTTGGGGTCTTGCTTGAAACTACTGAACAAACCCCAGGTAGCACTGAGACATTGGCATAATGTTGGGCCGACGTTGGCCCAACCATCGGCTTTACATAGGCTGCCCATCCTGCCTACATAGGCCTGACGGTGCCAACCAAATGCAGGCCCAACGTTGGCTTTTGGTCGGCAAACATCAGCATCGGCCAGGGGCCGACCATTTGCCGATGTCCTGCCAATGGTGGGCCAATGTTGGCATTTGGTTTGCAAATGCCACTGGTCAGGCCTAGGTAGGCCCGATGGGCAGCCAACGTTGGCCCAATTCATCGGGCCAACGTTGGCAAATTTTTGTGTGCTACCTGGGACTCCACATCTGAAAAAGGTTAGTACCAAACTGTACTCAAACCTTTTTGGTGGTATTATCTTTAGTGAGACCTTAGCTAGACCAGATATATTTGTGACAGAATTGTATATTATGGACTGTATCTGTGATATTTCCCAGAATACAAATATTTATCTTTGTTAACTGAAATTCTAGTGACTTTGTTTTCCTTGCCATCCCTGACATTTACATAGATATTTATTTAGACAAAATCCCAAGGGATTTCGTTGCACCTGTTTCCCCTAGTCTCTAGACCCCTAAAATCAACATGGCGACATGGACCTTTTTTGGCCTAGTGACATGGGACATGGACCTTTCTTTAAAATCGACATGGTGACATGAACTTTTCTTAAAATCGACATGCAGACATGGCCATTTCTTAAAATCGACATGGGACATGGGGATCCCCCATCAAGGGCTCCCCTAGTGGCAGTCATGTAGGCCTACAGTAATAGGAACTAGGTTCCAATGCTGCCATTTTTTAGTCAATACCTGGGAGTCAATAGCACTGAAGTTCCAAATAACTTTCAAAAATGCAATTCTTCTGTAATTTTAAGCAGATTTTCTGTGAAAAATGGTCCCAGCAAATTGTCATCACCTGTCCCCATGATTGGTGATTCATGGTGAGGCCTTTCTGAGTGATCACCCATGTCGCTAGATGAAACACGCCGTCGTGATCACACATGACATGGCCAATCATCATCGCTGTCATCAGCAATTTTTTCACCCACCTTGTGACTGTCTGCCACTGCGTGTCACCTTTCACTCAGTGTCGTGACTCTTCACGGTTGTTGCCAACATTGTCGTCACTCATTGTGTCATCTTTTGTCACTCACAGACAACTCTTCCTCATAATGGAGAATCTCCACCACTCTGGCCATCATGATTATCACCCAATGGGTGACTGTGTGCCACTCATCATCAACTCTCACTCAGTGTGGTGAAGCCTCATCACTGTCGCTAACATGATTCTCACTCACTGTGTGACTATACAGCCCTCACTTTCACACAAATGGTGGAACCTCACTCATTTTCCTCCTTTGGTGTTCAGGTGGCAGCACTCTTAGATGTCTGGACCATTACAAAGGTGTGAGCCTATATCACTCCCAAAAAGTATCCAATGTGTGCCTAACCAAATAAGATTATAAATATAGAGAAAATATTTAAAATGATAACAGCTATCCATAAACACCTTTTCTCTGGTTAGAGGAAAAATATACACTGAAATATCTACATGAACACCTTTTCTGTGGTTAGAGGGAAAATACATATGGCAATACCTTTTCTGGCAAAACATACTTTGATCTGGCAGATGTGAGGCTGCATGATTACCAATGTTGATGATGTGTCGGTGATCATGAGCTTTTCATCTAGCGATGTGAGTGATCACCAGTCTCACCATCGCTGGTGAGTTTGAGTGATCAACACACTGGCCATCCATGGTGAACCTGTGCTATCACAAGGTGTGCATTTCATCTAGCGAGGTGAGTGATCACTCGCATCGCTATCCCTGGTGAGTGTGGGTGATCACGATCCTTGCCATCTGTAATGAACCTGTGTTATCAAGAGGTACGCGTTTCATCTAGTGAGGTGAGTGATCACCTGCGTCACCATCCCCGGTGAGTGTGAGTGATCACGATCCTTGTCATTCGCAGTGAATATGCATTATGATGTGCTGGGTGTTTCATCTAGCAAGGTGAGTAATCACACATGTCGCCATCCCTGGTGAGTCTGACTGATAACCATCCTCGCCATCTGTGGTGTGGCCATGTGGTCACCACCATGGCAATTCCTGGTGAACCTGTGCTATAGCGACGTTGTGTTCCATCCAGCGACATGAGTGAACCACTTCACTCAGGGTGATGAGGAGTTACGACAATTTGCTGGGGTTTTTGGACATCTTGATCTTATTAGACTACAATGAGACCTCAATAATCCGTCCCTTGATAGTCATACACTGTCAGACTGTGCCACTATATTTACAGTACATTGCTTTTATTTTTAGAAAACAGTAGGAGCTACTGTTAGTACAAATCCAATAACTCTACAGTAGGTTGCCCTGTATGCAGTACAGCAGTCTTCTGCCTAATTACAATTTGGGCTGAGAATGTATGGCAGGAACATTCCTATACAAATCTATTGTAATCTGCCTCAATAGTCTGTCAGCTTTGAGATCCGACCAACATTTGTCTGTAATAGGGGAGGCCAGACTATCAAAGTCTCACTGTAAAATCAAATTTGATTAAAAACCATTGTCATGTTTTAGAAAATAAACTATCAATGAGAAAGATGAAAAGTTGCCTAAATTGGACCAGCTTGAGTTGCCTAAATTGGACCATAGTTGTAATATTGGGTCAAATTTAGCTGCCTAAATTGGACCACTCGGTGGGCCCCAAGCCTAGTTTTCTAAATTGGACCAAAGTGTAACCTTTTTCTTACTCTAGTACAGACCAAATGCACATGATATTGATGGAAATAACAAAAGGACATGTGATATCATATATCAAAATTTCCATAGTTTTATATATTTTTCAATTTTTTTTTTTATTGAATCGCTCACAACAAGAGTACAAAGTATGCTGTGGTCTACCCGATCCATTCCGCTGGAGAATCCATGCGAGCATTGTACATATAATGAAAGTATAAGAAAATAGAGAATAATAATGCACATTGGTCCAATTTAGGATACCAACTGGTCCAATTTAGGCACATGGTTGCCTAAATTGGACCATTAGGCTTTGCTTTTTAATTGCACACCCTGCCTAGGGAAATTCACCAGAAAATCACCAAAAAGCTATAAGGTACCCTCACAAAGTGTTCATTTTACATTCAAATTCAAAGAAAAGACAGGAAAAATTTCTAAGGGGGTCCAAATTAGGCCACTTCCCCCTAGCTGTCAAGATCATCATTTTCAATTTCAGATAATTAGAAATAAAATGGTCATGAAATGTGTAGGACTATGGTTTGTTGAATAGCAAGTTATAGGGGTTAAATTTATTAGCTGAGGTGCCATAAGATAAATAAATGAAGAGTAGGCCTTGGTCATAAAGATATATTTTATTTACTTTCCATTTTATTCATGGGCCTTTTACAAAAAAAATTCTTTTTTGAAATATGTTATAAGACTTATTGTATATGATATTATGCATACTAATTGTTTTTGTCTGAAATAAGGCCCAAAATAGGCATATAGGTAGGCCAAGCCATTACCGAAATTCCTTATTTTTGCAATAACTCTGCAGGTGATGATGATAGAGACTCACTTTAAGTGTCTACTAGCACATTTTCAAGATCTAGTTTCCTGAATTTTCTCAGAAGCACACAAAGCCTTACTGTAGGTCTATTTCAGCTTGCCATTACCGGGTACTGAAATTCACATTCATCCAGTGTGGCTATTTCCCAGTTTTCATGGTGAATGAATACAAAAGAAGCATTGTCCTTCCTCTCCAATGTATAGGCCTATCTATATTGATCAGCCTATCATCATTCATAAGTCTGAACAAGGAACCCATTTCCAATTTTAACTAGTATTACCATAGTTCAAGTATTGCTACCAAGCCTGATAATCACCCATCTGTAGGGCTATATCCACATTCTCAGGTTCTAGGACAGTCTAGGAACATTATAGGGACAGTTTCCTCCTCTTCTGTGTATATTCATTTGTGCATGATATGCATATATGCTTGTGCAGGGCAGCCATTATTGGTTGCTAATTGTGAGGTCAAATTGCCCCTGGAAAATGGTTTTACGTCGCTTGTACAGCCCAACTAAGGGAATTATGTCCTTCCATAACCATTACCTTTCACACTATGAAACTAAAAGTACCCCACAATGGTAGTCAATACATCTTTTTGTGTTAGGGCATAATGAAAGTGGAGAGAGATATAAACTCGTTTATGGCACCCGTTTTCTGCACATGAACACTAAGGTTTATGTGTAGACTATATGTCAAAAAAATAATTCAATGCAAAAGAATTATTGTATGTGTAGTCTTTATTCTGTGGAAGCCTTGTCGAGACTCACAATAACACTTATTTTGATGCGTTATTTCAAAATTTGAGAAAAGTGACAATTGTTGAGAGGGATTCCTGAAAGCCAGAGCCTTGATGAGAGGGAGATATTGAAATACTAACATAAATTAAATTAAATGGGGGAACTGCTGGTAGTTTAGGATTAACTGAATTGTGGTATATACCTTTATTAAATGCCATACACAATGGCTTTCAACCAATATCAGTAATTTTTTGCATTGGCCCAAAATTTGAAGTCGAACAAATATAGGGCCGGTATCTGTATCACAACATATTACTTTGACAATTGATTTCCATGCATGGACTTATGTTCAAACATAGACTCTTGGTCCGGCATTATACCAAGATTGGTACTTGATGCACCAATTCTTAGCCAACAGTCAAACTAGCAATTGGCTAATCGTTGGACTATTCTACAGACTTGTAACTGTGCACTGTGCGCATTCAAAATTATTCTTTTTTTCTCACCGTTAACACCACGCATGGATGTAGCGTTAGCCTTGACTGGCTAATCAATCTAAACGGACATTATATTGAGGGTATTATTATCTCACAGGCAATTTTAGTAGCTGAGATATACATTCTGGAACTATCAATAAGATATATTCTATGTTAAATGTGTTTACATGGGCCTATATTGAAAGTTCTGAACACCTTTCTGAATAGCATTTCACAAGTAGGATTGCATTCTTTTGTATTGTTGGTCTAAATGTTTTGTGTTTTAGATCTATACGCATATGACACATAAATATTTGTTCAGACATGGCGCAATGTTCTTCACTCATAATGAAAAAGTGTATGCTTAGTGTGTTTGCTATCCCCACTATATACCAGTAGATGCTGTGGTCTCTGATTCTCTTCTACTGCTTCTTGAAATAGAGGAATCGACTGTTCCTTTCTTTGCTGTGTGTATAAGCTTCTTCCTCAGTTCATTGAAGACGTTCTTCTTGCAAACAAAGAAAATGAAGATGAACATACCCTGGGAAGCGTTTAAAACAATGAATATGTACCAAAGGACAGACTCAAATGGAGGCTGTAGTTGTATGAATGCTGCGAGGAAGCCAAATACCCAGCATATACCCATTACACTAAACAGACTTACATAGATTCTTATCTTTGAGGGATTGCGGGAAGACTTCATCTTTTCTGTTGCTAGGTTAGTTTTTCTTAATGAATGAACGGTTAGTGAGTAAAATATCAGGCTCAATAACATACAAAATCCAATGGGAACACCAAAGTAGATGAGCAATGCGTAGTGTTGGTTGAACCAGCATATTCCAACTCCAAAGTTTGGTTTGTAGTGGTCATTTATATCAGAAAAGTCTAACCCAGTTGCAAGTGCCACCAGCACCAAAGGAGGGGACCAAGCACACAGGACATATCTTCTAACTGCATGCCTGTCCTGATCACTGGCCCTTTTGAAAGCTGATGAGGGCCGGAAAGCAAGCCAGGTATTCAAAGCTATGCAGAACATCCAGGTAAATGCTGCCAGGAACATCCAGTACATAAAAAGTGCTGCAAGCAGGCAGAGAATATAGGAGTTTGAAAGGATTGAAGCTGTTCCACTCACAAGGAGACTGATAAATGCTAAGCACAGTGATAAGCACAGATGGAACTGTAACCAACCAGCAAATGACCTGTAGTATGGAATGCAGGCCTGGAGAAGGAGTCTGATAACTAGACAAATTATAGACAATGATATCAGGACCAGTGTAACCAGCCCAAGTGCCCCTGATGCTGAGGGTGGGATTGCTATCCACTCAGCCTGTGATCTTCTAAAGTTCAAGCACACACGCACTGTTTTTCCAAAGGTGGTATACATACCAATAGTGTACTTTCTCCTTGTAGCTATTATAGTGATAGAACCGTTAATGTCTTTAGTATATTCAGTCTCATTGTACGAAACAAGTTTACAGCGATTTGGATTCATGCCCAAGCCAGTGAAAACCAGGCTTCCATTGGTAATTATATTCACAGTTGACAGATCTATGTCACTCGATTCCAAATATTCAATGATTATTTCATTCAAATTGTTTGTGAATGCAATTTGCTGACTACTGAAAAATGCTGAGATGTTTTCTGGTTTGCCATAAAGATGAAATTCTATCTCTGCATAGATACTTATGTTGAGGAGATACAATTCGATTTCATCTAATGCCATTTCAATTATTGATGAATTTGAGAGCGTTATATTTATTCTATCTGTATCATTTACTGTCTGGTTCTGGATGTCTGTAAAGTTGTAGAAGGCATCGCGGACATTGTAGATGAAGTCATTGAATATTTCCCTCTCATTGCTGTTTATATATTGCAGAGATGCGTTAGCATCACTACCCTGTGTGAAGGTAAGGGTTGTGGTAAAGTTCACGTTGATTGTGGAAAGAAAGCATAGGGCACCTATCCTTGTGAAGCCTTCAGGGCATAGAACTGATCGACATATTTCCTCTTGTGGTATCCAAATTTCTCCTTGACCACATCGATTACCTTGAACCTGCAGCAGTGTGGGAGAAGCGACTGGTGAGGGGTTAAAGTCCAGAAGTACCCTGAGTGAGAATGCCTGGAATCCCTGGTTTGTGGCTTGTGTTGTAGTAGGCTTCTTGGTAGAGCCGTCATCAAACTCATAGTCAACGTTTGGAGGATTCGTTAGCGCTTGTAACACATCACGACGATTGAAGATTGGACCTTCCATTCCTCTCTCTGCTATAGGTGGTTCAATTGGTATGGGTCTTGGTGCTGGTTTACCTGCTGGGACCCTAATGGCTTTTGTTGTGGTCGGTTTTGAAGTGGTAGTTGTTGTTGTTGTAGTGCTTGTACTTGTTGTTTGTGGCTGGCAATGCAATTGAGGTTCCTGACCATTGGTATCTTGGCAATATGCACAGTATGGATTCTTATAGACTATTCCAGGGTCATTTCCAAAAACATAGGATTGATATGTGCTCTTTGTGCAATTCTCAATGAGACTTTCCTCGCTGCAGTCCTGACTGCAGGATGATACAGTGATTTCACAATTCCTGTGGTAGTCACCTGTTCCTCCTAGGTTTAAAGTGGGAATACTGAACTTGAGTTGGCATATATCGGTGTCTAGAAGCGTCTGTACTGTCTGTCCTGTAGCTACACTTTCTGTTCCATTTGTCCTGCTACGTGCGTCTTCTTTGCAGTCCAGCCAAACTCCCCATAATTTGAATAATGAAGCAGAATTGCACCTTGCACATTTATAATTCAGATAGTGCACGCCAGTATGTGGATCAGTTAAAGGTACAGACCCTGCTGGGTCACTTATGTTGTTACTCAGTGTGCATAGTGTACCATCAATGCACCTATCAACAACAAGTGATTTTTCAAATACTGTTACATTCTCATTGCCCAGTCTCCATTCTCTGCAGGAAGAGCCACCTCCTAACTGTCCTCTGGCCATCTTCCTACCAGTTGTGTACTGGTCTCTGCAGTTTTCCTTGAAGTCATAGCAACAGTCTCCATAGGTAAGACATTTGATATCACATGAGCACATCCCTGAGAGATCTCCTCCAAGGCTTTTGGTGCTGGTCTGACCACACCGCCCCTCACAGTTGGAACAGAAGCCAGCTGGTCCTGTTGGAGAGTTTGTTGTACATGTTGAGTGGACCTCGGCTATTTGCAGGCATATACATGTGTACAGTGTGAGGAACATGTATGTAAAGACCATCTTAGTTTTCTGTAGTTCTTAGCACAACGTGTAGGCAACTCGATCGCTAGGAGGCATCTGCAATATACAGAATGAGCACATGTGAATGAAATACCAAAAAAAAAAAAAAAGAATTTAGAGACATTGACATTTGGGTATCTGGTAAAGGATGTCGGCAAATGTTTAAGGATATGAAATCTGAATAGATAGGGTTCCTAAATCATCTTAAATACAGGGGGACCCCATTTTCCATTAACCATAGTCTGTCCACTGTAATTGGGCTGAAACCGAATTTGCAATTATCATTGTTTATCCCAACAACTCTCTAAGCCATGTGGGACAATATTGAATAACTGTATCAAGTATTCATGCCAAATTCTACCCAAAATACCTGGTAGACAGAGATGACACTCAGCTGATCAGGAGCTATTTTCTATATGTAATACTATTAAATTGGCATTACAATGGAATGTCCTCCAGGGATGACAAGAGCTGACCTGGATGGAATATAGTGTGGTATGATGACAATCATAATTGATAATAGTAATGATGTGGATAAAACGTAAAAGAATCTCATGAACAAATACTTCAGCCAATGTTAACAAAGTATCGAACGTCTTTTCAGCGGATACCCTAACTTTAATAGTCTGCTACTTTTCACATGGGAGAATGGGCTTATAACATGTCTTTCTAATTTCCATTTTGATACACATTGATATGCCCTTGATATATATCGGACAAACTTTGTTTTAAATGGAGTTGGCCTAGGAGTCCCTCGGGGTTTAGGCATGGACGTAGAAAACAAAATCGAATGATTAAGTTCCCATCTTTCCCATGGTAGGACGAGGAATGGTCTGCTTTTCTAAAGGAGTAAATTCCCAGTGGTCAGACATCCTAGCAAATAACCACCCAATAGCCTATAACCTCCCATATTGATCTGCCCAATTTGGTATTAAAGGTCTTTACATTATTGATGCTCTTCTTGGGGAATCACTGATATCAGAAACAATTATACACCGTCTATCCCCTCTCTACATAAACAGCAATTATATAATATATCTAAAGGCACGATTATGTGAGCTTGCTGAAAGGTAATAAATTATTGGTCATTATCATTTGTGACGTTAAAGAAAAACACTACACTATTTTCATGACAGCTTTGATGGACTTTGCCTCAAATAAAAATATTATGTCAAACTTATTGAGATATTTATCATTATAGAAGAGAGAAGGCAGCTTATCTAATGCACCTAATGACGCAACAATTGCTCAAATGCATCAGGTTCTGCTTTCTTTATACAAGGAGGGTGTTGCAAAAGGTTTTTCCTTTAGAAAAATAAAATGTACATAATTATGGTATTGCACAGGGGACCCTTCCTTTAATTTTGTCAAGGGAAATAATAAAGTATGCCAGAGAAAAAGCTGTGACACATATTTCAATAAGTATGCCAGAACTTTTAATTTTAGGCAAAGGCTGCCAAAATAAGCTATTGTGAAAATAGCGTGGTGTTTAAATTCTTTAAAGTACTGCGCATTTTACCTTCTGTCCAGCGTCACAATGATAATCTAAGAGGTTATGTAGTCTTAAATCATAAATATGATGGCAGTGTAGACTAAGCTGTGTAACTCAAAGGTTTACGAGAAAGATGCATGTCTATTAGCTCATCTCAAGGTACCCAGGTCTCAACATGAATGTAGGTCTACACGGATACAGAGGTAACCCACTTGTGAAGTATGTCACCCACCTACAACTCCAATGATGAATCTCCATTGATTCATTGCAAAATTTACTAACATCTGGTAGAATTCAGTCCCATAATAGTTATAGTTGTGAATGTAATGTCAGTCTAGCTGAGATATTGAAGAACAATATGCAGAAGTGTCAGTTTTCTCATGACCCAAAGATATTTAGGACGACGTTTTTGTGTTAATTTGATTGTGTACAATGGCCATTATTTTAGTCTTCGTGTTAAGCCCAGGTTATTGGGAAACAATTGGTTTTCAGATTGTCAAATGATATTGTTTTCAATAAAAATACTGAGTCTATTGGGTCGCCCACGTACTGTGTAGACCAATGTCCATGGGTTCCCAGCAGCCACTCAAATATTAAAGTAACCGACATACACACAACATTGTAGAAGGCACCACTGTGACCCTATAAATTAATCACTTGCTATAGGGGCCTGATATGCTATATTGTTTCCATTATATCTAAGGCGAGAGCTATAATTCACGGGACAACGTACGGCCTATGTGCTCCTTAATAGTTTCGAGCTACCTTAGCCATGTAAAACAGGGTTGAAACCACCGCAATGGGTGAATAGATGAATGAAAACTTAAATAGATAGATAAGGGATGAATAACACATTTTCAATATAATGATGCTTTAAAATCATTAGCTTTACGTTTTTCACGATAATCCCAAAAATGGTCTTTATCAATTAGAATGTGCGAATGGGGATAGGATATTTGAAACAATGAGGAGAAATCTTACAGCCTTACCTGTTGAGGAAGTTTTGTGAGGTATGTGTCCTGTGGTCTGTACACCTGTGAGCGATATCCCCTTCTGGTACCTGGGTAGAAACTACTGCTTTCGTATCAAGGTTGTCTAAGAATAAACTACTTTCGACTAAAAAAAGGTTTGAAGTTATAAATACGATGTAGACAAGAAGTTCTAAGGATGTTGTCGTGTAGATATAGACAGACTAAGACTTCCTCTCGTGCTTTGCATTCACATATGGGATGGCGTCTCCTCAGAAGGTCTCCTCCATGGATGGATGGTTATGTAGCTCAAGAACTGTTGATTTTCCAGTTCTCTGGTGTGCAATGGGGGTAACCAGAAATGACTCTGAGCTCCTGAGCCACACTTCTAGGTGTAGGGGTAAATAGGGAGAAGGGTCCCAGGAGAAGCTTGTACCACGAGGGATCACAGTATCAGAGGGTACACTGTAAAAATAGTGTTTAGATTCTAAACACTTATCTAAACACTTTTTTGTCCCACTTTTTTAAACACTTATTGAGCTAAACACTTCTATAAGTGTTTAGCTCAATAAGTGTTTAGCTCCAAAATAAGTGTTTAGCTCTGAAATAAATGTTTAGCTCTGAAATAAGTGTTTAGATAATATGTGTTTAGCTATGAAATAGTGTTTAGCCCTGGGATAAGTGTTTAGATAATAAGTGTTTAGCTATCAAATAGTGTTTAGATCCATAGTGTTTAGCAGTTTTTAGTGTTTAGAGCCTTAGTGCTTAGCTAAATAATGTGTTTAGCTGTCTAAAAAGTGTTTAGCTCTCATTTCTGTAGCAAATGAACATATTACCAGCAATGATTCACAAAACAATGGAGTGGCAGGTTTATTGTTACAAGCTTTATTACACTCTTAGCATTTATTACATGCACATCTCTTTATGAACCTAATATATGACAGTGCACATTGCATTCCTACCTATGGTCATGCAATGTTGAATGGATAGATACAGATGCTACCATTTATTGTCTATGAATTGTCATTGAGTCCATCAATATGAGGTAACAACATGGGATAGTAACTCATGTAAATGTCTTATCACACTGAATATATTCATCATTATCTATTCATTATATTATATTAGAAAACAATACTTATTACAATAAGTTAGCTTATTTAATATGTACACTTTTTCAAACGATGAGATGAAATATTATGAGTTTATGTTTTTTCACACACAATGTAAATTCTCAAACTGAACATATCAATTATTATCTATTGATAGTATAAAAAAATAGTACTTATTACAATAAGTTAGCCTGATTAATATGTATGCTTTTCCAAATAATCTGATTAAATATTACAAATATTCACACACAAATATATACATCAGCATACAGTGGGGTGGTGGGTGGAGTAATTCTCATAAACAAATTGTGTTCACATGATGGTGATTTCAGTCTATTTTAGGGAGCTTTTCAGAGAATTTTCTTCTGAACTCTATTGTCATGACCCTAATCATGATTAGCATCAATGAAATTATTTTCTTTTCATAAGAAAAGGGAATGCTTCACTAAATACATTTCTATGAGGGCCAAACATGTGTGGCTTTTATCCGGCCCCTCCCATTCACACCTGCTTATCCTTTAATAAAGGGGGGGGGGGGTAGTGACATGAGTATGTTTAAAAGTAGGGGGATTAGCCCAAATTCATGCAGGATCATATAGGGCTAGGGTTTTGAATTGACATAATCTAAATCTATGTAGTAAATTATTATGCCACCACCTCTTTTATCAATAGTGGGCCTCATATCAACCCTTATGAAATCAAAACCATTTATGTCTAATTTGGCATCTGGGTCTCAAGGTTTGTCCCAGCATTCGACAACAATTGCAAATCAAAATTATATGTGAATCTCTTGAAATCAACCATTTTCTTATCTGTAAGTCTACGCACATTGTGACATACAATCCTAAAACCTTTTTTTGTTTCTAAGGTCATTTAGTTCAACACCACATGGTATGTCTTGAGATTCCATGACTAATTACCAATATACCAATACTGATGCAGGCCACGCCCATCATCCCAATCACATACCAGTGGTTCACCAAGGGAAAAGGGGAAGGGGTTTGGGAAAGGAGGGGAGGGTTTATGATAAAAATAGGGGAGGGATTTGGTAGCCATTAATTGGCTGGTTTGATTAGTGCATAATGACATCATCATGGGAGGGGGGGGGGTCTCTGCGCCCAATGTAACATGTTATATACTTCAATAGGCTTCTAAGTTCAATATCTCATGTCGTAGGCACATCGTTGAGATTATTACTTTATACTATAGAAAAGGTATAGAATAGCACAAATAATAACAAACAGTATCATTGTATATAACAAAGTCAATGATAATACCAGCTGGTTCTAGGCACAAGCTCATCATGTAAATTAGGTTTGCTTTTAAGAATAGGCAAGGTGATGGGACACATCTTATGACCAATATTAAATATACCATGGTATCTGTTGGGTATAGGCACAAGCTTAACTTGGGCACTATAATAGTTAGTTTAATTTAGTATTTATGGCTGGTTGTAGGCACAACTCAGCCATGGATGAAATGGGGTGATCCATGAAATGCACTTCTTTTGGATGGCCTTCAAGAAAGGGGCAAAATATCAGGCTAGCCAATTGACTTGAGGCCCACAATGTTGAGGGCATCACATCTACAATTCATAAATTTGAATGACAAATGCAGAAAACATACCCAAGGGTCTGGAGGACATAGTTCCATAATTATGACCTTGGACTGAGCATAATTGTAGGTCTACGCCCTCAAGAGCAGGCTCAGTGTCTCAGGAGGAAGCTTGAAAAGAGCTACCATGAACTTCAAAGAAATCACTTCATCAGATCAAGGTAGCTCTTTTCAATCTTCCTGAATTTCACTCCCTTGAAACCACTCCACTTATCATCTTGGAGCAAGAATTGCTCAAGGAAAGCGAGTATTTGGTACTCCCTTGGGTACTGAAGACCCCAGGCATAGTAACATGCCATGAGGTCTAAAAGAAGATCCCGAAATGAAGTTTCATGAATAACGACAAGGCAGTTGTCTGCTGATATCGCTCCCGAGAAATTGTTAGCCGTCTCCGCCACGCAGAGGCGTGGCGGTTCCTTTTCAAAGGATGATATGGCTTCGAGCTCATCAACCTTAAAAATAGAGGACAAATATTGTATCAACAATGTAGTTAAAGTGACATATATCATATTGATACTAATATGCTGCATGTGGCAGCAGTGGTTGAACTGCCAATAAAATGTCGGGGATGTGCTATGTAGATAGGGAGCCTAAGTCTTGTGATAAAACATGTCGTAAAATATATTCTGATTTGGAACAAAAAAGACCAATATTTGATTTGACCTAGAGGCCCACCATTAAATGAAATTTTAAGACTCAACTCTCATTCTTAAAAAAGTTAAAGTTATGCTATGCCTAAAAGATTCTCCTATCCTTCAATCCTGCGGGCGATAATATGCTAGGCCTTGAACGTGCGGTCACATGACATGACTTAGTCTCCCTATTTATGCATTTAATCTTTAATCTGAAAAAGGATTAGGGATGCATCTCCCATTTACATTATGTATCTGCAACCACTGTTTGACTGTGTTATAAAATGTTGGTTTGAAAAAGAATCAATTACAGGATCATGCAATGGCAAAAAGGTGTTTTATGTAACCTTATCTGGCTTAGCTAAACAGCTTCAATAAAAAATCCTAGTATACTTAGGGTGCTATTTAAATAAGGCCAATATAATTTTGTGGTAAATTCTGATATGGTATTTAGCTATGTGTGGCCACCTAAAATCAGTTGACGGGTTTCCCTAGCCCACTTTTGCAAAGTTGCCTAGTTGATAGAAAAATATGTGAGAAAGTGAGAAAAATTCTTATTTTCACCTATTTTTGCCCATTTTGTATGTATATTTGATGGATCTATGATCATACATGAAAATATTTTCCTCTCAGCCAGCCTATGACAGGCCCTTAAACTACCATCCAATTACACAGAGAACGGATGAGGAGTACTACCATAAATCCTCACGTATAAGACGCGGCTTTTACACTGAAATTACACCCCCTGTGTCCTATAAGATTTAGCTCAACTCAGGGTGTGTCTTATATGTGAGGTCTATACACTATAGAACAGTACTAAAATGACCAAAATTTGATGCCAGATACATCCTATCTGATTTAGCCTAAGTCAGGGTGCATCCTATACGCGAGGGGCATCCTATATGCAAGGATTTACGGTATGTTTTAATACCTATGTTGGCAGCAATAGTTGAGTAAAATGCTTTACATGATGAATCATGGTAAGCTACTTACTGTAGTAACTGTTATTGCGTCTGCTAATTTCTTTTTGCCTGATAGCTGGATAGCCTCTTGTAGGGTCAACATGACCTCAAGTTCCTCGCTCACCTAAAATTATGATATAAATATATCAGTGTCTGTCAAATTACTCCCTTCATGTGTAAAGAACATAGCTCTCTCTCTCTCTCTCTCTCTCTATATATATATATATATATATATATATATATATATATATATGTGAGCCAGCAAGCAGAAATGGGGGTTCCTGCAGAATTTAGTATCTGTTTTAGCCACCAGGGGACACCACTATGGCCTAGAATAGGAAAAATTTGCCTAAAATTATTACACTAGAGTTTGGGCAATACTATCAGAGATGAAAATAGGCCTAGATCTACTTGCATAATTCCTGGGCATGAATCCCAGGCTAATTCTGAAGTGAGTAGGGCCTAGGTAGACCTAATTCAGCGCCAGTACAGGTAGAGCTTACAAAACTGCCCCCTGGTGTCTCTCATTAGAAGCGCATAACTAAGCAGCGCATAACATAGCAACAGTGCATAACATAGCAACAGCGCATAACATAGCAATGTCAAACAATTTTACACTCTCCCAGCAGATTCTCTCACAGGTCAGTTTTCAGTAAATAGGGAGCCCATCTGTGGAACTACTTGCCCAATTTTAATGCATGACCCCTCTAATTGAAGCCCTCAACTAGTACAATCTAGATCTGTATTGATCGAGAGATTTTGATCATAAATACCACCAGCATGGGCGCCGATCTATCTGAATCGGCATCCAAAATGGCGGCCATCTCAGCATGCCTAACAATTTTTGAGACTATAAAACATTTTACCACAATGTAAATTAAACAAAACTTCAATAGTAAAATGTTAGGAACAGTGAAGTTGATAAAACACTACAGACTTTTGAAAATATTTTTGTTGAGTTGTCTATTAATCAGATTGAGTTAGCTGGCACCTTCCTCACTGCTTTCTAGCATGAAAATTTTGCTTCGTCTGGTACCCCAAGGGTACTCTAGGCTAAAGCAGTCAATAAATTAGATTTTCTAACCAGCGATCTACTAACCCATTTTTATATATAGTGTAACTAGTGGCTTCGCCACTAGATTTTGAAGCAATAGCATTTATGGGGAACTGTAGGTAGGCCTACCCCCCCACACACACACTCCCAGTTGGGCAAATAGCTTCAGCTGCTCAGTGCTGCCCCCTGGGGTCTTACGCTAGAAGCGCTTATCTTAGCAGCGCTTAACTTAGCAACCAGTATCATAGCAACGTCAAACAATTTTCCACTCTCCTAGCAGATTCTCTCGGAGGTTAGATTTTCAGTAAATAGGGGGCCTATCTCTGGAACTACCTGTCCAATTTTAATGTATGACCCCTCTAATTAAAGCCCTTGGCGAGTACAGTCTAGATCTACAAAGATCGAGAGATTTCCCCCAGAAAGAGCACCAGGATAGGCGCCGATCTATCTGGATGGAGATCCAAGATGGCGGATATTGCAGTTTGGCTGACGATTTTTGAGGCTATAAAAGGTTTTACCAAAATTCTAATCAGAAAACACCTCAAAATGAAGAATTAAGTTGGGAAAATATTGTATAATTCTGTAGATATTTCCGTTTAAATGTGTATACAGCATGTCCATTTAGCTGGCACATTCCTCACTGCTTCACAGCCTGAAAATTTTGCTTCATCTGGTACCCCAAGGGCACTCTAGGCTGAAGCAGTAAAAAATCCATGACTTATAACCAGCGACCTAGGAACCCATTTTTATATATAGTGTAAATATATCAGTGTCTGTCAAATTACTCCCTTCATGTGTAAAGAACATAGCTCTCTCTCTCTCTCTCTCTCTCTCTCTCTCTATATATATATATATATATATATATATATATATATATATATATATGTGAGCCAGCAAGCAGAAATGGGGGTTCCTGCAGAATTTAGTATCTGTTTTAGCCACCAGGGGACACCACTATGGCCTAGAATAGGAAAAATTTGCCTAAAATTATTACTTTTTTATGGAGAATTCAATGATTTTAGATAAAACGTTCTATTTTGGGTGGAAAGGTTCCAAATAAGACATGTAAAAAGAACGTTTTTGGGCCTAAATAGGCATTTTTGTTGATGTATGTTGCCATAGAAACATGATTGTTATTCTAAATAGGTAAATCAATTATCCCATTTGAAAGGATTTTTCACTTGGTTTACTATGGTGAAAACACCATTTCTAGATCAAAAGTTATAGGCAAAAGAATAAAAAATTATGCTAATTTAGCTTATTAGCATAAATTATGCTAATTATATATGTATCTTCGTGAATAATTAGGCATAGAGCTTATTGCCATTCAGGAAATGGGCACACCTACCTAAGTTTAGCAAGCCATTCCTCTAAAACTAACAGGAGTATCTTCTCTTGCAATATATCACTGAAAAGCCAGTGATCTGAATTTTAAAGTTGACCTTTTCTCCTTGCCTCTACACACACACACACACACACACATATATATATATATATATATATATATATATATATATATATATATATGTATGTATGTATATATATACATATATACATATATATATATATATATATATATATATATATATATATATATGCATGGGAAACAGGAGCAGGCATATTGACAGGATGTGTTTCTATGTGAGAAATAGTCCCATAACCCAAGTACTCCTTACTGATTCCATATGACTATTATGAATTCTACTTTAAAACCTCCCTCAGAAGCCGACCAAAATTTGGGATTTCAGCCCAAATTCGGCTTATGAAATTTACCTAAGTTGGGGGTTCAGCTTTTGAGGGAGGTCTTAAATCAAAATAATTACAGTTAAACCACATTTAAATAGTCCAAATTTCAGCTTCTAAATTGTCCTGAAGTTAAAGGGTCTGCTTTTGAAGGAGGTAGGCTTCTGAGGGAGGTTTTCAAATAATTACACTGAAAGCAACTTACAACTGAAAACTTGCTCTTTCTCTCAGAAAGGCCCACCGTCTTGAGGGTGTCAAACATTTCTTCAAAAGGATAAACATGGTCTCGGTCACCCATGAGTTCCTTGAATTCTAGTCGGATCTGTTAGAGAGAAAATGACATAATTCTATTAGTATATGTTACTCAGAAACATTGTCCTCTATCAAACTTGATGAGTAGTTGGAGGAGAGCACCAAGCCATCAGTTATGATGGGTCATGCTTAAGCGATTCAGGACAAGATTAGTATAAATATCTATATCTATATATATATATATATATATATATATATATATAATATAATATATATATTTATGTCATGACAGATACAAGCCTTACTATAGAACAGTACTGGACATGTATTCAATGGGGGGATGGAATACAATGTGGCCGTATTCAATGGCTGACTATTCCGTGACCTGCTGCAATGAACACAGCTAAATTTTGTTGAATTTCTCTACTTAAAAGCTTTCAAACCTATGGAGCCATGACATAAATGCAAATGTCCACAACCATGGAATATTTTTGGATCGTATTCCCCAAGGTGGGACTGGCGTATTCCACAAAGCCATTACAATTCATTTTTGCCAAAAGCTTTATTCTATTTTGCCAAAAGCTTTATTCTACTTACTACTACAAGAATTTTACTATTACTGTTATGAGGTCATAACCCATAAAACTTGCACAAAGATGTAACATACAAATGCAATATCGGTACCAAATCATTACTATACATTTCTTTCGTAAGATAATCTCTTTGATAGTCAAAGTCCTGAGTTACAAAGCCTTAATTGGAAATGGCCAATTTGGGCTCCACACATGGCTATAGGGAGGGTAAGGATTAGAGACAGAACTGGAGGGGCCTGGTCTTTGGGACCTAGGGGTGGAGTCAATGTGGCTTAGTGTGTGGATACAAATGTGTTCTCATAATTTCAACCAGTTAAGGAAGCATGTCCCTGAATCCGGTGCAGCTAAGGGTTAACCCTGACATGCCCAGATTAGCAAAAGTGCGCTCTTAAGCATGTATTTATATATGTTCAATAGACCACCATGAGTTGAATATTCATCAGATTAAGATAATTTTGACACCAGAAAACTTGTAATATCAAGGGCTTTCAAACGATACCAAATTTTTCTTGGAGCATTAAGTAAATGAGTATTAATAGATCCTATTGCAGAAAATAATGAATGAAAAATACGCTTAAAATACATGAAATGTGAGCGCTCTGGTCATCAGACTAATGGGAAAATACAGAAATTCACTAAATTAAAAAGAATATTGATAAAAATATCAAAAATGTTGATCAAATATTTTTTTTTTTGTGATTTTCTCCAAGGAATCCAATTATCTTTTTCAATTTTGATCATTATAGCTTTCTTTGAAATCTCAAAAAATAATGCTTTATGAATTGAAACTTGATGAGTAGTTAAAGGAGAGAAAATTTCATTTTTACCAGTGCCATCCATGGGATTCGAACCTCCACATTCTAAGTTGTCTACAGGAGTAAGATCAAGATGTATTTGATGTCCTAGAGCATAGACCTCACCCAACAGTTTCCATAGCATAGTGGTTATGATACTTGCTTACAGATCTCAGTGTGTGAGTTTGAACCGCTACCCTGCCACTTTTTTTTCTTAATAGGTTATGCTTACAAACACCTATCTATGATAACACCCTATCTATGATAACAGCTTCCATAGCATAGTGGGTAAAGAATTTTGTGATTTCGAGACTTGAATCCACCAGACTTTTTTTTAAAAAACATTTAGAAATAAATTTCTGATAAATGGAGACAATACCTGTCAATAAAATTGTTTTTTGGATTTAGTGTCTCTCTTAACTTTTAGTAGTAAAAAAATACTGGAAGAAAATGATTACTAAAAATGTTTTTCAAAAACAGATTTGATCCCATGATCTTCTGAGTAAGAGGCACCAGTGATAACCACTATACTATGAAGTCTTCTATCGAAGTACACCAGTATGACTTAAAAAAAAGGAGTTTACATGAAGAGTTTATAGTTAGATGTTAAATAGGCATCACTATAAGTACTAAGGCTGACACATCAAGCTCAGACTCTATGGCTGAGTGGTCTAAGCGCTGGCAAAGGTATCAAACCCATACAGGTTCAAACCCCATAATAAATCCCAATTTTTCAAAATTGAAAGGTTCCCCATAATCTCCTGGAGGTTATGGGCATAATCTCCCGGAGGTTATATGCATAACCTCTGCCCAGATGTCCCATAACCTCCTCCCAGATGTCCCATAATCTCTCCCAAGATGCCACATAGTAGAATATGGAATTAAACCTTCACTCAGAACAATAGGAGGGACACCCAGACGGAGTATAATGAGTGAAAACTTATTTCTTTTGGAAGGGTCTGGTGTGGGAACCTGGTGGATATAGGGGCTGGTGGACTATTGGATGGCAGATTAAAGGAAAAGCTAGAGGCTGAATTTGGCCTCAAATTCCAAATTTTGGTTGGTTTCTGAGAGAGGTTTTATGGTAATTACACATGTATGAGGGTAGGCTGCATCCTTTAAAGGGATAATAATGTACTATATGGTGATTTACTTACAAAGACAATCTCTCCGAGCAGCTGCCAACGGTCCACAATATCCCCCACTAGCCCAGGGCCGAATTTCTCAATCTCTTCACGTCTCACTGTGAACGTCTGCCTGTGCAGGCGTTTCAGCATGGGCAGGTCTGCTTCTGACCGTGGCTTCTGCAACTCATCTTTTATGGTTTCTACAGCGTCATCGATGGAACACGTTGATTCTGAAAGTATCTATTTCCATTACAAAGCATCATACCATGAGTTTATTCATATTGTATAAATTAGTACCTAGGGGAATGAAAAACCACAATGAAAACAGAATATATTCTTATATATCACACATAGGTATCCATCTAGAAATATTGATATATTGCTACAAAGACTGATTTTGTGATATGTGACCTGCACTGGGGAAAGGGACCCTATTCCCCCTGAAATAAGGTCCCTTTTAGCAGATCCTGTCACATATAATGATTTAAGTCATTGAGATCTGCTGTCAATGGCATGCCAATGTCACTATTCTGCTCTTAAAGGAGGGGTGATCTTATCAAGCTTAACTATTGATAGGTTTATATGTCATATTGAAAATAGTGTGACCTTTAAAATAGTGATGGAATGAAAATTAAGATAGCTTCCAGAAGATTTAATATGAACATTGTGTGTAAGCTATCTCTCAATTCACTCGGTATGATGACAGCCCTAGAGATTGAAACAGGCTAATTATAACTAATATTACCAGAATTTCAGCCAGAATAGCCTAATTTCAGTTAGCAGAGGGCTTTTTGAAATTCCTAGTAAGAGTATCCCAGTGGAATTGGGGAAAAAATGTCCATCTAATCAAAATCAAAGAGCAATTATAAAGGCTCGTGGTCACGAAAGGTACACCTGTTTTCCGACTGTCCCTTTGTTGTAAATTATCATCATCATTATCCCCAATACAGCATCCCTAATGGTACTGATGGATGGATAAGCCCCTGCACCCTAATTAAGTTATATAGACCAAATCTCTGTATGTGGTCACTATTGTAGCCCTCCAGAGGAATAAATACTAATTGCACCACTTGGTCAGTACATATAGCTGCTTGCCATGCAGATAACACCTCTGTCATGACAGATACCACCCTGTCACAACAGATACCTAAGATATAAGATATCCTAACACACGGCCTCAGGGTAAGTCTTATCTTGTTACTGGATAATTTTGATATATCCAACATGGTTCATGAGGGGAAATAGACATAATTTGTCTGCATAGATATAACCACTATTTCTAAATGCTTTAGATGTAATTGATGTGGTATATATTGATGGGAAATAGAAGTAGATATAAGCTGTATAGAAGAAATATGCCTATAACTTATGCCCCAATTATGTATGCAAAACATAGATATTGTCTCAGAGGACTTTAGATGTAAATTATCGTAAAGAATGCACACCAATACATAGATGAACATTGAACCAGACCTTACACCTACATCCAGAATATTGTTCTCAATTCTATGTTTTTACAACATTGATTTGAATCAATAATGTCATATCATATAATACATATGTTGAATCTGCACCAAAGTGTAGATCTTGAATATGACTTGATTTTGGTTATTTTCTGTCCAATTCAAACATAGATCTATACTTCCATCAATAGTTGATAGTCAAACAAAATCTACCTTATATCAACATTGATTCAATGCTACATTACAAATACAAGATGTGTTGTTTACCATTTACAGTCATCTGCATGTCAGCCAAATTAATGGTTCTCTGTTTCTGTTTCTTCTTGGGGGGTAGCTTCCTTCTCCAACGAATGTTACGGATTTTTTGAGACAGCTTGGTTGAGAAATATGACTGTCAAAAAAGGGAATATCCAATAGGAAGAAATGTCTTCATGTATAAATATATCTTGGTAGAATTGAAGAAATTTGCAATAGAGTTCAATGCCTAATAATCACAGGAGAATAACTATGAAAGGTGAATGGTGAAAATTATCAACCCTTTAAGGGCTGATCTTGCACCTGTATTTTATATGTACATGGATAAATTGTAATAATTCAATTTCATGCTATCTACTTTCCTAGTTTTTAAAAAGAAAGCCTTTAACCCTTACGTGCCCAGAATTCAAAAAGTGCGCTCTTAAGCATGTAGGCATGTTAAGGATATCACCATAGTTTGAATAATTATCAGATTAGGACAATTTTTATGCCAATGGACTCGTCATATCAAGGGCTTTCCAACGATATCAAATTTGCTATTATGCATTAATCATGTAATAAAAAGTAGGTCCTAAAGGAGAAAATAATGAATTGAAAATAGCTTTAAAATACATGAAAAGTGCGCGCTCTGGCCAAAAAGTTAAAGGGAAAATACAGAAAAATCACTAAATTATCCAAATTATTGATAAAAATACCAAAAATAGTGATAAAATAAATTTTACATGATTTTTACCAAAGAGTTTGATTATAATACTGTTTTCCTTCAATTCCCAACAAAATGGCCTTATTTGAAATGTCAAAATAACACTTTATGAATTAAAAATAGCTTATTCCCAGCAAAAAATATAAATCATGACATTGTGGGCAGTTTCATCCGTACAAGCCAATTTCAATTTATTGGACCATCATCATCCCTTATTGAGTCATATAAAACTCTTAACATATTATGCTTTATATTACATTTTCTGATATCTATTCTATTGTTCTTTCTGTTACTATTTCATTGCACAATCTATTTTCAAGATGATATAGGTAGAACCCTGTACATTGTCAAGTCTGTTAATAAAAAAAGCATTCTCAAAATAATTCTGGGCACAAAAGGGTTAAAAGTACCCACCCACGGCTTTTCTCCTGGGAACTTTGCTGCAGGGTAGGCAGTCACCAACCGGCAGCAGTAGGCACGGTAATCATGACTGTTTGTGATATCATAATGAGCTAAGAGATGGTACGCTGTTTCCTCTACCATGGAATCCATATCTATGTTTTTGTCAAGGGTCTCAAGAGCTTTGGTTGAAAATACTGGTAGAGGCACTTGATTAATATGGCTGTCTCTGTTAATGACAGCTTTCTTGGTTGATTTTCCTCCTGCTTCATCAGTAGATGTCTGTGAAATAAAAACAGAAGCACATTACACTCCCCAAGGTCAATATAATATGTCATTCATAATGATATTAGTACATAGAATATTTTCAAAAATCCTAGGTTTATACTGAATTTCATTCAAATTACATTATTGAGATGGAGTCAGCAGTATCATGCTGTACATTTTTTTGTATTTTCTACAGGGAATGCTCTTGGAGTGTTCTTATAATAGATATGTACCAGGAGGCAGTTCTAATTTGATGTTTGAAAAAGTTGTAAAAGATTAACATACCTGCATCCTCGAAATCAATTGCAGTAATTTCAGGGTCGGCCCTTTAGAATTTTCAGGAAAAACATCCTCGATGTCCTGCTTTGACATGGCTTTGATGCTTTCGCCGTCTATGCCATTAACTGTAAATAGATTAGTTCTTTTTTAATACAAACCATGTATGAAATTAGGAAACTAGAGAGAAATATTTCAATGGGAAAGAAATATTTAGATCATTTCCTAACCCCAAGTGTAGGAAATTTGTACAGTAGTATTTTTTATATAAAAAATTAATATATGCTCCATTGGGATGCAGTGCCATACACACAAAAACGTACTATGTAGGATCTTCTGAGCACTGCAGGATGAGGACTGACTAGTTTCTTAACACACTGTAAGAATATGTAATGGTCCCCAGATTAAGGGCTGTACTAAGAATTCAATTCGCTTATTCATCTTTAATTGTCTCACATTTCCATATCAAAATACATAGTTCTCATGACACCATAGGAACTCAGGATCTATACTTCATAATTATGTCCACCTCCTTTTAGAACTAAAATTGGAATAGTTCCTGCAGAGTGGCATAATTTACATACCTTTCCTTTGTTTTAGTTTGATTGATTGATTAAACAACATTGTTGGCCAACATTCTCTTGTACAAATGAGTTTTTCAACAATTAACCATGTGGGCATACACAGACATCATACATTCATATTTCATTTAGACTGTGTGTGTATGTATGTGTTTGTGTGTGTGGTGTGTGTGTGGTTTGATAATGTAGTACTGTAGCATAATCTTATAGGCTGGGGCATCTAATACAACTTTCAGCACTTGTCACTCTGGTCAGTGGTATGCATATAGTCTATACTTTCACAGTATGTAAGGCCTTTTGACAGTTACGGGTGAGCTTATTCATTCCAACAGCTTTCTCTTGAACTCCTCCAACATAGCCGCATGCTGTTCTTCTGCAGTCAGACTGTCCCATGATAGCTTTCCCCTTTGTAGAGGGCTCTTGCCATATACATCCCCTACAACTCTTGGAAGATCTAGTTGAATCTTGGCATTACCTTGTAAGTCTCTAGCCGGTATCTGTCTGTGTTCAGCTTTCTGCGGATACACATACATCATAGCCAACGGCTGTGGTGTCTGGGTTGTAACTCCTATATACCATACAGTCTGTGTAGCTCTGCCACCCGTATGTCCCTCTGGTCTCCAATGCATTCACAAATGTGCTAGGCGTCATTTTGTAGTTTGGTATGCATTGAGTACCCATGCTGGGCCTCCATCCCTCACCACAAAACAGTATTCGAGGATTGGTTTCACCATTGTCTCATATACCTTAAAGGTGGTTGAGATATCTGTATGTAGTCTAATGTCACATAGTTGACCCAGTCGTAATTTGACAAGATTTATGACTATGAGAGCTTGATGTTGTAATGTTACTAAAATCTACTAAAGTTGCCAAAAATAATTTCCAATTTTTTTTGTTAAACTGCCTAATAAAAACACAGCCTCAAGATTAAATGATGGATAAATGTCTACAAAATGACATTTACCATTTTAGCTGAGTGCTGTTTAATAAGGCAGTAAATAACATTATAAAATGTTAATATGTTAATTAAGTACCAAATGGAGAAGTGGTTTCCATAATCCCAATTATGACCCCTCTAATGTATGCACAGGTAAGTGTTGTGGTCCAGTGTCCACAGGCAAAATGAGTCGTTTTGGCTGTCATTTACCCATGTTCCTGCATAATTCCTGCTTGTGGTCGAGTTCACACACCATTGTGCCAAGATCCCAGTACAGCCTATGGTACCAGGATCTTGGTACAGACCAAAAGCAGAATGATGCACTATGGTCCTGGTGTGTTCTAACCAACTAACAAATTGTTCTCGTACCCAACCTGTTAAGCTCAACGTGCATACATTCCAGTGGGCACAGAACGTTGCATCAACGTTGACAACCCGCTGATATTGTGTTGATGATGTTGATCAACCTGTCTTCAACACCTTTTTAATGATTCTATTTCAACGTTTTCAACCAACACCATTTCAACATCCAATCAACAGTTGACATATCAATGTTGAAATATTGTTCTCAATTCAATGTTGACTCAACATTGATTTGTCAATGTTGAATCAACAATATTGATTTCAATGTTGATTCAACATTGACATGTCAACAAAGAATGCCGTAACAAATATCAATGTTGTTTCAACATCATGTCAATGTTGTGTCAATGTTGAATCAACATAGAAATACAAACGTTGAATCAGCACTGATAGTTAGATGTTGAATCACAGTTGATTTTGATTATGTTGTGTCAACTTTCAAATTCAACTATATTTCAAGCCTATATCAACCATTGATATGCAAACATTGCAAATGTTGTTTCAACGCTGAATCAATGTTGATGTGCCCAGTGGGATTGTATACCGCATCTCCCCGTGTATTAGCCTGGGCTTATATAAGCAATAAGAGGCAAACTGACCTGGCTTATTATTAGGGCAGGCCTATTCCGACCTACCAGGATACACTGTTATCAGTCCTTACTTTGCAAGGTATCAACTCAAGCAGGGGCCAGCCTAATAAGGAATCCACTAACCAGGAATACTTGGGGCAGGCTTCTATTTCCATACCTGAAACATACTCTAGCATCCTCTAATAATTTCTACTTTTATTTTCACATTTATTCTGATATTTCCAATAATTTCTAAAGTGTATTTCTCTTTAACATTATTGTAACGAAAAGGGGTTTAGATGGGCATCACGTAGTTGAAGCAAATATTCCATTTATAAGTGGAGCTATGGTCAGAAATCCCTCAAAATATCAATTCTATGGAGTGTGTACTATCCCCTACTCCCTGGCTATACACGGGGCAGGTATGTATTACTATGAAGTGCATTCTCAACCCAGCCTATACATGGGCAGGCCAGTAAACAGGACCCGGCCTATACAAGGGGAAATATGGTAGGCGGATAAGACCAGTATCAAATGGCCATTACAGGTCCATTAAATGATCAGGGATAGATTTGTAATCAAATTAGGATGGACCTCATTAGTTATGCATCCTTAGTGCCTGCCTATTTTAAACTACATCGGTGAATTGATTGTTAGCGGCATGAGGGGGGCATTTGTTCTTCTTTTTCTTTTGCAAGTATGTGTTTCATAGACCCTGTAGGTAAAGTACAGATTTATGGTGGTGAGCAAATGTGTATGATTTACACATTTAATTCAAAACTTAATATTGGATTTGAATTAGTGTGATACTCAAGCATGTCATGATTAGGTATGTTAGCAGTCTTTCCATGAGTTGCAGCTGTTGGGATTAAGTTTCATCTTCTGGAGGTTTGGGTAGCAGGTCTGGTACCAACAGTTTCATTTTTGGAACTGTTGGAGTGGCACAGGAGTTGATTGTATCTCTAGCCTTCATAACAGCAGCCTGCACTGTGATATATGGGTAATTGTGTGGACTGAAATGGATGAAGTGGTGATGCAGTTGATTGTTTGCCTGCAGCAGCATGTGTCATTAATTTTTCTTTTTACCACAGGTCTGTATGTTTGCTCCAGTGAGTTGAATCCATCAGTCAAGATGTTATAGTTGGTTACTGAAAGGAGGTAAATCATGCAACAAATATGAAGCTCTTAGTTCTCCTCAACACCGAGAGTGCCTCTGCCTCTGAGATTTGTGTGAATGCATGCAACATGGGTAATTCTAGCCACTGTTATGTCCAGTCTGGCCTCTTGCCTCAGTCATTGTAACCACAACATTGTGAACCCTTATTTTTTCCTGAGAAGCTATTTTCAGCCCTGTATTAATGATGTTCCTTCCCACAACAGTTGGCTGCTTCCTGTTTAATTCTTTAGAGTGATTTGCAAAGTGTCTCATTTAAAGATCTTGATATACTTTGATAATGAATTTCCCTGCAGGTAGATGTTTTGGCTTGCCTATCTACAAACTCTAACAGAACTTTGAATAAAATGATTAGAATTAAAACGCCAAATAGAAACTAGAAGTAGCAAACACTGAAATACAATTACCTGTTGGGCTGTTGTTCTATGCTGCAGTGAGGGGTTCAGTCACTGAGTCTTAGATAGCATCCCTTTGCCTATATTAGAATGGCATTTTCCTACTCCGTTTTGTTTGGTCCTTTTTTTTATTCACTGGGGATGTATCCCATGTGTGGTCATTCTTCTACAACCCAGAGATCTGATCATTCATCTTAGCTTCTGCTTCCAATTCCATCACCCAAAGGCTTACTAGCTATTACAAAGTTATCTGCATGAGTGTCATAGGTGTGGCAATTCACCTTTTGACTTCAACATATAAATGTTACTATTATGGTTTAAGTTATCAGTTTCATATCTCACCCTGGCCTTGTTCAGTTCAATGTAGGGAACTGATATTAAATACATAGATATAGGTTGGGATTCACTCCTTAGGTTATTCAATTGTTGTGGCTAGTTGACATCCAGAAGCTGTACTAAAACTGTACACCTGTGGCCTTCAGTGGAAAAGAGTCTCATAACATGTATCCTGGCATCATATATTTAGTTCAGCATCACTCAAAGCCAGATGTATATCAAGAGCTCAGTGCCATAGTTTGTCTTTTCTGATGTCCACATAAGGATACATATCAGGAAAAAACAGGAAAATAGTCATATGTGTAAGCCTTCATAGCATCATATATGCAGATATCAATCATGGTATCAGTGTTCAAAAGATCCATTCATCTCACATTTCAGCCAGATATCTCTCTTAACATATCAAGTTACTTCCTGTCTTTGAAGTTCACTGTGCTTTTGCTTCAAGATAGCAGCTGATTCAGTAAACGGCTGTGTTTTGTCTCAAACCACGGTGGCCAATATATCAAGACTAGCAACTCAAAATGATTCTTCATTACTTGTGCTCACACATGAAGGTATATTATCCATGGATGGTAATCCAATCACTTGATAAATATAACAATAGATGAAGCTCATAGCATACATATCAGGTATATAGAATATTGTATATAGAAATAATTCACCACATTTTTGTATGGTTGGGAAGAATCTAGCTTTCCTAGACAAAACAGTGAGGGTTCAAATTTCAAGTAGGTATGCCATCCATTGAACATGTCTCCATAAGCCTCAGTTGAAAATCCTATTGCTATATACATATATACACTCATCAATAGAAGCTGGTAGGATGAGAATGTTAAGGTCCTTACAGAACATATTTGTCCAGCTGCAAGTCATAAAACTGCAGCAAAGTCTGTTTGGTTGCTATGCCAACAAAGTAATCACAACAGAGAGGTTGCTGCGAGCAGCCATCCCATAATGCATCAGTTCACATCCCAGCGCTAGGAATATCTACAACAAATTCTTCCAGAGTTGTACAAGATCTACAAAACTTAAAGACCGTCAGTATAGGTCCCAACAGTCCTGTTATTAAAAGACCAAAACCACTGAGTGCTCTCCAGCTGGTCCAAGCTAATCACCATGACAAGCAGGTCAACATGTGCATTGTCCAACAATGGCGGCATGACTGACCATGACACTGACCAGGGCTACTTGTTGGGCTACTAGTCCACGAACAGTACAACTTTCCTCTGACCAACTCACTCAAATGATGAGTCTGTTAAAGGGGGAAATCCAAACACAGGTGAAATCTGTGGTGGATAAAGTGGTCAGGAAGTGTAAGAAGCATATCATCAGTTATGATGAAAGCAACCAAGATGGCGATGCCACTGGTCAAGGCGCTGACCACAACAATGACTAAAATGGCAGTGTTAACCCAGATTCAAGGAATAAAGGTAGACTTGTATGAACCTCCCATACAAGACACAGCCCCTAGACCTTACCTAGTGTCTGAAGAGGAGGTCAAAAAGGTTTAAAGACCTGGTAGCAGAACTCTTAAATCCATGTAGAGTTGTAATCAGAGACATAGCAGGAGTAGTTGGCCTTATGGTAGACTACTCAAAAGGCAGAGAAGCCCATGACAGATGTCTTGAACTAGACAAAATGGTAGCCCTTACTAGAAACAGAGCAAACTTTGAGTCAAAGATGAAAATCTCCTATGAAGGTCAGGAGGACATCTACTGGTGGCTAGAGACACTAGACACAGACCACAGAAACATGTAACCACAATTAGATCTATAATGGGTGGAGTGTGGTATGTGGGGAAGATAGGGAAAACCAAACCAATATAACTAGACAGAACTAAACAATCATGGCATACATTGTGGCATACAAGGGCAAAGCTCGAGGGGGAGACAGCCCCCCAAGGGATGGATGACCACAATGTATGACATGGGAGTTTAGTTCTGTATTTATTTTATGCTTCTACAGCATTTAAATAAATTAAAATTAATGAAATTAATTACCATAGCTCTTGTATGTGCTGCTAACGGCCATTTTGAATGTTTACCTACACCCAGAACGAGGCTGCAGTACTGGATCAGCCCACTGTGGTGGATCAGCCAAAATTACACCATTGGGGGTGTGTGGATTGGCCCTCTAGTGTTAAGTCTATGGGAGGAAGTTAAAATAAAATAAAAGAGAATGACAGTACTTCGAGGCCTACAAATATATGCCAAAGGATATTGTAGTAAAATGATCAGGTGTCTGTCAGACAACACCACTGCAGTGGCATATATGAATCACAAAGGGGATCTAAAATCCAGCCTTGTGATGATATAGCAAAGACCATATAGGAATTCTGTGAAAGCAGAGACCTATGGGTGAAGACAGCTCACATTTCAGGCAAGGAAAATGATGAAGCAGATAGAGAATCTAGAACAGCAGAGTACAGAGTGAGAACTACCAGACTCAGCCTTTGAACAGATTCAAAAGAAATGGGGACATCATACTATAGACCTATTTGCATCCAGACTAGCATATAAACTAGACAATTACTTTAGCTGGCTACAGACCTCAGGGCAGCTGATACAGATGCACCGTCTCTAACTTGGCCTAATGAGTATTATGCTTTCCCCCTATTTAGCCTGAACCTGAGTGTTGTACAGAAGGCCCTAGCAGAGGGTGTGGAGGGGATGATTGTGATGCCCAACTTGAACAGGATAGCAACATCGAACAGGATAGCAACATCGATGCTGAGACTCCCCAAAACTCCATTGAGGAACCTAGTCACAGGAGATCTGTGGCACCTAGACCGCAGCGACTTCTCTGTTGTTCTCTTCATCGACAGTCAAGCAACCCTTATAAACTTTATTTCCTTCAAAGGGACCAAACATCGTCCACATGCTGAAGCATGATGTATGTTGTATGTTCAGTTACATGACATAGCTGTGGCCACTCAAACTTCAGTTTTTTTGTTGATAGCACATGTTCTTCATTTGTGAGTTTCACAGAGAAAGCATTCAGATGAGAATTGAAGCTATGGATGGCGAATTTGTGACCAACTATGAATTTTTGATCCTCAATGACAATGATTTGATGGATGGAGATGAAGGTGGGTTCACCAAGTCGATCCCATTCAGCCAATATTACTGTCCCAGACTCATATGTGTGGCCATGGTGAATGAGTTTGGTGGCAACATGAACTGTCTCGTCTGTTCTTGGGTTACATGAGAGTAGATCACAAATAGCACTTTGTCCAGGGACAGATTCTAAAGCAACTGTCTGCCCATCTCCTACTATATCCTGACCACCAAGATAGCACTCTGAGCCCACTTTCTTTGTGCCGAACATTTCTAAACACATTGACCTTTGGTGGTATGTTGTAAGGCTTTTAGCTACATTCTTAAAGTTGGTCCACTTTGGCGCCTTGAAGAAACCGTTCTTCCCTTCAAATCGCATGCACCATTGGTTCCTTAAAGGGCCAAAGTTCTTCAGCTGGTCAGGAAAGTGCACAAGGAAGTGTAGCTTTGGGATGAAGGGAGCATCGGGGTATAGGATGAGAAACAGACTGTGGTGCCGTGTGATCAGCTGACTCAATGTGGATGGTGTATATGCACTAGAGACATATGAGATGCTCAAGATGATAATTTGAAGCAGAAGCAGGAAACATAACCAATTCTGGTTGCCTTTGGGGATCATACTTCCAATGATGAAAGGCAGGCGCCTCATCAAAATAGACATGCTTTGAGCCGTTTGTTGGAAAATTTGGCCTGGGTGAAACTGATTCTTCTCAACCATGTGGGGCTTGTCCCTTTTCTCCTCAGCAGTGTAGGGATACATTCGGATAGCATTGTTGAGGACCTCTAGAGTGAAGTACCCATCTTCATTGATGAACCTGTTGAGCATCAACCCCAACTCAAGATGGCAAATGCCTTCAAAAAGAATGTGCATAGGATCGTGCATGAAACAGGTGGTGAGTGAAAAGTCTGGTATGTCAAAAAAATGACCCTGGCCATTAATGCCATAATGTCTTGACCAATATGTTCTCTCCTTCTTGGTGGTCGCTGTTTCAAGCTCTAGAACACGGTCTCTATGTTCTGCCTCCTCTCTAAGAGGAAAATCATGTACAGTTTTGCTCTTTGATAGTGAAGCATTGTCAATTTCACAGTTGCGACAAGGTTTCTGTGCTGCTCCTACACTTTCCTTGAAACCCCCCAGCAGTTGCTGGGCTGGAGTGTCTCCAAGTACAAATAGAAGGCAACCGTAGTATGTTGATTGATGACCATCAACATTTATGACCATTCCGTCTTTGAGGCTCAACATGGCTTGTGAAAAATTATTGAGAACGGCCGCTGTCCCATATTTCTTCATGTCGGCTGACTTCATCATACAAAGCAATTGGATGCTGCTGAGCTTACTGCGGTACTGTGGAGGTATGTTCAGCAGAACCCAATAGAATGCAGTCATTTTGTGTATCTTTCTGTTTTTTCCAATTGGGTTCACGACTTCAAATTCATCACTGTAGACTGCAAAGGCCAATGCATCTTTGCCATGCTGCAGCACCATTGGATGGGCCTGGTAGTATTGGCCATCTTGAACATCATAGTGCAAGAAATCATCGGTATTGCGTGTGCTCTGATTAAGCTCTTCCTTTACTTCAGGCTGTGAGAGAAGTGCAGCCAACTGTTGTTGAAATGGCACAAAGTAGGCCACATCGTTCTTGTCGACAATGACATGTTGCCCTTTCCGCATTTCAGTCTGCTCATGGGAACCCAGTTTTACTGGGACAGGTTTAATGTACCCAAGGTTTGCTGTATAGAATTTGTCTTGAAGGTAAGCTGTTTCAAGTCCCTCAAAGAGTGTTTCGGAAAGCTGAGCCACAGATTCACTGTTCAAGTTTTGTTCTTCGAGTTCCTTTTGTAGCGGATTTAGGCGTTTTTGGAACAGATCTTTAGTCGAAAGAACAATATCATCTAAAGCTACCTGTGACATGCCATGGTCTACCTTCAGCTGTAGGAGATAGGTAGCATCATCAATTTGTTTCTTTGATGGTCTTTGGTCATTTGATGGTCTTTGATCATTCTCATTCTCTACCTCATCCAGATCATTTTCTTCCATATCAACATCCTCAGGCTCATCATCATCATCATCCTTTATTGCAGCTGGATGTAATCTTGATACATGTTTCCGAAAAGCTTCATATGATTTACAATTGTATGAGCATCCGTCTATTTTGCACTTTAGGTTCAGGTGTTTTGATTTTTTATGTCTTCTATTGATGTGTTTAAGGAGAGTTGTTTGTGAGGTACAAAAAAAAGAACAGAGGCTGCACTTTTGATGCTGATCCATAATTCAGGACTGACCTCTGAGGGCCTCGATGCAGTCTTGGCGTAAACCCGCCGCCTGAAGTTGTTCTGAGAGTTGCTCACAGGTAGCCTGAAAATATTAGAATATATTTGAGAGACTTACCTGTAAGTCAAATTAAAGTGCTTATTTTGGTGTTTCAGGGCTCAGATGAGATGATGCGGGAACCAATCATATATGATCACAGACTTTAAACATCAATCGCGGAAAAGGAAAAAATATCTATATAATAAATATCAACCACCTATTCCAACTTTGATGAGAGATTAAAATGCTGAAAGTTGTTCTACTTATTTATGGGAGGCTAGGGAGGGCATCTAAGCCCCAAGTGAGAAAAATCCGAAAATCCAAGACTTAGAATCATCAAAGTTTTCCAATTTCCATGAAAATTGTGAGTCCGAACCCCTCTGGATTGGTAAAAAGGACGGAATCCTTCAATTTTCACTGAAAATGAAGATTCCCCTAAAAAGATTCATCTCAAGCCCCAGGCTCGCACTGTGTGCAGCCGACCAAAGCCACTGTCATTTAAATTTTTACACCGTCTAACTTAAAACCTCCCAAATGTCTCAAAGAACACCGAGAAACTCCCTAAAATTATACCAATAGATGCTGGGGGTGAATGACATAAAGTAACCAAGTATTTCTCCCTAATAAAATAAGTAAAAATACCCCAAATTTTTCTCACTTTTTTTTGCGGAGCCATGAAGAAGTCAATGAGATACAAAACACTACTGTTGTCATGTGATTGGTACCCGAGTCATCTCATTGTAGACTGGAAACACCCTGAGTGTTTTCCAGGTCACATATCATGAAAGCAGGTATCTTCATCTTACCAAAGTTCAGTTTGCATTGCTTTCTAACTAGTGGCACCAATGTCTGACAACCTCATATTCTGCCATTATCATCATTATTAAAATATTATGTCATTCATATCAGGTACAATACTAATTAATCGTGGGCTTTTAGCTTCCAAGCCAGTGCAAGAGTCTACATCTGTAATGTACAAAGTCCTCTTTGGAGCTTGAATATTGAACAAGTTACCTTTATCATAGATATCATGACACAGATACTTACTTGTTGATCCATCTTGATTCAATTGGCTGCAAAATTGGTATCAACCAGAAAACAAATTGCAAAAGATTTGTTAGTGTTATCACATTTTGTTAGACAATATTTTGAAAACAAGATTGATATTGAAAACTTGTAAAATTGATATTAAAAACTTGTTAAATTCTAAGGAGAGTCAATATGTGAAACACATTCAATACTTGTAACCATATCTAAATGCTCACATATAATTATTAGTGCTCGATTCAACAGTTTATAGACACCGACTTCGGACCTAGATTCCTGGCTAGTGGTAGCTTGGGATCTTGGCAGTTCGGGGGGGGGGGGGGGGGGGAAGGTGCGGGGGTTGTAGGTCACATGGAAGTAAATGTTACCCCTCTCATGAGTCATATATGGTACTTAGTATATAGGCCTGCACTGAAGGTTGTTGGCGAAATCAACAGGTCAAAAGTAAAAGACGTTCCCCCTAAAGAATGTATCCAAAATATTTGGCCCCCCTTGAGAATAGGCTGAAAATAAATGCCCCCCCCCTCAAGAATAGGTTGAAAATGAAGCAACCCCCCATTGACAATCATCCATATCCTTTTTGTCTAACATAAGTGCTAATACCATACTCCATATATACCTGATGCTATAATTCATGGGAGTAGTAACCGGGGAGGGAGAGAGCTTCATACGGTGGATATACACATATGGTGGCTGTGTACAAATGATGGCATGCAGGAGAGGGTGAGGGGGGTGGTTAGGCCTGGCATGACGGGATTAATTGTCCATATAGCTTGCATTACAAAATTGGCAAAAAACATGACAAGGGGGGTTAAAAAATAGTCCAAAAAACCATGACATCATTTGTACACAGCCCCTTGTGTGGCTGGAAAGGGTACTTTTTCAGTAAAATCTCTCTAGCAAGGGTCAAGTTTCAGACCAAAATGTACCTAGCAAGGGTCTAATTTTGAGCAAAATGTCCCTAGCAATGGCCAACTTTCAGCCAAATACCCCAAATTATGCGGGGAATTTCAAAATTTTGATGAAGATCAGCAGAGTTTTCTTAAAGATAGCATGAACAAAATTCCCCAAACAATGTAAATATAAGATATTTTGAGCTAAATCTAGGATTATTGTAAGTTCCCTAGCAAGGGTAGGCTCTTGAAGAAAAACCGAGTGCCCGAGTAAGGGTAAGGGTTGTCGCGGGAACAGCCACAGGCCCATATGAAAAAAAATTGAAGTGCCCCCAGGGGAGTAGTACATGTACTTTAAGCTATTTAAGATAAGCATTGACTGTAATCGGCCTCTTTAAAATTCGACACAGGTGATATGCCACTTTTAAAATTCGACAGACACAGTGCGAGGGAGAATGATGCATTGGATAAAAAACCACATGGTGAAACAGCCTTCTCTGAACAACCTGACACAGCAACATGCACAAAATAAGACACACTCTGTCACATTGTGTATGAGGGATGGTTTTATCGTGCTATGGTGGAAATGAACGTTTTAGGCATGACCTGTAGAAGATGTGATTTGAAGGCCACCCACCTGTGTTGCATTGAGGAGGGCTGTTGTATGCATTCAAGGTATGGACAATGCCCCAGGGGCATTTATGGTATGGACTATGCCCTAGGAGCATTGGTATGGACAATGCCCCATTGTCCTTCCTTCTCTATGTGCGAGGCTATCCATACAAGCTGTCCGCTGCCGGGCGCAGAGGTGTATTATACACAAACATAACCGCGAGAATCATCTTTTTTCGCCATGTGCGCTGCAGGGCGACGAGGTGTATGTACCGATCGTGTACAAACACTATTCTTCGCCGTGTGCCGCTGCTAAGCCTAGCCGAGACTGGGGCTGTCGCTGTCCGCTGCCGGGCACCGAGGTGTATGTACCTGTGTACACACACAATGGCTGGCATCGAGTCCCGGGGAGGGGGAATAATTTTTGTTTTCAAATTGAATTTACTGGTATAATATTGTTTATTTATTGGTTTCGTGGTATAAAATAAGTAGACAATGGATAACTCATGACTCGTGGGTGTTATCGACGATAATAACACTCGGCCTACGGCCTCGTGTCATTATTCGTCGATAACACCCACTTGTCATGAGTTATCCATTGGTTACTTGTTCATTATGGTGATATTTTATGATTTACTTATCAGGTGACATCCTAAACATTTTGAGCATCCATCTATAGGCGCAAATATATCTAACTGGCCTGACAATACATGTCTAACAGGGGTAATTCTATAATTCTATCAATTGTATGGCTCAATTGGATACCATAACACATAATTTTTAAGATTGGGATTTTATGTCAAAGCTGGCTGACTCCTGGTGTGTGGCTGCCTTGAGGTGAACCTACCCTAAGCTGACTCACATATAACCTGCAGCATAACATGCCGTTATATTGGATAAACTGGGGGAAGCAGCTATCAGGGTTACAGAAGTGTACATCAAATTGATGTAATAATTGGGCACCCTGCTGGGATTTAGGAATGCATTAATGCATCATGGGAATGATGCATTAATGTAGGAAGAATGTTATAAGCCACATGTGTAGCTTGAAAACTGGCAGCTTGGTACTCTAAAGTGTCAAATACCCTCATACAAGCCGCACCCTGAGTTCAGGACAATCCTATTAACTGCACCTATAAGCTAGTTCTACAGCTTCTACCAGGAAATTAAAGGTACTTGTCTATCTTGGGTAGACTTGTGGACTCCTTGTATACCTGAGGCTGACCGTGGAAACTTTCTTTTTTGCTACAGGGTGCCTGTAGTGTATACCATAGTGGCCTGTTATGGAGGACTGCATTCATGCATAAGAACGACTTTTACTGCTGCTGCCATGGCTCTATCATGTACATCAGGCCGTCAGTACCTGAGTGAGGATTAGCCCTAACACACCCCCCCACACACACACACACTTAGTGTAGAATATGCACAGATTGACAGTCAATTGAGACGTTATAGCTCAACACACACACTTTGGACTGTGCTGGAAGTGGCTGGAGGCACCTCTAAGTGCCCTGGGTAGTTCTATCATGCTTATATAAAGTCGGAGACGTTACAGCTGAATGCACATGGTATAGGCAGTGCTGGAGGCATTAGTAAGTACCCTGGGTGGTTGTCCTGTATTTATATGGACTTGATTGTTTGTTATTATGGTGAAAGGGATTAGTGTTGGTCTGTCCTACTAGATGTGTAAAAAACCTAGATTCTGCTACACATCATTTATCTTTTTTTGTTAGTACTGCACAGTTTGTAAAAGGAATAATAAAGGAGTAAGCATGTCTAGGTCTGCCCTGAAACACTGCGTTTTCTATACTTTGAGGTGCACATTCTGTTGGGGTCAGACCTGGTCTTGCATTATAGAATTTACAGTGAGGTGTGCTTAGAGTAGGGAAATTGTCGATTTTTTGAGCTAGGATCTGTATGGGTGTAACGTAATCGGGACACAGAGTGCCGGATTAATGAACATACCCTGACATCACCCAACCTTTCAAACATGTCCCCAACCTCACAGACAAGTATATAGCAGCTTAGTACTGGTACAAGTACAGGTAAGAGGACAGTCTTAGGCCCTACAGCAGCTTAGTGCCAGTGTATTTATACTAGAGCAACTCTCCCAGCTCGTCTCAGAATAATGGTACCGTAATCTCCAGCAAATAACACGCTTCTTATACGCCAAACAAAGGCCAGGTGCATCTTATAGGATTTACACAAGAAGGGGGTGCGTCTTATACGCAAGTTTTTTTTATTATAGAAATGTACTAATCTTACAAAAATCACCCCTAAGAGGTGCGTCTTATACGCAAACCAACCTTTCCTGAGTTGGGGGTGCGTCTTATACATGCACCGCGTCTTCTACGCGAGAGATTATGGTAGTATTAGAATGTATAGTGTATGTTCTGGTGGGCTAAAAACAGGTCCCTGAGTGCCTGATTGTGTCCCTGACTCCCTCATCAACCAGCTATGTTAATACATCAATTTCAATAGTAAATACCGGTACTTTTAAAGAAATACTGCACTCAGATTCACCAACCTTGTTGCATGATATCTATGATATATTTCATTAATATTGAATGCTCCAAAGTGAGCAAATTCAGGGTGGATGTCAGCACTATTTGGGATGGGTATCAGCACTATTCTGAGTGGATATCAGCACGATTTAATGAAGAATTACACATTTTCCCCATGTTTCCCCAGCCGGGAATCAAACGAAGAGTGCCATAATGATAGTCCTGCGCATTACCACTGGACATGTGTATTAGCTGGGGTGAAAAGACACCTAGTGCTATACAGGCCTGCCCTGCGTATAGGCCGGGGGGAGGGGGGAGTCAATAACATATCTTTTTATGTCATAACTCCATTTTTAAAATGAGTAATCAACATAATCCTTTCAGCTTTGCAGCTCCCATCCTTCTTCTATATGTCTGTCACCACTTGCCCGAGAGAAATAGCATCATTAGATACACAAAATATTAGAAAAGATGAATAAAATGTATGGGCAAAGGATATAGTTACAATGTATAATGATATGGGGAATGATTTTTCAGGTATTGGAATATAAGCCTGCCCCGAATATAAGCCTGCCCTGTGTATAGGCCTGGTCAATTTGCAAATTAGTGCTTGTATAAGCCCGGGCTTATACACGGGGAAATACTGTACATGTTTGGCCAAAACATACCCTTTCAATAAACCTTTCAAAGTCGACATTGGGACATGCCCTATTCTAAGATTTGACATGATACATGGCTAGAAACTAGTGACACATGACATGAAATAAAATCGTGAATTCTACATGTAACATAAACTTTCGTGACATTAACCCAACAAATTGCACAGCTGAAGTCGAATATACAATAGACATCCATGGATTGTTACACACATACATCAGCCTGGTTAGCTCAGTTGGTAGAGCAGCAAATTTGTGACCAGAAGGTACTGAGAGCGAATCCCTATGAAACTATGTTTTTTCCCCCTCTAAACTTAGCTATGTACCTTTATGGTGTATCATTCATTACATTTTACACCTTGTAAGACTTAGCTTCAAAATTTATGTCAAGGTGAATATCGTAGTTCCATAGAGAAAGCACTGAACCCCCGTATTGCACCCCTGCGTTAAATAACCAGCGCCAAATCCGCACGATGACGTCATAGCTCCACCGCGCATGCGCAGCATTTTTGAAACGTAAACATCCAAGATGGCGGCGGTCAGCATTTCGCGATGACGATGGGTAAATAAGGGTTTAATTTCAATCTTATTGATGAAATATTGATTAATTATCAACCCAAACACCTTGAAATAAGTGTAAAGATGAACTCTGAACAGTTTGAGCTTCCTGTTTCTTCACTCGGGTGACCTGCCCCCTCGGCCTCGTGAAGAAACGGTCAGCTCAAACTGCTCATCGTTCACCTTTACCATTTTATTCATTTGGGAAGGTAAATATCAATGACTTCCACGTTGTGTTGAATGGAGGACAGAGGGATTTGAACTCGGGATACCCACATTATGAGTCGAATGCTCTAACCACTACCCTATTCTGACCAGTCAAATTCTGACAGAATGGAAACAATTGTTAGTCCCAAGTCCCAAAATATTGACTAGTGGTTGTAAAACCAAACATAGTCTGCAGTAGAAGAATGTCACTTTATTGCCCTCTACTGAATGTTTAGTCAACCTATAAAAATATAGAACACATTTCTGATGGCCTGATGGTAGCAATGCAGCTTAAACAGTGGTAACATTGATAGACTGGGCACTACTTTCCAGGGCTTTTGACATGATTTTTTGCAATGGGCAAATTGCGCATCTACCAGCAAGGATAAAGCGCCATTCTGTAAATCAATGGGCCATTATGCGCCTTGTCTTCTAGATTTGTAATAAAATATGCCTAAAATAGAGCCTAAGGCAAAAAAATCGATGATTTTTCATGTTATGAAACCTTTTTTACCTTAATGTTTCAGATATCAATTAATAAACAAGGGGGAAAATGGTACAAACTATGAGCTGATTTGGTAGACCTTTATCTCTCTAATGAGTGGTCTGCCATTTTTAGTAATAGCTCCAGGTCTTAAGAAAATGGGAAGCATTTAATGGGAAGCATTTAAATGCGCCATTTTGCACACATCTAGCCATTTAAATGCGCCATTTAAGGTTTAAATGCGTGTATTACGCACTGCGCAGCCCTGCCAAAAGCCCTGTCAAAAGTCTTTCTAGGCTGCAGGATAAACCTAATTACACCTGGCTCCATAATCCTGCATCCTGCTGGGAGACGTAGAGGGAATATATAACCTATTTATATACAGGTATTCATTTTCAACGTGGCTTGTGGAATAAGAGCAAGCTATGAATGTTTCAATCTCAAAAATTGAAAAATTACCAAAAGGTTAGTGCAACGGGCACCGACAGGGTACTTTCATCAATCATTGCACAGCTGGTAAATCATAGCAGAGTGGACGCTGTATAAAGCTTTATAAAAACAGCTGGCAGTGCTCTGCTGCACGATAGAAGTGATCTTGAGTGCATTATAGGAGTACAGTGCACACCTGAGCAAGGTCACCATAGCTGTAAACAAGTCAAATATCATTAATTGGTCTAAGATCAAGCATCGATGTCTGCATTGTTCCTAAAGTTGACTCTGCCTAGAGGGCTGACCCGGTCCGCAGTGAACCGAGCTGAAGCATCGACTGACTGGGCGATGGTTCCGCGACATGTTATATACTCGCCGCGCCACCTGTCGCTGCGGGCCCGAACCAGCCCTCCCCGCAGAGTCCCACGGCAAGCCTAACGCTTGCCGCCACAATATGTACAACCATACATAGGCCTTATTACCATAAGGTTGATGCAATAAACACTCTGCGGTCACCTGACCACTTAACATTAATCCCTTAAGGACCACCTGCATGTATGTACATGTACATACATAGGCCTTATTGCTGCCTTATTACCAGAAGATTGTCATGATGCACTAAAAACTCTGTTGCCCTTAAGGATTAATAGACGTCACCTGACCACTGAGTCTGATCATTAACCCCTAAAGTGCCACCTGCATATATGTACATAAACTATACCATGGTCATGGAAGTCAATCAAAATATGTGCCTCTGACACAGACTTATACATTTTAATGTTTTAATGTTCCCTAAAATGTTAGGGGTTATCCATAAATGATGTCATGCAAACGTTTATAAACATATCTTTAAAGTTATAAATTTGAACGTTTTTTTCTAAAACATTGTAAAACTTACATTAGTAAACTTTTTTTGAATGAACCAATCATATGGATGATATACAAATAGGCTATTTACACCTGTATGTATACATGTACAACTGTCCTTTGGATATCACATGCCTAACAGCCCCTCTGGCTGAACACAATACAGTTAGGGATGTAAAAAAACGTTTGTGTATACAGTTTTAATGTTACTTAGAGTCTGTGTTTTTTATGTTAATAAATCGTTATATATTCTGTTTTACTCAAATCGTTTGCAAGCTGTTTAGAAATGTTAGTTTGAGGTGTACGTTTTTCAAGGTTTTTTTTCTGGGTTTTTCTTTTTTGCTCTACCCCTAGGCAAAGGCCTCTACTGAATGATGGACCCCTTCCCTCCCTGGGGTGAGACCGACAGCTGTGGGTTAATGCTTACCGGTACCCTGACATACTCACCCCCCCCCCTGCACATTTCACGGATGGGACCAGTACATTCTAGTCTTAATTGGTATTAATAAGATAGTAGCAACATATAGCTTCAGTTGATGATTTAATAGTTATAATTATAAACAGTGGAGCCAGTCAGTCCCTCCTAACCTGTGATTATAATATTTAGGTTTCAGGTATAATCCACGGGTCAGGAGATATAACAGGGTGTGTTTTATACCTATGAACGCCCCCCCCCACCAGCCTTCCTGCTTTTCTGGAAAGGAAAAGAATAACCAACATGACAAAAACGAAATATGGACTTACCTGTACAGCTGTGCTGTTCTCAAAGTTGCTCCACTTTATCCTTGATACCTGCAATTAGAGAAATTTAGGTCAGACTGACAGAGGAAGCAGTAGAACACTTCAAGATAAACAAGGGCAGGGGAAATAGTCTAGACTTTACCTTGTCAGGTCTCAGTCATGGTCCAGTGCCCACTTGATTGTTGGGAGCTACTCTCTCACGGCTAATGAATTTACACACTCTGATGACAATCATAATATAATGCATTATAAGGCAACACTAAATCTACAGGTTTGAGGAGGGGTTGGGTGAAAAAAACATTTAGACTCTTGAGAGTTGGGGTGGCAAATGTTTTTTCATGCAACAGGAAAGTTATATTATAATAAGACAAGATTTAATGTAGAATGCTCACCTGTGACTGTCACAAGAATACCAGTACGTCATAGTATGTAGATTAAGGCCTTTGGGTTGTTCTAACTGTCAGTGACCTTCACATGCCAGGCAGGACTATTAGTAGGCGAATTTCTAAACGATTTCTGATCTGAAACAAACAAAAGATTTCAGGTGAATCTAACTAAATGCACCTACTGAACCATGATAGGCTTACTGTGACTTTGGGACCCCCCCCCCTGGGATATCTTAAAACATATGGAGTACAGCATATCATTGGAAAGGTTGCAATATGAGTTTACATCCAATTTAGATATGAAGTGAATTCAACCGTTTCTATTTTTCAGAATATAGAGACAATTCTCTTGCAAAAATTATAGTAAGAAATTGATGGTGTCAGGCCTGCCCCCAGCCCAACTTAACATGAACATTGATAGACTTCAGGGATAGACTACGCACAAAGATATTTCAGTACAGACCATTGACATGTAGTGTACTAGAAAGATTCAGAGTACACCATTTCAGCTCTAAACCTTAAAACCTTTCTTTCCCCCCACCCCCCCCCACCCATCTTCAATTATCCCTGGCCTATCCTGGATCCGCATGGTCTGTCTATGTGCTGTTTATATGGGGATACTTGTTCATTTATGCGACCATTGCTTTCAGTCCTCTGTCAAAACAAATTAAAAATGATTTAAGTCTAACACTTTTCTATGTATTGGCCCATATTTGATTCTAAATACACATAATAAAAGTGCGCCATTGACCCATTGATAGAAATCCTAGCAATATTGGACAATAACCCTGCTCCCCCCCCCCCACCCCAACACTATCAAGCCATTCAAGGGCCTCCTAACATATTGACAGAGCAGTGTCTGTGTCACGGTACTGCCGGTAGGATAGAGCTACGACAGTGGCAACCTAACTTACCGGTAGGGCCCCAATATGCCCAAATGGGTAAAATCGACAAAGCCACTTCTTAAAATTGACAAGGGACATTTAGTTGGGTTACAAGGGACAAAACAATTTCTTAAAATCGATAAGGGGACAAGGCGGGGCTAAAAAAAATTTGACCCCTCTTGAGGGGGGGCTAATTTAGAAAAAAGAGGGGCGCGAAAACTCTCTGCCCCTCCGGCGTGGGGGGGCGCAAAAGATTTTGACTGCCGTCGAGGGGGGCGTAAAAAGTTTTCAAGCGTCCGCACGAAAACCCACCACCCCCTGTTGATAAATAATGACCACTCCCTAAAAACCATCAAGATTCGGAACCCCTGACAGCTTAGGGAGTGATCATTTTTAACAACAGGGGGGACTGGTGGGTTTGCGCGCGGACACGCGAAAAAGTTTCGGCCCCCCTCTCGAGGGGGTAAAATGTTTTTGACCCCCCCATAAGGGACAAAAATTGCGTGCGAACGTCCCCTTTTATCCTATAGTAACGGGCGGGGTTTTCCACTGAAAACAGGTGAAATTATTTTGACCCCCATCAGAGGTGTTGAAAAAATTCTGACCCCCCCCCCCCTCAAACCCACCAGCCCCCCCCTGTTGTTAAAAAATGATCACTCCCTTAGTTCCCATTTCGATTAGCCTAGACTGAGTGTGAATTCCAGACTGTTTCTCCTACGTGTTAGGCACACACATTTTATTCTGACAGAGTGCTCAATTTACTACTTTGACAAGTTGCAATGCAAGACCCAAGGGACAACACCACTGACGGACACGATTCCACTTTATCCAGAAAAGAAAAGAATCAGATCCTAATTTGACCTGAATTAATGATCTTGGTGAGAACAAGCTATTGCTGTTGAACGCTGGTGCCCACAGAATGTAAAATGTAAACATTATAGTACAAACAAAACGTACCTTGTTTCGATTTCCATTGACGGCCAGACAACCGATGGCGCCGACGTAGGACGGAGCGTCTCAGCTGCAGCACTGTGACGTCACTAGTATCCGTGAAACTGTGCACACAACGTCAAGTGGTGACGTCACACACGATGTACACATGTGCTAACTGTGTAATGCATGCTTGTGGACATTATTTCATCACCAATCTCGTCTATAAAGTAGGTTAGTATAATTTGTTCATGCTACTGCCCTGGATAAAGAATGGCTGCATAAGTCTCATTGTAGAAAGACCTTATTACGACCATATCCTGACTTGGAGGACTTGATTCCAGACTTGTTCTCATTCAAGGTACGTGGCCCACCCCAACTTTAGTCAGCCAACCCGCCATCAATGATGTGATCGTTGATAGGGGGCCGCGTTGACCGGCTACACCAACTTCGTCTAAGCCATTATGATTATCATAGCCTATAATAATAGTATACAGTGGTACCTAGCAGATTGTTTTTCACATACCTCTCAACTCTCACGCATCTAGCAAGAGTCTCACGCATTTGGGGCTAATCTCAGTCTAATCAAACGAAAAATCAAAATTCATTATTATAAATCTGGCTTTAGTTTAGCAGATCGAGGAACATGTGAGAAATAATATGCTTTTGGAATTTTTGAAATCAGTCAATATTTGGGGTTGTGAGAAGACTTTTAATGAGACAAGGTTGGACATTTTCTCGTCACTATTTTAAACTGTACAAAGAGAGATGGTCTGGGACCCTACCCATGTACTTTGCTCGATCTTAAACACATCTTTATCACCCCAAACTATATATTTTCTGAAAGCCCATGATCTTGCGGATATTTTGCAGCTTTTTCCGTGTCTTTCTGATGAGAAGAATGGAAATTATGATTTTTTGAATAAAAAAAGTTTGAAATAAACCTAGAAAATAATTAAAGTTAAAACCTGCGGAGCTAATAAACCTATGTGCGCACCGATAGATTTGCTTCATTTTTGGACAGTACCTACTTTACACTATACAGCACCTCTTAATATATGTTTCGATGTACTTTATTAGATAATATGGGTAAAAAATCACACATTTCTTTAATACTCACCTAAATAGGGCTGTGATTAATTTTTGAGTGTGTCTACATACAAAAATAATCAACCACCATATAGAGAATATTGTGTAAATAATATTAGAATTTTAAAGCAGGTTAATATCTTAATTAAAACCAGATTTATAGATGAATTACTGAGGGCTACCTGTGCACAGAGGGGAAGGACCCACGTCCGCGCTCATAGTAGCACTGACGTTCACATACCTAAATCTCCGCACGCGCGTAATTTCACCAACCCCCCCCCCCCCCGTTGACAAGGGGAGGGGGGGAGGTGGGCAAAAGTGCAGCACCATGATGCACAGCAATGAGGATAGCGACTGCCCACATTAAAAAGTCACGTGACCACCCCTTGACATGTGCAGCAATTTTTTTTCTGCTGGGTCCCGCAATTTTATGAATGATTTTTTAACCGGTACCCATGTCAAAATTCACCATGCTAGTTCCCCTTTAAGGGAGTCTGGGGGCATACCCCCCGGGATAACTTAGACATCTAAGTCATCTACAGCTCGATTACGGAGGCCTAAGGGAGTGGTCATTTTTTGTAAACGGGGGAGGGGGGTGGTGGGTTTGAGGGGGGGCCGTAAAAAATTTAGACCCCTCCGAATGGGGGAGGCTAAAAAAATTTTCACCACCCCAAAAATTTTACCCTCTTTTAAGCAAAAAGAGCATTGCACTACTATAGATCAAAGAGGGGAGCGAAAATTCTCTGCGCCTCTGGCGCAGGGGGGGCACAAAAAATTTTGACTGCCATTGAGGGGGTGTAAAAAAAATTTGCGCGTCTGGGAAAAAAACCCACCACCCCCTTTGATAAATAATGACCATTCCCTTAAAGGACTTTAGGGTCCCGAGCACCCACCCACCATGAAATTGGGGATTAAAAATGTTTAGCCATTGGCACGAAGCATGTTGGTGTGAAAACCCCCCACCCTATTCGCTTAGGGATAGCCACAGCTTTGATACAGACAATTTCAGGCACAGGAGGAGGGAATTGAGAAAGGGTGCGGTACGTAGCTGTATCACCCCCAGAGATAGCTTCACTCAATAGGAGGATAGGGGTACACCTCAGGGGCCCGTAGCTTCGTAAGGTGCCCATAGCTTTTTTGAATTTTGAAAATCCATTGGTTAGAAAAAAAGTTATGAATTTCTTTAACTTTCTGAGCAATCCACAAACTCAGGATGCGGCTTATACATGGTATCAGACATTGAAAAGAGAACTTGATAGTGTTATTTGTGTGCTCCATTATGGCCAAAAATCGTCGAAAAGGGATGTCAAATTAGCATGAAACACCATCAGTTCTCTAGGCTACAAGCCATTTTTTACGGCACTCAAATCGGATCATTATTAAGGTTTTTACAGAATAAAACAAAAAGTATTAACATAATTTAGGCCACACCAAATAAAAAAATTGGTCTATGGATTTTCATTTTGAGAATATGGTGCGGGAGGGCGAAATTTTTATTTTTATTTTCTAGAAATTAATTATTGTCTATGGATTCTGAACATCATAAATATGGAGAGGGCGATTTTTTTTTTTTTTTTGCCATTGCATATTTAGGGAGTGGTCATTTTTTATCAACAGGGGGGAGGGTGGGTTTGAGGGGCGTAAAGTTTTCAGACCCCTCCCGAGGGGGGGGGCTAAAAAAATTTTGACCCCTCTTGAGGGGGGGCTAAAAAAATTCACCCTCTTTTTAGCAAAAAAGCCCGTGCGCTACTATAGATCAAAGAGGGGCGCGAAAAATCTCTGCGCCTCTGGCGCGGGGGGCGCTAAAAATTTTGACTGCCATCGAGGGGGGGGTGTAAAAAATTTCCGCGCATCCGCGCGAAAACCCACCACCCCCCCCTGTTGATAAATAATGACCACTCCCTTATGCCTATCCAATGAGGGGTCTGCCATTCCTGTACCTTTATTATTAATCATATATTTATTGCTTGATCAAAAAAAAAAAAAAAAAAATGAAAATCCCTGCAAATGAGGCGGGCGGGATCCATAGACATGTTATTTTTCAAATAAAAATAAAATTTTAATTTCTGAAAAACAGGGGCGGGAAATCCATAGACCAATCTTTTAATTTGGTGTGGCCTTATTATGATTTTTTTTTCTCAGAACTTTATCAATCCTAATTGATTTCATTATAAAATTAGAATGTACATCCTTGTTTTATGATATTTATTCATTCCCAGGAAATGCCCTCAGATACTCGTTATGTTTCGGTCCTGAGAGAATTGAACCGGGCCTGCAGAATTAGAAATCTGCAGGACCGAATGTCCTGCATGGTGAAAAACTTTTTGCAAAGACTGTGACACCACTCTAGGCCCCATCTGAGAAGAATCTGATTCTCTGCAGCTTGTTTTCATTGTGTCGGAAACTTCAATTTGGCCATGTGACACTGACTGTAGAGTAGTGAGCAAGTAATCAATGGATAACTCATGACGCGTGTGTGTTAGTGAAGGATAATGACACGAGGCCGTAGGCCGAGTGTTATTAGCCTTTGCTAACACACACAAGTCATGAGTTATCCATTGACTACCTATTTTATACCACGAAACCAATAAATAATCAATATTATACCAATAAATTCAAGTTGAAAACAAAAATTATTCCCCCTCCCTGGGGCTCAATGCCAGCCATTGTGTGTACACGATCGGTACATACACCTCGGTGCCCGGCAGCGGACAGCGACAGCGCCCGTCTCGGCTCGGACAGGCAGCGGCACACGGCTAAAGATTTCAATGCGTCTCGCTGTTATGTTTGTGTATAATACACCTCCTCGCCCAGCAGCAGACAGCGACAGCGGCACACGGCGAAAAAAGATTTCAATGCATCTCGCTGTTATGTTTGTGTAGAATACACCTCGTCGCCCGGCAGCGGACAGCGACAGCGCACACGGCGAAAAAAGATGCGCCCGGACCGGGGCTCGATCCATGTACCTCTGACGGCTTGGCGCAACGTGCTAACCGCTAGACCACCGCGTCTCCTCCTTCAGCGGCCGTGTCGGCTTGGATTGATTTGAATGCGTCCCTTGTGTTATGTATACACGATCGGTACACACGCCTAGGATTCCTTTGTTTGGTTTAGTTCTAGCCAACCACCTCTCGTCGGTTTCTGTGGCGCAATGCATAGGGTGTTGGACTAAGAACCTGAGATTGCAGGTTCGACCCCTACCATGGCAATGAAATAGTCTGTTGGTTTTAACATGTAACATATGACATGGGAGGACATGAGAGGCATGCTGTTATCCTGGATAACAGCACGCCTTCCATGGATAACAGCACGCCTTCCAAAATTGATGTTACAGCCTGTAGGGTGTGCAATATCGACAGATATGTGTATGGGAATAGCCACCAAAAAGCACTGAGTAACCAAGAAATCGTGGTATAATGACTGGTATTATCGTCACCTTATTAGTCAATCTCCCCCAGATGTTTTGTCTGCCATTTTTTATTGTATCTGACAGGTTGTGCGTGGGGCCTATTCTGTTTTGGTTCGTTTCCACTAGGTTTCAGTCCCATAGTCTAAGTATTAAGGGAGCACTCATCATTTCTCTGAAGTCATTTTTGGCTAGTATTATCGTCATAGGTCTTGTGTTATCATCACCCTTGTAATTAATACTCCTAATTAACAGGTCCCGCCAACACCAGCTTCATAGGACATGGCTAGCTCCCAGGGTGTCCTCAAGACTCAGGATGGCGTCTTTAAGACTCAGGACACCCTGGGTACTGGGAAATAGCGGCATCCTCATATCTCACTGCCACAAAACACCAGGAAAACTATAACTAAAATGTGATTTTTATGTTAAGTTTTAGAAATATTTAATTCATATGAACTGCTAGATACAAAACGCATCTAGTCAAATCTGCAAAATCTAAGGTACCCTATCTTGACTTACAGAGACATATATTGAGTTCACTTATACCAAAATGGGTTCTTTCCCTCCTTCCCACCGTGTCTCCCATGCACCCTTGCTGGTAGGATATGGCAAGGTTAAATCACCAACAATAAAAAAAGAATACTCCAGTAAACTCCCACAGCAGGATATGTATGTAGTGAGTGAATTTCCTGAGAAACCACTGTCCTATAGCTCATACATCTTATACTCTTTGTAAATTTATGCATTTCTAAAGCCCCCCCCCGACTATTCCAGCAACTGGCCTATGATGACTGAGAGAGGAAGCTGTGAAAAATTCTCCCATTAAAGGTATAGTCTGAGGATGCAGGGGGTAGAGGGGGGAGGGTGGGGGTGGGGGGTCATGCGGGCGTCCCCGGCAGTGAGGACGCAGTTCTCAACACAGGGCGTCTTCTCTTTCCAGCAGTAGCTCAGAACTGATTAACCTCTAAATACCCTTAAACATTTGCAACAATGCTGGAATCATGAAGAATACATATTTTAGTGTATGATTAAAGATATTCTGGCATACATATTGCCTAAGTAATCAGAGAAATTGGTTTGGCAAAATATATTTTCAAATCTCCCGCCTCAAACACCATTGAAATTCAAAGGTGAGGGTGAAAAAATATATGCTCCCTTGGAAATTGTGCCAGTGAAGTCCTATGGGTAAGGAATTTCCCATGGTGTTATGGGAGGCCTTTCTCTACATGAAGAATGTTTAAATAATCGAATGCCATTGATTAATGCTATTTTAGGGGGTCGCCATTATGCAGGTTATGTGACGAAAATACCAGACATATGTTCGTTATGGAAGGTATTTTCTTCACCCCTCCTATTTGATAGATATTTACACATGACATACTACATTTTCTGTTTTCTATGGTAATTAAACTCATGCTGAACCATATTAAACAGTTAGTTCATCAGAAACACATTTAATTCCATATTTGAAAAATATTCAAATTTTCATCTCCATTATGATACCTCATAAAATTCAGGATTTTGGTCAGTAGGACATAAATGAAAATATTTCCAAGGAGGAATTTTCACATTTTCAATGGTTTTATTCCTCTAATACCTGCAAGGGTGACAATAATAGCACCTTAATGATAATACCAGTCACTACTCTAAGTAAACCCCAACATATTCCTTATTCTAGTTATTCTGACAACCAAGGTTATATGTGTACCAGTAGCTCATTGCTACCTATGCCTGGTCTGGGCCGGAGTGGGTTGGTGAGGGGATCCAACGCTCTAACCCCATGTGTGAAATTGACCAGGCCTTAACATGAGGATATAGGGTACTGCTGGACGCGTTCAAACCAAAGCAAGCCAACCGGTCTCCGACGTGTGCGGCCTGGTTGTCTAGTGGTTAGTGCATTGCTATCAGCTGCTAGAGGTAGGCAGGACGAGTCCTGGTCTGGGTGAATCTTTTTTTTCGCCGTGTGTACACATAGTCTTGCCCCCCCCCAACATGCCCCCTGCCCCCTGGTTCCACTGCCTGTGAATCATGTAATAGCCCATTCACATTTTGTAAACAAAAGGTGAGATCCGGGAAGAAATATACCTAAAGTGGTCCCTATATCTGAAATCACCATCGAATTCTACCCTGAATTGATGTGCCACATGTCTAGATGCAATGATGCGTGCATCATGCATCAGTAATGATGCAGTGAAAGTATGCATTAATGCATCTATAATCAAGTAAAAATCCAGTGGATCATGCATATCTTATTTTACAGGTCATGGATCTATCACGGTCTGCATTGGAAGAGCTGGTGGCGGACACTGCCCGCCATGTGCTACTGAATGGTGGAAACCATTGGACACGCCTACAAGTAGCGAGGTTTTGCCGATATCTATACCCCGACACATTTCCTGAGGGTGGCTGTGAGTGGGTATGTTAACTATACATAAAACATGAACTCGGGTATCCTTTTTTTTCATCATTTAACCTTCATGTTCTACTAGATTTAGTAGGTGTTTTTCCTTTTTTAGTGAATGGCAGGTATTTTACTGTATAATAACCATAAACAATTTTGAAAACCCATCTATGAATAATTTTGAAAATCCATCCATAAAAAATAAATATTTGAGAGCTAAAAATGTTAAGCAAAGTAGAGCAATGTGCTGCCCTATTGCTGCATTGGATGTGGCGTACAAGGGGCATGGCATACAATACCTTATACACTAAGCATGTGGGCATACAGAGTTCAGTGCTTTAGATATAGGAATTCAGAGGGTTGTTGAGATGAATTATTAGATTTTATATTGTGAAAAAAGAAAATCTATAAATGCTATGACTGATATTTCACTTCCCTGTTTTTAGTATTTCCTTCTACTTTCTTTCTTTCAAGACTATCTTCATCAGGAAGGTTTTGGACGCCATTAGAGTCCTGCGATGGAGAACACGCAAAGGCCATCGATAAATATGGATGTATAAAGACATCTAAATAATATCATATGCATTGATATTGAATTGGTAAATAAAATGAATGTATAAGACAACTTACTTGGACTGATGAGATTGAATATTAAAGGTAGTAGATACAACCCAGCTGGTTCAAAATTGACCAATGTTTTCTCTTTGTAACTGTCTTTGCATTTATATTTTATTGGATGTACCCCATTGAAAATGTATTCATGTATCATGCCAACCCTGTGGGACTGATACACTCTTGGAGGGTACGCATGATGGTCAGATGTAAGCTGATATAAAAGTATAGTGCCCCATCCAACTGAGACCTGTAGAAACCCTAAAAGATTATACATGAAAATCATTATTGCCCCACCCCCACGGGAAAACAATTAGATGTATTTCATGCAAAAAGCCCTCAAGATAAAGCATGCCCTATCAATAATGCCACAAAATGAACTACATGGGGGATGGGAGAGAGGCTTACTACAAAATAAATATAAGGGGTGGGTGGCATGTTTTAAAAGGCCTGGTGTGGTGAAAGTGATTCCCAGACAATGTGGCCAAAAGACTATGTGACCAAGAAAATGTGGCCAAACCCACTTAGCAAAAAATGTTTTTTCAACGTTTGCAAACGTTTTTATTTGGTTCGGGTGAAAAACATTTTTTATCTTTGAAAAAACATTTTTCGATTTTTCCAAACGTTTTTCTAACCAAATAAAAACATTTTTAATTATGTTTTTATGTTAATAAAATGTTCTTTTTACCTGAAATAAAAAAGTTTTTATTTCAGGTTAAAAAAAAAGGTTTTTTTGAGAACATATTTTGACGTTTCACTTTGAAAAAAAAGTTTGACAAACTTAGGAACCAAATAAATATGTTTTATAGAAGCGTTTTTCTGTCAAGTGGGTCTGAACCCACAGGGGGTCTCATATTATGATGCTGGGATAAAGAGCTCTGGTCAAATTATAGTTCAATTCATCTTAAATATCTATGTCTTTAATGAATATCAAAACTGGCTGTTCCATCAATAGTTGGGACATGTACAGGGAGAAGGGGTCTTATAACCCCCTGCACTAAGCCCCATTTTCACAGATCCTGTCACAACTGTTGACACAAAAGGAAAAAAATGCATGCTAAATGTTTATCTTGTTATGATTTTCTGTTTTCTTTCGAAAAGAGTAACATATAAATGTTAGTTTTTCAACCTGTACTCAGTAGCAAACGTACTCTTTCCAGCCAGCCATCTCATAGTTAAAAGCCCCTAGAATACGGCAGATGGAGGTCCCAGGCCCAGGCATATTAATATGGGGTTACAGTCACCATGGGGAAAGAATTAATGTTTGCTGCATCAAGCCTTCAAGGTAGATACTGTGGCGTAGCTCAATACAAGGAATGTATTTTCTTTATGGTACAGTTGTTAATTGATATAAAGGTTATATAACGGTAAATGCTGAATAAATACTGTTTAATTTCAAAACACTTTTAAATGTGCTTAGGTTCTAAACACTTTTCTTATGTGTTTAGCAAAGAAGCGTTTAGAATCTAAACACTTTTTGAATGTGTTTAGATTCTAAACACTTATACTATGTGTTTAGCACATATGTGTTTAGCAGCTAAACACTATTGAAAAAGTGTTTAGATTCTAAACACTTATGCTAAGTGTTTAGCAAATAAGTGTTTAATAGCTAAACACTTTGAAAAAGTGTTTAGTATCTAAACACTTATGCTAAGTGTTTAGCAAATAAGTGTTTAATAGCTAAACACATTTTTTTACAGTGTAGATTCCACATGGGTAGTCCCATGGATGAATCACAACATAGTTTGGGTGGCAGCCAGTAATAGATGGCCAATGATGTCAGGGTAAAACTATGATGTACAAAGGTATCATCAATTTATTATTTCCTCGGACATAAACCAGCATAGATACGTCTACTTAATGCAAATGGAGTAAATGACCAGCATGTAAAGTCTGCTTATAATCATTATCATATAGTCATATTCCAGCAAGGAAGGGGGTACGTTTTAGGGAGTGGTCATTTTTTAGCAACAGGGGAGGGGAAGGGGTTTGGGGGTGGGAGGCAAAAGAAAATCAGACAACTCTTGGGGGGAGGGGGAAACAAATTTTATCCTATCTTAGTGAAATGGCCCATGTATTTCTATAGATAGCACAAAGGGGGAGGGGCAAAAAAATTCTGAACATTTCTGACGTGCCCGCTTGAAAATCCATCACCCCTCCCCTGCTATTAAAACCTGACCACTCCCTTATAAAACTTTTGCAAAGAAAGGTTTTGCAATGTGGGTTTATACCGAGGTATATGATTGAGGGCATTTCAAAATGAAAGCTACAGATATAATTTTGTAATGCCTTGCAGATCTTCTGGGGAAAGACTGAATTACGGTGAATTACCCCGATTCTGAAGGACAGAATGTAGTGCTAGCTAGCTAGGCAGTTGCAACAAATCCCATGTGGTTGATGTGTGTCTCTGGGATTCAGTCAATAAGCCTTGATATTCAACACAAAACAGTCTTTAATAGTATTGTCGACAATTGATATAAATGAATTTATGCCCAAGCTAACGTGTCGTGTCTATTTGATAACTAAGGAAGTATTGTTTCGCACTGTCTACAGAAAGTAAGTTGGTTAGGCCCTATGTAGCATTTATCTTGAACTGCCATAGACTAGCAATAAACCAGGTATTATAAGACCAATGTTAGAGAGGGCTATCATATTTATCCCCCATATCATTTCTACCTGTGGTGCGTGACATATAGCCGCAGGTAGCACCTGGTGACCCATTAAGGTTGGCTGTCACACAGGTAGGAAAGTCTCCATGTGTTGTGGATGAATAGAATTAATTGGCAATGCAATAGGATATAAACTGAGATAGAAACCGATCCCTTTTGCTTACCCTTGAGGCCATATAGCGAAATAATAGGGGGCAACTGCCACCAACTGTATAAACATCAATGTATATTCTTTTTAGGTTAAAGAAAATATCATTCATTTTATGCCCCAGTCAGTAGTATGATTCATGGGTAATGACAAAATCGGCTATGTAATGACCAAGAACAGACAATTAGATCAAAGTATAGCATTTTATTTCATCGAAAAGAATTAGTAATGCCAACTCGGTTTATACACTAAGGTCAATACAATAGTTCCTTTCCCATAGAAATTACCATCATAACATCACAACTTTTTTTCTTTAGAAATTTAGGCGTCTGCCGTAGTGAGAGATTGTCCATTTTATGAATACAATCATGTTACACTGCGATGTACATTGACCTACCACAAAGTACATTGGACTCTTTAATTATCATGTGATCTTTTTTCATCCCTTGAACAGATTCGTGTGTCAAAATTACTGTATTTGCTATAATCAAAAAGAGTGACAGGATGTGAGATGAATAGAGCGACTATTATACTTTCTGATTTTGACGTAGGTCATTGCGCAGTTCTTACAGTTGAAAGTAGATAAGACTGAAGACATGCTTTACCACACAAATTTACACAAGTCTTTGTAAGGAAACAATGATTTCATACAGTATGAACGGAACCTTGATTTACAGGACACTGTATTCAACCCCAAGCACCATACTGTTCTACCAAGTAAATACGATCTGTTACGAGCATGTTTACCTATCACTCACTGATTCAGACCGTGAGATTCTTAAGCAGAGTGACATCAAGGAATATCTGTGTGAAGTATAAGTCTTTCTGTATGTGATATGTGTGTACACTACCTATTAGGATATGTCATATAAAAACAAATTTACCAGATGGAATTTATGAAGTGAAGCAATGTCAATAGACTCGCAGATCTATTATAGTTGAAAATACATTGTACCTTGTACCAATGTAACTCACCAAGATGACTTCGTGTGCCTATAAGATTCACATAGATCACAGTATATTTGGAATAGGTAGGTATAGTTAACTGATGAAATGTATCACAGAAGCAGTGGAATGTCACAGAAACCTACCATGTTGAGGAATGACAATAGCATGGCATGAATCTAAGGCAGCTTGGACAGGACTTCTTACCAACACCTACAGATATAAAAAGACTAAGCTACTCATGAAAACATTCTCCTTTTGTGCAGAATCTACTATATAAAAACAGCATAACATAACAATACAATAGCACCATTGCATCCCCACCAGGCGCTTATCATAAAAGTAATATCATAAATTGGTTAGCACACAGGACATGGCTGTTACAGCTATTCATAAAACCAAGGTCACTATTTTCAAGCATCTATCCATATAGGTTAAAATGTCCTTAGGTTGTTGGGGGTGATCCAACAGGCTTGGCTCGGGTCGCCTTTGTGAATGGGGGCACTCTGTGTGTTGGTGTGGGGTCTAGGTGAATTGGGGCAAGTTGCCAGCTGTGTGGATCACTGAACTGTATGTGGGGACTACCTGAAGTGATCTCCTCCAGCTATATAGGGGCCTTGGCTGAACAGGCTATGGAGTGCCACCTCCTCATGGTTTCTACATGAACAAAAGCCACATTTGTTCACAGGTGTAGTGTTTCTTTGTTTGCTGACATTGGTTGATGATATATATGTACTATAGTCATTTTGAGGTCTGGGCTGTTGATATATGTACGTGTTTGTTAGTATAATATATAGTGCCATTCATCCTTTGAGATATACATTCTTGAGCATGTAGCAGGGCATTTACATGATAATTCCTCCTCCGTATGAACTGTCTCATTTCTAAAATGTCTGCATTCATTTCTTTCTATGACATCCCATTGACATTTACTATAAGCACTAGGCTTATCATTCAGAGTAGGAACTGTATATGTGGCGTGGTCTAAGTTGTTTCATGTGGTTTCTAAACATAATATATGGTTGTAAGCATGAAAAAAAAAACATGAATGAATCAGGCGCTGTCCAAATAAAGGACACCTTATATATTCTTCCAATATGAACATCTTAAAAAGACATTTCAGCTATATGGGATGAGGGATATACCAATTTTCTCATAGTATTTTTTCATTTCATTTTTTACGCTTAATTCTACTGATAAGCATTGGCTGGTTATATTAACACATTTGACAGAAAACATTTCAACAAAACTGATTGATAGCTATGCACAGATGAGCTAGGACATAACCTGCCCTCTTAAACTGAAGCACATGGAACGGTTTCTAATTGTATAGTCTATTTGAATGCTGGTTTCCCCCAGTACGACTTCCCATAACAAACGACCTCCATTTTGGTAAAAGGTGTGCCAGCCCCCTCACATGGCGACACACTATATCCCATGCACGTCACATACACAATAACGTTCACCACATGTGTTATTTAGAAAGGTACCTATGCTAGCCAGCCAGCCCACTCATTTACTGATTACATACCTTTTCTATTATATACTTTACACTTGAGTTTGGAGGTTACCCAATGTTATATACAACCTCTATTCGAATAGAAGACTCCATCATAGCTGAGTATAACCAGAGGTGTTAATAATCCTTGAAAGTGAGATTGCATAGATGTAAAGAGGCTTTAACAATATGAGTATTATTCTTCCTTGGCTAAATAAGTCTAGGCCCTCTGTATAATTTCTTTATCCTGGATGGAATATAGCAATCTGTGTGCATCTCCTGATCATGATTATCGTTTTGTCCTTAACTATTCGTGTATCAATATTCTGTCGCCTTGTCACCAGTTGATACGGTTTGTGCCTGGTATATACATATAACATGTTTGCATCTATTTGAGTCTTAAAGAAGTCTGCGTAGGTAAATAAAATAAGGGATTACAGGAGAGCACAGAGTACTAGGAGTATTTGTGTGGTTGTTTGGCCCAGCCAAGCATGCACAATAGCTTGTAGATGTGTAGTAGGTTGTGGGGGACAGATCGTGGCCCAGTTAGAGATATACACAGGAGGTCTACGTACTACCTGTGGGCAGTACTACCATTTAGCAATGTTCCTGTTCCTCCAGTAGTTAGTCCTAGCCAGACTGAGAAGGCTTCGGCAATAATGCCAAGTGGGCTTCAGAGGTTTTAGTTTAAGCCCACTGGCCAATAGGCCCAGCTCTAAATTGGCCATGACCTTTTGCTCAGTCTAGATACATGCCATATACAATAGCTACAGCATAAAGGGAGTTATTTCTGTATGTGGCAGCAGCAAAATCATCGGTCTCGTGATTCCAAAGACATCGACTTGCTACTTGAACGCTTTGATCTGTGTCCTGGCCAAGTAAAACCTGTGTCACCAACTTGTAGCGTGAGAATTCAAACTCCTTGGTCTTATCCTTGATCATGCAACAGACCTCCCTGGCCAATCGTGAACAGTCATCCTGATCATATTTAATATTGTGCAATTTGGCATCCAGCACATCCTTCAGTAATTTTTCCACTTTGTGGGCCATAAACTTGTGGTTTCCATCAGGAGACATCTTGTAGGTGTTCTCCCTTTTCTCACCTCCTGCGTTGGTGGATGGTCGCAGGACCACGGTCTCTGACAGATCCGGCCTGCCCCCAGCCACGTTCACCTCACCTCCACTCCCACCTGGCTGCTTCCCTCTACTCCCTGTCAGGTGGCGTCCCATGTTGGTGGCTCCACCACGTGGGACGCCGGTGAAGGATTTACCTGTCCCTGGCGGTCGACGATCTGAAGGGCCGTCTTTGGTTAAAACTCGCCGAGTTGACATTTCAAAAAGGTGTTGAGTCTCTGTGGTAGTCGCACACGTATGTATTGAAAATGAGGAAACACTTCTATTATTTCAGTCACCAATTCAGTCGTCTGAAAAGAAATATAAAGGGATTACATAAATGATACTTAGAGTATAGTTTTAAATAGGCTAGTCAAATAGAAATACAAGAAGGTAGACTACATTCTTATTCACAACCCCGGGTTCACGACAATGCAGAATGAAAAAAAAAGGGGGGGGGCACCTAATGAATGATAGTTTAGGAAACGCTTTTTGATTTGTTCTTTTGTCTTTAATACAAGACAGAAATTCTCTGTAAGGATGACGCGGTCTGAGTAGTAGATACAAAGTGGGGTTTTGAATTGCCGAATCTATTCCCCTGATTAATGGTGCCATCGTGTATTCGCGACATTGCATTTTATTGTACAGGTTACGTAGCTGAAAATATGTACACAATGTGTTACTTAATTCCTTTCATTCTTCTGAACTTCCGTCAATATAGCAGAATTTATATCTCTATCAAAGGATGGTATGGAAGGCCGGTGCGCCAATGCTAATGCCAAAAGCTAATGCCAATGCCTGTCTTGGAAATGCCAATGCCAAAAACCTAATGCCAAATTTAAATGCTAATGCTACAAATGAATGCCGATGCTAATGCCAAAATTCAATGTCAATGCCATCTTTGGAAATGCCATTGCCAGAAATCAAATGCTAATGGCAAATTTCAATGCCAATGCCAGAAATGCATGCCAATTCCAATGCCAAAATAGATGTCTAATAAAGAGGAGCACGTACACCCATGGATCCAATTCACTACCAATTTATGTACACTTTTGGGGACTCCTGGAATTTCAATTCTGGCATTGGCATCTCAGTTTTGGCATTGTCATTTAAAATTGGTATTAGCATTTGGCATTGGTGCACCAAACTTCCATAATATCGGCATTTCAAATTGACATTGGCATTGGCGCACCAGCCTACCATAGTATGGATCATTAACTAAATTTATTGATATGCGGGTGGGGTTGGAGGAATATGATGGGGGCGGGGGATTTATGTACACCCTCTCGGGTGATATAGTCACCAATGTATAGTCCAGGATGGGGATGGAAACAGAAAGGATTTGAGTGATGAGGCGTGAAATGATTTGCAAGTTTTGAATGGTATATGGGTAATTTCAATGTGTTTTCTTGAAAGAGAACGGATTGCATCCTACTTTGACAGGCAAAATGATGAGGCCTTCATTCAGCTATACAATAGCAATTATCCCAAAAGTATCGACAAGGTCCGAAGATTTTGCAAAGACTGAAAGGCCTACACCCAATATAACTGATATATCCCAATCTTACTCATACATATGTGATATGTGCTGGGAGAAGGGACCTTAGTGACCCCTGCATTAAAGTCCCTTTTTGCAGATCGTGTCACATATGCCTAGGAGCTAGGAATCGGTGTAATGAAAAATAGTCTCAAGAGCCTGGGGTCATGTGGGATTATTACAACGTTTTATTCCCAGTGGCACAGAATATATCGTATTGGTATAATGACAAATACAAGAGAAACGGTATTCTAAGTAAGTACAGAGACCTTGTACAACAGTAGTATTATAAGGTCTCTGGTAAGAACTTTCTCTACATTGCCAAATCAAATAAGCTGTATAGTAAATATTGGAAAGTAAACGACCATTAATCATGATAAATCTCTGTGATTATATCCAAACTGGAGCTCATTTCGAAACATGCCACTCTCGTCTTTGAGGGATCCTATATGTATGTTGTGGATAGGCCTATGATATTAGCCAATAGACCGCTGGCCGAGCTCGGGCCAACGTTTCAATGTTTCAACATTAGCGCATGCTTCCATGGATGGAATATCAGAGTGCATGTATTGTAATGCAGATGATGCATCTACATATGTTATTTAGATACTCATTCAATGTGGTAGTGCCAGTATTTTCATTAATGGGTTTGGTTTGTAAATAAGAGTACTGTTCTTTTATTTTTTGCCCAGTAGAGAAATTTAGGTTTGGGATTATTCATAGGGCATTTTGCATTTGCAATGTCTCAATGTACCTTTGCTACCCGGAGTAGACCTGTATGGTATAACATTACGAGTCTTCCCTACGATTTAAACAGGGGGTCGGTTTTAGCATCTTTTGAAATAATGTCCACCCTTCTCCCAAACGGTAGCAAATAGGCCTACTCTATCGGCGATATCGGGATGTAGAGGGGCATGCAGGCGCTTATTCTGGACCTCAAAATTTGCTCAAAAATACGGGGTGCGCCCCCTTCTTTTGGGCCGCCGCCCCCTCCTTTTTCAAATCCTAGATCCGCCACTGTGATTTACTTAGTACAGGTTCAACAGTTTTATAGTGCAAACCCATATTCCTAGGCCCTTCAAACGATTTCAGCTAGCCTTAATATATATATATATATATATATATATATATATATATATATATATATATATATATATATAATTAACAACTGTGAATGATGCAGCAAATAACTTATAACTGAAAATACTCCTAATTATTCCTCATATTCACAAGATGAAAATACTGCCTAAATGAATATCTGCTGTAAGTAACATACAAGTTAAGTCCAGTGCAGGGGGTGAGCTGTGTAAATGCTACTATTATTTTTCAATACAATCTACAATGAAACACGGAATGGTGTAGGGGAAGCATCTCCCACGGCTCCGCCGCCACTGAAAGGGAGGACATTATCGGACAGTAATCATTCCGATGGCGTTACCCTCAGACCCTAGGAAAACGATGTTATTCAATAATCTAGGCTGCAAGCCATTCCTTCGCTATATACATGGCCTATAGAGAACACACTCACTCACTCACCTGTTGGGCTGACTAACTCCTCCAGGGTACTAATCTGAGTGAGCGGTCAGCATTCAGTGAGCTCAGGTACATACAAGAGGGACTTCATCCAATGGGAGGGGGCAATACACTGAGTATTACGTTTTGGCCCTTATCCCACACCCCGGCGAATATATGGCCTGTACACGGGTCACACAACATGGGTTGTCCAATATACAATGTACCTAAGTGTATAGGAAGTTTTTATCAAACAGTTAAAGTCTTGGTTGAATCTAAATGAAGCATAACTCCACCATTTCTATCTTTGTATATTTGTTTTTCTACGGATCTATTATAGATCAGCACACCCCCTGTGTCATTAAAACTCATGACTTCCTTTCACTGTCCTTAACAGATTAGATATACTTCATGTATAATTCTTCCGTGACAGCTACGTCATGCAACAAATCCCACCATGCAAATCCAACAAATTTTTTTTTTCATTAAGATCGCATAGCCCTCATACCATTGCCCGTAGCCTATTTAGCTCATTGGTGCAGCAAGGATACCATGCAATAGAATAGGGCTTCAAAGGTGCATCATCACATCCCTCCTACTCAAACCCCCTGGGGCCTCTCCTCGCAGCAGGGAGCCCAGGGCTGGATATTTACCCCTCACTTCAGAACAGGAAGTTGTGTCTTGTGCCACACATAGGAAAACTTTAACTCTTGTTGCATAGAGGGTGATGTTTTCTTCCATTACACTACTATAGCTCACACTTTATCTGGACAACGCAAATTGCTGCAAACAAAGTTGTGTGTTAATTACCCCCTCCTGCTCTGTCTCATCGTGCACTTGGAGGCTACTATTTTCGTTTGGCTTTAAGTGGGCACCTAATCTCTGGCTTAATCTCTGAGGTAGGAGGTTGTAGGCACTTCGGTCTATACCCAGCGCCGATCTGAGGATTATCCTCCTTCTTACTGAATCCCGCCAAATCATGTATACATGGAATGAAAACCGCCCCAGGAGTGATCGACTGCGATGGAGGTATTGTGCATGGCGACTACCAGAGCTTGGGTATACAGTGAAGGATATCTATGGCCAACCTTCGTAATTTTGTATCCATGAATAGGCATTAAACCGACCCCCTGGGTAGGGCTATATGTAGGTGGAAGACGTAAGGTCTTTAGAGAAGAAGCTTCGCTGGGGGCAGTTTAAGTGTTAGAAACCACGAGTGTTTACATGTATTTAAGGCTGCATCTTAACCCAAATCATACCCTAACAACTAACAACATAAAAATAAGTCTTGGCGTATTTTATTCAGATCTCATTATGCTCCACATATTACAAAATAAGTATATCATAATAAGTCAGTATAGTAGATCACAAGATGTTTCTGTGAGCTGCTTATAGTCAGATGGTTATTATGCAATTGATTCTGTAGAAATGTTCAAAGAGAACTACCAGGTAAAGGAAACATTTAACTAAACCACTGACTTAAACTGATAATGATGGAAAGGATATCAGAGAAACTCGTAGTATATATAGCCAATAATCTATTGTGGACCTACATGTATGTAAAGGTTTGTGGCCTTACGGATCTGGGGGGTTCGGGTCTTACGATTCGAAAGAAAGAGTAAGACGGCAATTCAAGTGTATGCCAACGGTTAGTTTATTTCTTAGTGTACACTCACGGCTGCCGGATGGTATAGAATAAGCAGCTAAGATGGATGGAAAAATGATCTACATGGTGCGGAGGCCTGGAGGGCCTCTGACGTAGCGACTGAGCCCTGGGCTTTATATGAGGACCCAGGTGTTCGTCGTCAGATGTCCCCACAGACCCGGATCGGTGCTGCCACCTATCCGGAACCTGAGGAACGTCCGACGACTCGACTCACCCGCCACGTCAGACGGTACCCAACTCTATGGTTTAACAATGCGTACCTCTACACCACTCCCCCAGACATTTAGGAGGGTGTTATAGTTATAGTAATATTACTAGGATAACATATCTATATGTCTAAACTATTAGTAATAGAGGTACAACCATAGATATAACGTTAACACCAGGTTAGATATTATTTGAATGTCATATACATATATTCGATAGTGTATGTAGTTACAAAATGGCAAAATTGAATGTTCGAATATGATACGAATTAATTAAATGAATAACAGTTATATGTATCGGAACTGTTAATTAGCTTATTATACCATAGGATATCATATCATATATACGGTATAAATAATAAGATAAGTATCATAATTCGTATACATGTGATAGTAACAGTTATGTGTAACGGAACTGTTAACATTAAATACATCATGTAATAACATTCATATGCGTTTGTAGTTATTAATACCACATTTGATTATGTAGTCTTGAAAAAGACTGTTATAGTAACTACACTATCTAATGACATATAATCTTGTAACATCATTGTATGACATAACCATATGGATCCGTTAAGGATTCCGTGAGTAGTACGAATAGAACCATTTGTATTATACACTTGAAAAGAAAAGAAAAAAAAATCACGGTGTAGTAATGAATGTAATGATATATATGATATCACCGTGTACCGGATAACCTTTATAACACCAGATTAATATATTTATGATACAATATGTCTCGCAGGACAATAATAAGTAAGTTCTGGTGTAGTTTATCGGATCTTATATTATAATAATTAACAGTGACTTAAGATCCGTACCAACATACATATATATATACCCGTATTACAATATATAGTACGATGTGACCAGTGTAGTCTATATGTACATACGAATAACATTATAGAAAAATAGACATCTGATAACATGTACAATTTTAGAAAAGATGATAGCTGCTGCTGGAGTCTTCTGCTGTAGCCCTTCGGATGCTCGATGATAGGTGTGGTCAGCTAACCACGGGATGGACGTGCTAGAGTCTATAGTTATTAGGGTGAACACGGTAGATGAGTTTGGGGCAGCTACCCACAATCCTCTAGAAGTGCTAAAGTTCATAGGTAAATCCGAATGGTATAGAATGTAGAAGTGAATTGTAGATCCGGTTCTGTCAACTGTATAGAATCGTAATCCGTTTTAAGTTTAGTTGACATAAGTAGAAATAGTCCAATATAGGCTGGTCCGGAAGTAATAGTAATATATGGTATAAGTCCATTCGGGAGTATAGATGAGTTGTAGAGGTAAATCGTAAAGTCCATCCTAGTAAGTGGTTAGCACAGGTAACAGCAGGAGTCTGGAACTGGCATCCGGATACGTCTGACAGCAGCAAGTCTACTATCGGATTGTCCATAAGTGAAGTTATAAATCCGAATAGACTATTCAGGGTACAATAAGGGTTATACAGCCTGAATTATACAATAAGCTGGTCATAAGAGGAACCCGGAACACATACGATAGGTGTTCATATACTAGTGAAGAAAACATTCGCAGACCTGTAAGGTTCCGCAAAGACTATATCTGGTTATTTGGTGGTGGAGAGAAAGAAAAATTATGGAAAAATAACCCGTAGCATGCTTAGACGGATTTCTTAGCATGCTTCTTCTTAAGAAGAGCTAGAACCGACTCGGGAGTGCTGTCCCACTCGTCGAGGTTGACTCCGAATACCCTCATGAACTTAGTGTTCAAGTTGGTATTCCGGGTAATCTCCTCCTTTACACGTTTCTCCAGCACATGCACGTCCATAGCTGCCTTTTCTTGGGCAGCTGCGGCAGCCTCCTCTTGGGCCTTCACATCGTCCCGAATGAGGGTCTCGAGGCGCTGCTTTTCAGCATCCGCGACCTCCTTCATACACAACAGGGTGTTGTTTAGGAGTCCCTGATGAAATTCTGTGGCCTTCTCACGGACACACTTCTCCCAGTGGGTGTAGATGGCCTTCTGGACATCTGCCTCCCCTTGGCGAGATTTCTCAAACCAAATTTCCGCATTACCGGCCTTAATGGTAATAGCGTCCTTTGGTTTCGCAGGTGCAGCGACAGCCTTGGGAGGAGTCGATGTGGCCTGTGGACCACTTCCGGGTTTGGGGCTTCCGGACACGCCTGCTGATGGTACACAGTAGGCAGGGGGCGTGTTCTGCCTCAATCCCATTTGCAGGTACATGTTCAACTGCTCCTGGGTGAAGCTGACTGGCAGGGCGGCTGGAGCGGATGCGGATCCGGCGGCAGCAGGTGCTGTGGTCTTCATTGGGACAAGACGACCATCCTTTCCTACCACCAAGGTCTGGCTCTCAGGTCCAGGTCCCTGGGTTAAGGACGGAAAGTTACGAGGATTAACTTTCCCAGGCTTCGATACGGCTCCAGCGTATCCGGCAGGTTCGGGCTTCTTGAACACCGGAGTGCCCTGAGCCTGCTCTGCGGGGTGCCTAGCCAGAGGAGACCTGGAACGGTCCTCTGCTCTGACTTTCGGTTTAGCAGTGGTGCTCTGACCATTACCGTTGCCACCACGGTTCTGATCTCTTCTGCTCCTTTCACGAGCTCTCTTTCCCTCCTTTCCGGATTCCTCGCATTTCTGCCAGAGAGACTCGTGCATGTCCAGTTTACCCTTTCCAGGAGTCAGGACTATCATCGCGCGGAGTTTCGAATCCTTGGTCTTCGGAACCTCACAGAGGACTTGGTCCCCCGGTCGGATCTTAGACCAAGCATCCTCGCTCAGACTATCGAACTCCTTCATGAGTTCCTGGTGAAGCTCCATGATGCGCTTCCGAGCCATCTCCAAACCTTCGGCCTGGCATTTCTTCTGGTGTCTCGCCAGATCACTACGTCGGCTGTATTGCACCTTCGTAGTACACTTCTTACCCTTCTTGCCATAACTCGGATCACAAATGTAAACCGGGTGATGGTGGAAGTGGGTCTCGACGAGATGTCTTTGGAACCGAGCTGGAGTGCTCCAGGTCTGGACCGAGACATCACTCACATCCTGGCAGATAGAGAAGGGACAGGACTTCTGGTCGTCACCGTACCACTTCTCTAGAGCCCAACGTAGCTTCCTCCTCTGGGTATAGGTATAGTACCCTTCGGTATGGTTAAGCATAAGCCACATCTTTCGATAGGCCTTGCTCGGATTGGGGTCCTCGTCCGAAAGACGCATCCAATCTTCGTCATCTGACTCATTGTTCTTGTTGATTGAGTCCGGGCAGGCATAGAGGGTAGAGCCGTCCTTCTTTACTCCGTAGGCACAATCGGAGAAGCACGTCGGAATCCGGGTTTTGAATCCGGATTTGGCGTTAGACCAACGTTCGGCCTCGGTTTGAGTTGATGGAGTGGCCTTCTCATCATACTCAACCGAGGATTCGTGCACCGACTCCTCGTCGGACGACTCAACCTCCATGGCGGTACTACCAGTGGTTGAGGTGCTGGATTTCGGCTCGGCTCTAGCAGAATCCGGGAGATTCTTGAGCTTCCGAGCAGCGGATCGTCGGTTCTTACTGACCTTCCAGTCTTCCTCCGGTTCCTGGGTTCCAGATGTGCTGGAGGTCGTGGCTTCTACTGGGGTAGTAGTACTGCCGGTAGCTTGTGTAGCACTGGCTGAGCTCCTGGTGGCAAGCTTCAGGTCGGGGATAGGAGGTGCGGGTACTTCCGCAGCTCTCTTAGCCTCTTCCTGGGCCTCCTGTTCGGCAGTCATACGGCGGACAATAACCGTCCGAAGGGCTGCAGCTCGGTCCAATCCGATTAGTGAATTGTTCTGGACATCCACCAATTCCTGCTCGGTTATGTAGAAACCGTCATCCCACTGCTCGAAGTTAGCAGCGGCTTCCCTGAATTCCTTAGTGGTCAGGTACTGCGGCCGGGTAGCACTAGGGCGTGGGTAGGTCTGTCCTTCGGTATCCCAGACACAGCCTACCCAGTTGATATTCGTAGCCTTGACGTTCCACAGGGACTTGTCAGGCTTCGGATACGCTCCGAGCTCGAAGGCTCGGTTAGCTGCATACGCGGTTTCACAGAAACCAGCGTCCACCATAAGTCCCCGTTGGAACCACGGCCAGTCTTGAAGCCACTCGGGAGGCATCCTGGTCAGCTGTTCGGGAGCCATGACGCCCTCGATAGCTATCCTGACTTTCGGGTCCATCCTGACTGGTGTCCCGTCCGCGTAGGTCACTTGTGCCTGCAGTTCCGGGTGGACATACAGGTAGCGACCATCGTAGCTAGCTGGAAAAGGGTCCGCCACTGCTGGCTTCCACTGATCCTTCAGTCCGTCAACTTGGGTAGTTTCGGACTCAGTTGCTGCGGGTTCAGCACTCGCAGCCCCTCCGGATCCCTCGGCCGGGAGTGGAGATAACAGCTTCTCTGGCTCATTTAGTGAGAATGAGGCCAGCTTCTCCTCGAACGAGCGATCCGTGGATTCCTCCACGTCCATCATCTCGCTCTCTTCCTGTGTAACAGGTGACAAAGCTTCCGGAAAAGCTTCCGCGGACGGAGTCAGCTTATCCAGGTCAACGGATAGCTTGGCTGCAGCTACGGATTCCTCAGCCATGACCGGGGAATCACCTACGGGAGTAAAATACTCCTTTTTCCGGCTTTTACGGCGCCGGGGCCGACACAGACGGAGTCTGCCTACCAGGAGACAGACTCTGAAGAAGCAGCGAGGGGTTTGCTAGCCGGTAAAATCCAAGCAGGGAGCGCGCTCGACCGTCTTGGACGTTACCGAAAACAAATATGGCGACAGGCCAGCTTTCATGACGTCATTTCCCCGCATCCCGCGAGGTCACGAGAGGTCAGCCGAGACTGGACACGGTGACGTCATGCGGAAACGCACGTGCTACAAGCGGAACATAAACAAACTGAATGTTTTTAGGTAATTATCGCTCATGCCGATGACTCGTCTGGGGATTTAAGTGGAGATTATGGAAAGCTTAAGCAAATCCACCGGATTATCCGTCCACTACCCATTGGTACATCATGCGGCGGCGACAAATAAGCCTTTCAGGTCAGTCGTCATCCGTTCCTCTAAATGTAAACATTACACTCGTTGTGTATACAGGTTAGGTCACTGCAGTCCTCTGGGCAATTCGAGGGCTGCGACGAACGTATCTCCCCTTCTCGGATAGTTCTCTATCGGACCTGACAGTCTGAAGAGCTTTTTCTAGGTGTTTCTTAGCCTTAGAGACACCTTTCCTCTTCTTCTTGTCTTCACATGCCGAGACTTTTTTAACTCCCCCACGCTTAATCAGTGTTGGCGCGGGTGTCACTGATTCGGAACACTTTTTAGGCCTACCACGGCCTCGCTTCACTGTAGTGTTCTTTACCTGGTCTATTATGCGATTCTGGTTCAGGATCTTTCCGGAACCTTCACCATACATTTCTGTGGAGGTCTCCCTCCCAGACCATTTCCTCAGTCTGGCCACATTTGACTTATACAGTCGACCAAGGTCAGATTTAATTATTACGGTACAATCACTGATAACTTGGGTTACCGTGAAGGGACCATCCCAATTAGACGCTAATTTTATGTGCCTAAGTGGTTCATGTAGCCTGAGAACTCTATCTCCGGATTGGAATTTCCGATGCTTTAGATCGGTATCATATCCAACTTTCTGCCATTTGGCACTTTTCTCCAAATCGATTCGGACAGACTCATATGCTTTTTTAAATCTGTCTCTTAAACATTCCACAAAAACTACATGGCAAGGTAGTTCCGGGTCCATCCCTACAACTCCAAATACTAAGTCAGCAGGCATTATCAGATCCTCTCCGAATACTAAGAGGTTCGGAGTACAATTTGTACTTGAATGTACCGTACTGTTATAAGCATGCGTCACGAAATGACATTGCTCATCCCAGTCGTCCATATGTTCATTGACGAGTGATTTTAGAACTTGGATAAGGGTTCTATTGAACCTTTCTACCAATCCGTCGCTTTGTGGTCTATACGGATTGGTTCTAGTCTTACAAATAGCTAAGTATTCGCACATACCCTGCCAGAGATTTGATTCAAATTCTCTGCCTTGGTCGCTGTGTAGCATTAGTGGTACACCGAAACTTAGTACCCAGCCTTTTACAAAGGCTTCGGCACAAGTAACTGCTTTGTGGTCCGGTAGTGGAAATACTTTAGTGTATTTTGTGTAATAATCACACACTACCATCATACAGGTGTTATCATTAGCGGTTGTGTTCAATCCACTGATGATGTCTACCCCGATTCTTGCGAATCTAACTCCGAAAAGTTCTTGGGATAGGGGAAGTTTACCCATCCCTGGTCCGGGTTTGTTTTTACAACAATCCGGACAGGTGATTACCTATCTTTGCAAGTCTCTGGTCATGCCAGGCCAGTAATATTTTTTGGAAAGTCGTGCCAACGAACGTTTCCTTCCAAAATGACCACTGGTCCGATGTCCATGACAGAAGTACATAATGTCATGTCTCATGGCATGTGGTATTACCACTTGCATGATTTTCTCACCATTTTTACATGGCTTCCAACGGTATAACACGCCTTTCCGGACTTCAAGCTCAGTCCATTGAGCAAGAAACCTTCTCATTTCTCGATTTTCCAGAGAGACCTCGGGTCTAACTGGACGTATACCCTTTGGTACTAATTGCAATAGCTGCGCAGTTATCGAGTCAGCTTCCTGGAAACGTCGTATGTGATCCATAGACCAATCCAGTATACTGGCAACTAGGGGTTCGAATGGTCTTCGAATCCCTGCTAACACTGCCCTATGAGCTCCACAATCAGTACAATCTGGATTATCACATTTCCAGATTGGTATTCGAGACAAGGCATCAGCATTCAAATGCTTCACTCCAGGTCTATGCTGAATCTGGTGATGTTCAAGCCCATATTCTGATAGATGAGCTAACCATCGGCCTAACATTCCTTCAGCATCTCGGAATTTCAGTAGCCATCTTAAAGAGGAATGATCCGTACGTAATGTAAAGTTCGTTCCCCATAGAAAATGTTTGAACTTCTTGGTATATACGACTACTGCCAACAACTCTCTTTTGGTTGTGCAGTAATTGCGCTGAGTTTTGCTCAGTGTATTGCTGGCAAAGGCAATCGGTACTTCTCTCCCATTTTGGACTTGCGAGAGAGCTGCACCAATGCTATCATTACTAGCATCAGTATCCAGTATGAAATGATCCGTTTCATTCGGATATTGTAATACCGGAGTACTCGTAAACAGGTCTTTTAGCTTTTGAAAAGCAAATTCCTGTTCATGCGTCCAAGGAAATTTTTCCTTGGTACTTCCTGGAGTCCAGTTAGCTATTGCTTGTAATGGATAACTGACTCTAGAATAATTCGGAATAAATTCCCTATAATAGGAACAGAATCCTAAAAAGGACCTCACTTCTTTGGGTGTTCTAGGCCTATTCCAATTCGTAACTGATTCGATTTTCTCCGGATCAGCTTTTATTCCTTCATCACTAATGATGCGGCCCAAATAATTTATGGACTTTCTAAACATGTGGCATTTCTTAGGTTTCAATTTGAGACCATTAGAAATAATACATTCTAGTACCATTTTTAGGTTATTTGAACACTCTTCGAATGTTTTTCCGAAGACTATGACATCGTCAAGATATACAAGACATCTTTTCCACAATAAGTCACTTAGAATTGTTTCCATCATTGCTTCAAATGTTGCTGGTGCATTGCACAAACCAAACGGCATTACGTTATATTGGAATAGTCCAATATGACTCGAAAATGCAGTTTTTTCCATATCTGAAGGGTTCATTCCCACTTGCCAATAACCTGATTGCAAGTCTAGGGTACAAAAGCAACTGTTTCCTCCTAAGGAGTCAATGGTTTCGTCTATTCTCGGTAGTGGATACGAATTCTTTTTCGTTACTCCATTCAACTTCCTGTAGTCTATGCAAAAACGGATAGTGCCGTCTTTCTTTGTTACCATACACACAGGACTACTCCATGGACTATTGGAAGGGACTATTACATCCTGTTCCAACATCTTGTTTATTTCCTCTTCAGCTACTCTCTTTTTTGCTAAAGGTAACCGCCTATACGGTATTTTAAAGGGTTCCGCATCTCCAGTATCTATTTTATGTACTACCTTGTTTGTCGTACCTAGTTTTTCACCAGGTTTGGCAAAGGCAGTCCTATACTGACAGAGCAATTCATAGAACACTTTCCGGTATTCCAGATCTTCTAATGAAGTTTCTTCATACAACTTGAGTAAGTCTTCCGAAATTTCATCATCTCCTGTACCCTTTTGTAAGTTCCTCTTACTATCCGTTACAGTTTCCGAAAGGGTCACGTTTCCGAAAAATTGTCCCTTTTTCAAGTAGATAGTACTGTTTCCGGTATTGGAGACAGGTACTACCGACCATGATGCATTTGCTACAATAGTGTCTGCGGATACTAATCCGATACTTGACAGAGTAGCTACATCCGGTTCTATCACTGCAGGCTTATTGCGCATTGCAGGATCACTTCTCACTAGCACATCACAGGCTACTCCCGGAGGGATTCGCACAGTGTGTGCTACACTAGCCATACTGCTCACTTGTCTCAGTACACACCTAACCTTTACAGGATACGGGTATTTCACACTCAACACTCCTGATTGGGGTTCCAACACAACTCCATACAGGGATGCGAAATCCAACCCGAGTATCCCTTCATCTGCTATATCCGCAACGGTGGCGCTCATGACATAGTCATGTACTCCATCTAATTGTAACTTCACACAAGTTCTACCATATGTTTGCAAGGTACTGCCATCGGCCGTCTGAGCACTTCCTCCCGATTTGAGAGTATCATGTTCATCCGGTATCTCCGGTATCTTGGAGATACAGGAGTGGCTAGCTCCCGTATCCATGAGAAATTCGGCAGATCTTCCGTTAACAGTGAGGCAAACATACCACTGCCTTCCGTTTAAAACAGAGGGCATATCCGTGATGATCGGAACGTCATTGTTCACACCAGGAGTCGATCCACATCCTTTCAGGTATTCCAGACAAGGATGACCCGGGGGCAGGTGGGCACTATCAACCCTGGCTAACTCGTAGCCGCCTGCCTCGTTACTGATATCGGGTTTCCCCTGTGCTCCCGTGGCACCTGTTATATCAGCTTCCCTAACCTTCCGGGTGTCTACAACCACCTCGGTGCTAGGCGAGTTTGCTACTACATGCGAACTATCATCACGGATGGTGATATCATGGCAAGATTTGTCACTGGGATCCCCTTCTTTGCCCCTCGGGAGACCCCTCCCTAGTTTTCCTCTGTACTTATTCCAGAGACACCTTCCTGTCTACGGGGGACAGGTTTCTCAGCCATACATTCAGGAGCGTAGTGCCCCAGTTTCTGGCATCTGAAACATCTCCTTTGAGATTTATCAACTCTCGGTCTCTTTAGAGCTTCTGTTAGTCCGGCTATTAATGTTTCCATCACATTAGTAGGAGCAACAGTGGCTGCCACAGTTGGCTTCGCCGTAGAGGCTACATTGCCAGGATGAGTTGATCCGGAAGCTGTTTTACCAGTAGCAGATCCTCCCCTCCCTCTCGAATGTACCTTCCTATACCGTTTCTGTCGGTAATACTTTCCAGCTACCTGGACTGATCCAATATATTCTCCGTTTTCATCGGAGACATATTCATCCCCCTCATCAGTCTCATACGAATCAACCGGGGCTAATTGGGAATTTTCATATATCGGAGCAGGTGTACTTTCGTATTGAAGCGGAGCTGCTCTTATCGGGTTAGGTCCTAGACCTATCAATCGTTTCTTCATGTCATGTCCATCTATTGATATGAACAGGTCACTGAAGGAAGTATCATCTTTCCAAGAATCCCAAACTACTTGTTTGTGATCCGGATCCCGCAATCCATTGTAGAATTGTATAAACAACTCTTGTAGGTAACAGTCATCGTCATGAGCCCAATTCGGACGCGCTTTTGATAGCAGGTCCTGTAGCTCCAAACCAAAGACCTTGTGAGATTCTTTAGGTTTCTGTGTCCTTTTCTTGAAGCTTACCCATGGATCTTCCCTAACGATTGATCCAAATAGGTATGCGGCACATTCGACCAATTGATCATAGGTGCCGTATAATCCGTAAGCTGCTCTCCATTGGTTGAGAGCTACTTTTCCACCTTTATTCAACCAACAGATCAAATACGGCAGAGCTTCTTCTTTTGTCCAGCCACTGCAATTGACTTCGTCGACAAAAGCTTGGTACCTGTCCTTCCATGGATCATTAGAATCATATGGAGGGGGTATCCGTGCCTGTCTACGTGCCGGATTATTACATCCGCGTAGTCTATCTGCTTCTCGCATGCTCCAGTTCATGACTTCCATGCCATCTGCTCCCTTTCGGTAGCAGTCAATGCCAAGGTTTTGGATACATTGGCTCCTATCAAAGATGGTTTGCATCCCTGCAGGCATGGAAGTTCTTCTATTTGGCTTCCTGCCATCTCCTCCTGATCCTGATCCTCCTGATCCGGATCCTCCTGGGCCGCCTGGAGGGTTCCCTCCTGGTGGACCATTATTATGATAGTTTCCGGATGAACCGCCAGGGCATCCACCGTTGTAACCGGCGTTTCCAGAAGACGTATACCTAGGGTAAGAATTATTTTGATTCCATCCCTGGTTATAGTTATTACCATTTTGATAATTACCACTTCCTGATGGATTATAATTATATCTATATCCATAGGAAGATGTCCTTGGTTGATACGTACCGCTGTTAATATTGTTTTGTGGCGGATTTGGTCTTGGAAAACGTCCATCAGTAGGACCATTACCGAGACCCGGAGGTGGGTTCGGTAGTCTCGGACCTGCTGGTGTACTGTGGCCGGGTTGGGAGAAATATGAAGGTGGTGTTAACATATGCCTCGGTGGTCCCGGTACTCTTGATTGTGCCATGGGTGTATTATTGTTAGTTCCAGTAGCACTATCGTGAGTCGCTTTAATTTTGTGACTCAAATCTGGTATTGGTGGTGCCGGACCTATTGTATCCAGCACAGGAGTTGCTGGTGTAGGTGCGGTTCCATTACCTGCGGTATTATTCGGTTTCTTGTAGATTCCGGAAACTACATTCTTATCAGCCCCATCATCAACGAATGGGTTGTATCTAATTGGGGTTGCATCTTTGGATGTTTTTCCCAACATTGTAGACACCACAGCTGGATCTATATCACCTATAGTCAACTGGGCGGCTTCTACATATTTGTCTAAGGTTATTGCAGTAGTCTGCAATTCCTGAAGCTCATTCGTGAGTTTCTGTCTATCTTCTTCCAGTTGTTTATTGTAAGCTATAATGCCTACCCGGATGGTTTCATTGTCTTCAGCTTGTTTACTACACTGAAGTTTCAATTTCTCTAACTCGCTCTGATAATGGCATATTTCGGATTCGAATTTTGCCTTATCAAGATTTAGTTGATCGTTCGTATCTATGTATGTTTGGATGCGAATGTGTCTATTGTCATATTCCTTATTGAATGACTCTCTCATTTCCTGAAGTTTTAATTCTTCATTCTCGAGTTCCTTCATGTAATCACTCCTTCTGGCTTCGAATTCCTTCCGCATGCCAGTTAGGTCTTCTTCCAGCTGAAGTTTTTCATGGAATACTTCATCTTTAGCTTTGACCAAGGTATTTAGGTTCTCGTTCAAAGTTACATAAGTTTCATTTAACAACAGGACATCCGGTCGTTTAAATTCCTCACCTTCCGGTACCGCATAGGTTAAGTCGCCATCTATAGCGCTGTAATCTAATATTGGTAGTCCGGGTCTGGGTAATCTATAAGGTAGTTCTCCGAATGTTACCCTCTTTGGCATTGGTGCCGAATGTTCTGGATTAGTACTACCACCAACTTCGAACATTGAATTACTTAACTCGTCAACAAGTGATTGTTGGCCTATTAAGTTACCCTGTCTCTGTATGGACTGTTCACGTCATACAGAGTCTGGTAGATTTTCCTCACTATCATTATAGTGGGGTTCGGGATCTCTCCAAGATACAGATTCCGCATCTTGGGAGTTCGAATGGTTTTGGAGCACTAATGATCCATTGCCATTCTCCTGGGCAATTAGTTGCCCTGCTGGGTTAGCTTCCCTAAGGTTATCTAACCCATGTACCAGCCGTTCGGGCGTTATGACGTCCGGGCTATACACCAGAATTAACTGGTCACGGCACCAGTGTAAGGGTTTGTGGCCTTACGGATCTGGGGGGTTCGGGTCTTACGATTCGAAAGAAAGAGTAAGACGGCAATTCAAGTGTATGCCAACGGTTAGTTTATTTCTTAGTGTACACTCACGGCTGCCGGATGGTATAGAATAAGCAGCTAAGATGGATGGAAAAATGATCTACATGGTGCGGAGGCCTGGAGGGCCTCTGACGTAGCGACTGAGCCCTGGGCTTTATATGAGGACCCAGGTGTTCGTCGTCAGATGTCCCCACAGACCCGGATCGGTGCTGCCACCTATCCGGAACCTGAGGAACGTCCGACGACTCGACTCACCCACCACGTCAGACGGTACCCAACTCTATGGTTTAACAATGCGTACCTCTACATGTATATTACATCTAGGGATTAGTGTATAGTAACTGATAATTCATACAATTAATTAGACTTGTACAGTAAGTCAATTATAGCTGAATACAGCATATGGCATGTAGGTAGCATGCAATACAGACTGTCAGTGCAGGAACCCTGATATTACACTGATACAAAATGCACCTGCTGGTACTAAGGACACACCCTTCGATCCCATCCCCACTAACACCCCCACCCCATACCCCGCCACCTGTGTACACTATGGCCATGACACAACAAACCTACCACCAAGTAATGGTGGGGATAACCGTGTCTTACCTTTCCTAGTGAGTTCATGTTTGCTTCCATTATCGCCATGTGTCTCTAGTATCCCCCTACGGAACCAGGAGTCGCGCCGGAGGCTGAAGCCATATCACAGAACAATGTTTGTCTGAAACACCTGGCATCTGTCTCTAGAAGGATTTGGTGAAGGAGAATGGAGGACATACGGTGTTTGCACTCCGTGGTGGCCTCCTGCACTTCCCCCTTCTGCTAACACACCCATCTCATCTTTGGCACTGCTATCAACTGGTCGATAAGCAGTTCCTCTCCATCCCTGCTTTGTCCATTGAGTTGCTCTAGTTGGAGTGCACGTGCCCCTACCAACGAGGTGCTCCCCCAATCCCAATGCAATGTACAGGAATACCAGGTGGAGGGTCAGATTTAGCATATACATGTGAATTGATTACCACAATTAAACTGTGCCAGTGGCAGGTATCGTATCTCTAGACATAAACATGGTTAGTGCTGTGTCGCTAGAACCTATAAAAGTGGCGTGGCAGTGGGAGAAAATCAATAGATTAGTAAAGCTGGTGAAACCTGCTTTGCAGGTGGGTCAGCGTGCCGAAAGCAGTTGCCTGTGAATAATTGATTACATCTAGTATTTATGGTGCCAAACGGAGGATAAGCTTCAGCGCTCAATAGAAGCTGAAGAATATTTCTCTAAAGTTCTGAAACTTTTGAAAAGTGCGTTTCAACTGTTATAGGCTAAATTGCAGGGGGGGGGGTGTTCTATCACCCAATACTTTTCTGCTGCGAAATGTGACAACGAAGGTAGGGGATGGTATTCGAGAGAAGCTAAATCTATTTGAAAAAAAAGTAGAAATAACCCAGCATGGTGTGCGTGCTTGCGTTAGGCAGGCCTATGTAAAAACAGTGTTTATGGATTGAACACTAGTGTTTAGGATTTAAACACTTGGTTAAACACTTTCTTGTCCCACTTTTCTAAATGCTTATTTTAGGTTAAACGCATTCAATTTTAAACATGTTTAACTATGAAGTATTTAACGAAGTGTTTAAATGCTAAACTTAATCTGGACAATGCAAATTGCTGCAAACAAAGTTGTGTGTTAATTACCCCCTCCTGCTCTGTCTCATCGTGCACTTGGAGGCTCCTATTTTCGTTTGGCTTTAAGTGGGCACCTAATCTCTGGCTTAATCGTTTCAACTGTTATAGGCTAAATTGCAGGGGGGGGGGTTGTTCTATCACCCAATACTTTTCTGCTGCGAAATGTGACAACGGAGGTGGGGGATGGTATTCGAGAGAAGCTTAATCTGTTTGAAAAAAAAAGTAGAAATAACCCAGCATGGTGTGCGTGCTTGCATTAGGCAAGCCTATGTAAAAACAGTGTTTATGGATTGAACACTAAACACGTTTAACTATGAAGTGTTTAACGAAGTGTTTAAATGCTAAACACTTAAACACTTCAGTGTTTAGGTGTTTAAATGCTGATGTTTAGAGAATTTGGTGTGTATTTTTAAATACCTTTTTTTGCATATACCTTCAACATTCATGATAATTTGTGAAAGGATCTGCGAAAATGGCCCTTAGTGCATCAAGGTCCCTTTTCCCAGTACATGTCACATTTAATGGTTAGAAATCTATATGGCACTTTGCGTCGGGCGTAGCCTATTAATACTAGCGATGGCTCACTTTGATTATGGTACAGGTAAAGAATACATAGGTTCAAAGAAGAGATAAATATACGAAGGTTTATTTGTACACAAAGTATTGTATTACAAAAAAAAAGAACTGCAGATGGTGAGTCTGAAGCCCTGGAGAAACCGGAGGCTCTCTGATGGACCCTGTGAGGCCCCTAAGTCTCAAAAATCCCTATCCCTAAAAATGATCTGTTTTGGGACATAGGGCCTAGGTCAAGTCCCTCACTGTTAAACAGTCCCTAAATCACAAAACCTTTTGCTACATAGGGGCTAGGTGAGGTCCCTAAATCACAAAAGAACTTGAAAAGGCCCCTAGATCACAAAATCATAGTTTTAACCCACATTGACCAATTCACACATCTTGTGTCTGTCTGTCCCAATTAGGTCAAATCTGGTCACATTAGGTCAGAATAGGTCTAATTCGATCAAGTATTTGTAAAAAGGGTTTAATCGTACAAAATGGGCAAATTAGGTCAAATTGTGTTATATCAGGTCAAAGTATGTCATATTGGACTGATTCCTGATAAGTTTTTGCCCAAAAATTGGCCAAATGGGTGATATCAGATAGATTTGGTCATATCAAGTCAGAATGGGTCAAATTGGAGCAATTCTGGATAAAACAGGTCAAATTTACCAAAGATGAGTCCACTGGGTCAAATTAGATCAATTCTGGTTAAAACAGGAGAAATTGGCCAGAAATGGGCCATATTGGTGAGATCAAGTCATATTAGGTCAAAATGTGTGAACATTGGTCAAAGTAGACCCAATTCTGAAATAAAACAGGTCAAATTCACTAACAAGAAAAATGTGGCAAGGACCACAGATAGGAGTTGCCACTCCATCGCTAGCCATTGCGGGTGACATCACTGAGGCAGCATGACGGCACCAACGACGTCATAGGTGACAGGGAGAAAACCGAAAACATTATGGAGTTGCTACAGTCGCTACGCTCCCAGCCACTGACGCGGCTTGCAACTCCAAAAAATGGGTAAATTGGCAATTTGACCTAATTTTACCCATCTTAATGCATTCACCCCTTTATGACTCAATTAGCCCTAATTTGACTCATTTCGAACTATTTGACCGGAATTGATTCAAACAAGACTTTGACCAATTATGGTCCAATCTTACCTGTTACATCCAGAATTCGTCCAATTTCATCTATTTGACCTCCTTTTACCAACTTTGACCTAATTTAACCCAATTAGCCAGAATTTGTCTAATTTGACCTATCCTGGCCTAATTTGACAAATTTCACCCAGTTAGCCTGTTTTGGATCAATTTGTCCTGTATAAATAACCCAGAAGTGATCCAGTTTGACCTATGGCTACTTGGTGTGGGGACCATAGAGGATGGAAATAACATTGATAATCCTTTTGAAGGATAGGGGTTTTGAGAGATAGTAACTTTTTGAAACATAGGGGCCTGACATATCGTATCTCACAAATGGTCCCTATCCCACAAATATTTGTGAGATGGGCCAAATGGACATGGTCCCTAAATCTCAAAATCTTGTGGGATAGGGACTTTTTGTAGGTTAGGGGCATTAGGTGGGCCCTAAATCTCAAACGGCCCCTATCTTACAAATTGTGTAGAGGCAAGGAGAAAGGGTGCTCCATGCTAAAGGTCAACTTTAAAATTCAGATCACTAGCTTTACAGTGATATATTGCATGAGAAGATACTCCTGTTAGTTTTGGAGGAATACCTTGCTAAATATGGTTAGGTATGACCATTTCGTGAATGTCAATAAGCCCTACATCTCCATGGTCATGAGATACAACTATAATTAGCATAATTTATGCTAAATAGCTAAATTAGCATAAATTTTCATTCTTTTGACCATAACTTTTGATCTAGAAATGATATTTTCATTCTGTTTTCACCATAGTGGACCTTGTGAAACGTTCCTTCAAATAGGATCATCGATTTTCTTATTTAGAATTAATATCATGTTTCCATGGCAACAGAAATCAACAAAAATGCCTATTTTGGCCCAAAAACATTCTTTTTAATGCCAAATATGGAACCTTTCCCCCTAAAATAGAACGTTTTATCAAAAATCATTGAATTCTCCATAAAAAAGTAGCCTATAGCAGTTTTGGGCATATTTTTCTTATTCTAGCCCATAGTGGTGCCCCCTGGTGGCTAAAACAGGTAATAAATCCCGCAGGAACCCCCATTTCTGCTTGCTGGCTCACAATTTTTGAGGCATAGGGACATTTTGAGATGGAAGACGAGGCATCAACATCCATATCACCCAATGATGAAATCACATGACATAATGACATTCATAATCATTACAATCAGCACACAAATCAGAATTAAACATTTCAGTACTGTTAAAGTGCTGACAGTTTCCACCTAGCTGATTCCATAAAGTGCAATGGAGGATGGCTTGGCCCCCTGCTGCCTGTTTCAAACCCCCTTGTACAACAAACACACTAGGCCAATGGTTGGGCCAACATCAGCTTACCATTAGTTACCTATTGGTTAATTTGGCATAAATGTTTAAATTGACCCTGTGTCAGTAGTACATTGGCATCAGCCCATGAAAATATTTGTCATATTTGTGCCCGTCAGCAAGAAGCTAGCCTCTATGGGAGATTTTTAGCACTGGTTTTTGCCACCAGGGGGGGGGGGTACATGGATGAAACAATGAAAAATATAACTAAAACGCTTTTGGCTAATTTTTTTATGGGAAATCCAGTGGTATTCTCATGATCATTCCATTTCTAATGAAAACATTCAACTTTTGGTATGCAAAAGGAACAATGGTTGCCATGGGAACATAGGAAATTGGCATATATGGCAGGTTCTGGTTGTCATGGAAACCACTCCATCATTCCCAATGGAAATATTGCAGAGGTATATGTATATGTGTGTACCGGTATAAAAGGAGCTGTCTGGCCTGGTGGGTGAGTCTTGTCGCTGGTTGTTCCTAAGGTTTCGGATAGATGGCAGCACTGATCCAGACCTATGGGACATCTGGTGACAACCACCAAGGGTACCTATATAAGGCCCTGTGCTTAGATGACTTAGCGCAGACTAACCCTGATGGACAGGTAACAGTCCAAGAGAATGGGAAGGGTACCTTACAAGTGCAATCCCAATCGAATCTCGAGGCAGGTGGTTACACATCCTGGAGACAACCAGGTCCTCACTATGAATCTGATAGTGAGAAAAACATTCCAGATTCTGTAAGGAGAGAACAATTCATACAGAGAAGGACAATTCTCTTTCTGGAGAACTGTGTAATTCTATGTTCGAAGTTTGTGGAAGCACCAACCGGGAACATCAGGCTCTGATGCCAACTAAAAAAGTGACATTCGGAGAACTTCCATATAATGTTCCCAGAACAGGATTACCTATCTGGGACTAAAGTGCTCCCAGAATATCTACATTCCAAATCCTGCCTCCAGTGGATCAGAAATGTTTGGAAACACCCGGGTGCACAGTATGGTGGATCCCAAGCCAGGAGAAATGGATTCTCCTACTTTGGTAACGGACCCAACCAAGGGCAAAACCAGAATGGTTACATCCCAGGGTATAATGGGAACCCGTCATACACTGGGTCATCCGGATATACCGGTGGTTCTGGGGGATCGCCAGGTGGTGCTCCTGTGGGTGGAGGAAATGGACCTCTAGGAGATAATCCAGGTGGATACAGATCTGGAGGGTCTGGATCTGGCGGAGATGGTAGGAAAGCCATATGGAGAACCTCCATGCCTGCTGCCATGCAGAATATTTTTGATAGAAGCCAGTGTATCCAAAATTTGGGCATTGACTGCTATCAGAAAGGTGCTGATGGTATGGAAATTATGGATTGGAGCATGCGAGAAGCCGACCGGCTTCAAGGATGTGCGAATCCTGCACACCAGATGGCTCGGATTCCCCCTCTATATGATCCAAACGATCTGTGGAAGGACAGGTACCAAGCCTTTGTGGACGAGGTTAACTGTAGTGGTTGGACCAAAGAAGAAGCTCTGCCATACTTAATCTGCTGGTTGAGTAAAGGTGGAAAAGTTGCTCTCAACCAATGGAGAGCTGCATATGGGATTTATGGCACCTATGACCAGTTAGTAGAATGTGCCGCATACCTTTTCGGCTCCATTGTTAGAGAGGATCCATGGGATACCTTTAAAAAGAGAACCCAGAAGCCTAAAGAATCTCACAAAGTCTTTGGCTTAGAATTACAGGATTTGTTATCAAAAAATTGTTCTAATTGGGCTCATGATGACGATTGCTATCTGCAAGAGTTGTTCATGCAATTCTATGGAGGATTGCAGGATGAAGATCACAACTGGGTGGTCTGGCACCACCTATTCAGTATGCGGAAGCACCCACTATGGTCCCGGGACCCTTCCAGGTAGCTCCTGTAGAACTTCAGGATGTTAATTCTGAAGATGAATATGCCTCTGATGAAAATGGAGAACATGTTGGTGCTGTGCAGATAGCTGGCAAATATTACCACCAAAAACGGTACCAGAAAGTTGGTCCGAAGGACAAAAGTAAGCAGACTACTAACAAACCAGTTGTTTGCCGAGCATCTGCTGCCCCTGCGGATTTGGTGGAGACATTGGTTACCCGACTAACTGAAGCCTTGAGACGTCCCAGAGTGGATAAATCTCAAAGAAGGTGTTACAGATGTCAGGTATTTGGACATTATGCAGCCGAATATACGGCTGAGAAACCTGTGCATAGAACACAGGGTGATTTGTCTGGTGTAGCAACTGAGGAAAACTGAGGAGGGGTCCCTTGATGGGCAAGCAAGGGGATCCCAATAACATTTCTTGTCATGATATCACCACCTGTGATACAGGTTCACATAAAGTACTAGATTTCCCCAACACCGGTGAGAAGGGAAAGGACCGGAAGGTTGGGGAACCCGGTATAACAAGTGCCCAGGGTGCACAGGGGAAACCTAGTATCGGGAAAGAGGTAGGTAGCTATGAGTTAGCAAGGGTTGATAGTGCCCACCTACCCCCTGGTCCTCCTTGTCTGAAAGGATGTGGTTTGACCCCTGGTGTGAACAATGACATTCCTATCGGGGGAATATGCTCAGACAGCCGATGGCAGTAGAATACAAATGTATGGTAGAACATGTGTGAAAGTGCAAATGGAAGGCATCCATGACTTTGTCATGAGTGCAACCATTGCGGATATTTCAGATGAAGGGATACTTGGGTTGGATTTCGCATCCCTGTATGGTGTGGTCCTGGAGCCTCAATCTGGTATATTGAGTGTGAAACACCCATATCCCGTGAGAGTAAGATGTGTTTTGAGACAAGTGAGCAGTATGGCCAGTGTGGCACATACCGTAAAGATTCCTGCTGGAGTCACTTGTGACATGTTGGTGCGGAGTAATCCGGCCATGCGGAATCAGGAAGCTGTGATAGAACCAGATATAGTAACCCTATCTAGTATTGGATTAACATCTGTGGATACCATGGTGGCTAATGCCTCATGGACAGTAGTACCAGTGCTAGACCTATTTATCTGAAAAAGGGACAGATCTTTGGGAGTGTAATGCTGTCTGAGACAGTTACAGATGGTAATCTTAGATTGTCGGTAGTAACTGATACGGAAGATATCTCAGATGACTTAAAAAAGTTATTCGATGAAACTAAGTTAGAGGATCCTGAACATAGAAAAGGAACTGCTTGAACTGCTGACACTGTACAAGAATGCTTTTGCCAAACCTGGGGAACCCTTAGGGAAAACAACCAATGTCTTGCACAGTATTGATACTGGAGATGCTGATTGCCTCTTGCTAAAAACGAGTAGCCAAAGATGATATTAATAAAATGTTTGAACAGAATGTTATTGTTCCGTTGAGTAGTCCTGTTTGCATGGTGACCAAGACAGATGGTACCATATGGTTCTGTATTGACTACAGGAAGTTAAATGGAATGATGAAAAAGTATTTGTATCCATTGCCACGAATTGATGAAACTATTGATTCGTTAGGTGGTAACAAATGGTTCTGTACTTTAGATTTACAATCTGGGTATTGGCAAGTAGGAATGAACCCTGCAGATATGGAAAAGACAGCTTTTTCTAGCCATGTCAGATTGTTTCAATACAATGTTTTGCCTTTTGGCTTATGTAATGCTTCGGCTACTTTTGAGTGATTTATTGTGGAAAAGGTGCCTCGTTTATCTTGATGATGTGATAGTATTCGGAAAAACTTTTGAAGAATGCTCTCAGAATCTCAAGTTAGTTCTAGAACGAATTATTTCCAATACCTAAGAAATGCCATTTGTTTAAGCAGTCCATAAATTATTTGGGCCGTATCATTTCTGATGAGGGAATTAAAGCTGATCCGGATAAAATCCAATCAGTTGCGAATTGGAGTAGACCCAGAACACCAAAAGAAGTACATCGTTTTTGGGATTCTGTTCTTATTATTGGGACTTCATTCCGAATTACTCTAGAGTCAGTTATCCACTACAGATTTTAGCTAACTGGACTCCAGGCTGTAAAGAGGAGAAATGTCCTTGGGGACATGAACAGGATCAAGCATTCCAAAAGCTAACAGATCTGTTCACGAGTACTCCAGTATTACGATATCCAAATGAAACGGATCATTTTATACGGGATACGGATGCTAGCAATGACAGTATTGGTGCTGTTCTGTCACAGGTCCTAAATGGAGTAGAAGTACTGATAGCATTTGCTAGTAATACGCTGAGTAGAACTCAACGTAACTATTATACAACTAAAAGAGGGTTGTTAGCAGTAGTAGTGTATACTAAGAAGGTTAAACATTGCTTATGGGGAACAGACTTTACCTTGCGTACAGATCATTCTTCCTTAAGATGGTTGTTGAACTTCCGGGATGCTGAAGGAATGTTAGGCCGATGGCTAGCCCATCTGTCTGAATTTGGACTGGAACATTATCAAATTCAGCATAGACCTGGAGTGAAGCATATTAGTGCTGATGCCTTATCTCGGATACCAATCCGGAAATATGATAATCCAGATTATACTGATTGTGGAGCACATAGAGCAGTTTTGGCCGGGATCAGTATACCAGGTGAATCCCGAATTGCCAGTGTATTGGAATGGTCTATGGATACCATCAGAAGCTATTGCAATTGGTATCTAAGGGTGTGCATCCAGCTAGACCAACAGTCTCGTTGGAACACTGAGAGAAAAGAAGATTTCTTGCTCAGTGGACCAAGCTAGAAGTCCGAAAGTGTATTCTATACGTTTCGCGCCTTGCATGTGGTCCGCCGCGTATTGTCATCATGTCCAGTCACGGCTGACCTCTCGTGACCCCTCTTATGGAGCATGGAAATGATGTCACGGGTCTCGGTGTGAAGCCATATTGTTTTTGGCAAGCAATCAAGGTGGACAAACTTTCGTCCGCTCTCTGATTTCTTGCTAAAGGCATTGCAAACCTTAGAGTCAAGTTCCTTGGAAGGCGACTCCATGCTGTGCCAGCTGGTGACACCATTAAGTCAGTTAGGAGGTTTAATTACCCTCCCGTAAACCCAGATTATTACAGGTATGGCTGAAGAATCCGTCATGGTGGCCAAGCTGTCCGGGGATCCGAATAAGTTGACACCAAGTCAAGTGGCACTTCCGACCTGGGGAACCCTGTTTTACCGCTGTCTTCACCCAATGAGACGGATGAACCATCTGGACAAGATGGAGGATCGGCAGAGCCTTCGAATGGACCAGTACATCTCAGGATACCACTGGATAGGCCTCTGCTCAGCAGGTCAATGGGACCAAGGATGATAAGGCTTCGAAAGACACTCTGACTATAGAGGACTCTGCTTACCCGGCAGTCTATGACGGAAGGTACTTGTATGTACACAATGACCTTCAGCAGCAACTTGATGCCAAGGGTAAACCAATTCAGTTGGACCTGGCTGTCCATGCTGCTATCGAGGAGGTGATGCCTATACATCAACTCGCGAGGACCCTTGAGTGGCTTAAGGATTGGACTTGGTTCCAGTGTGGCCTGATGGTTGATCAGGATTTCCACAGTGTTGTCCACTCAACAAATAGAGCCAATAACATGGGGGTTTATCCACGTCCAGATAGATCCAAATGGAGGATGACTCAGGAGGATGTGGACTGGGTAGGATGCCATGAGGAAACGAAAGGGTATACCTATCCGCACCCTAGGACCATCATGTACGACCTGCATACCCTACAGGAGTTTCATACTGCCGCCTCTGAATTTAAGAAGTGGGATGACGGCGTCCATGTCTTTGAATCCAAGAGCGCTAACACTGAGTTGCAGTCTTTACTGAATGTGGATGGAGGTAGTGCCATACACATCATCATCCACCGGTGTGTCCAACAAGAGGATGAGGCACTGAGACAGTTAAGCAAGGTTGAGGAAGAGCGGAAACTTCAGGAAGCTAAAGATCCTCCAATCCCGGACCTTAAGCTGTCGAGTAGAGGTTTGGATTCTCCTAAGCCCTCTACTAGTGGTGCCTCTGCCACTGCTTCTGCTTCCAGCAGCCCCAAGGATCCGGGTAAGGCTTCCTCCAAGAAGCCTAAACCGAATCCTAAGGTGAAGGAAGAGGAGTCAATTGGCAAGGATTGGCAGACTTCCAAGTCTCGTAGGTCAGCTGCTCGGAGGTTGAAAAACCTTCTGGATTCTGTCTGAGCATAGCAGAAGTCAAGTGCTGCTGCTAGCGCTAGCCATACAGAGGAGTCTATGCAGATAGACGAATCTGTGGAGGAGTCAGCGACTGACAAATCTCTTGAATATGATGAGGACACAGTCCCATCAAATCGAACAGAAAGTGAGCGCTGGGCTAAGTCCAGATTCACAAACCATAGTGGTCGGTGAAAAAAACATAAATGCTATAAGGAACTCAGGACTGAAACAGAACTCAAAAATTCCCTCTATAACCGATTTAATGATAAAAGTGTCACATTTCTTGGGGTATCGTTCAAGAAAAATATTTATTTGCATTATCAGCAATTATTTAGGGAATAAGGCACGGGTCATGGCCATGGGAGTGCTGTAGACTGTATTGAGACATCGAGGCCCCTCGATGTCTCAATCCAGTCTAGAGCCAAGACCTAGTGCCTTATTCCCATTATAACACAGGAAAATTACACATCAGCCACTTAATATCAACTTTGAAGTCTAAAGGTGAGATATAGTTAAAACCTCCTATTTGAGACTTACCTGTAAGTTGAGGTATAATCAGGATTATACCAAGGGAACCTGGCGGTTCAGGGAATACACTACAGGTGACATCCGGTCACGTGACGTCAGTCCTTAAGAGCCTGTGAAGGGGGGGTCAACTAACTAATACCTAACCATACTAGGGGTAAATTCCAATAACCCCCCCCTATAAATTAATCTGAGACATCATGATTAACCGAGGGAGGGAGCGGTAGGGTGTGTATTCCCTGAACTGCCAGGTTCCCTCATTATAATTCTGATTATACCTGAACTTACAGGTAAGTCTCAAATAATCTTAAAATTATCCCTCGTCTCAGGGAATACACTAGAGGTGACATCCGATCATGTGACGTCAGTCCTTAAGAGCCTGTGAAGGCTAACTAATACCTAACCTTACTAGGTGTCAATTCCAATAACCCCCCCCCCCCCATTAATTAATCTGAGACATCATGATTAACCGAGGGAGGGAGCGGTAGGGCATGTATTCCCTGAACCGCCAGGTTCCCTTGGTATAATCCTGATTATACTTCAACTTACAGGTAAGTCTCAAATAATCTTAAAATTTTCCCTCAGAAACCTTCGGCAATCGACTTCCCTGAACAGAAAACACAACAATGTATTTACAATCAACTTATATTGTCTGGGACAATTAATGTGGATGATATATATACCCACATAAGACAATAGCTTGTCTATCCAATAAGTCCAACTTGACTTACAAAAAACATATATGACATCTTAAGATGCAATTAACCGTACCAATTCTAAAATTACAAAGTTCAAATATGTGCAAAAGTCAACATTCAAGCCTTACCAAAGGCAACTTCAGTTTAAGTCAGAATGACTGACCCCGACAATGTCTTCTATCGATTCGTGATAGAACTGTGCGAATGAAATGGACTGGCGCCACCCAGCCCGTTTCATTAACAGGTTCAAGTTGCCCCCCACCCTGAGGAGCCCCGAAGCTGAGGCTCCTCGGGTGGAGTGCAGCTTGTACTGCTGCACATCTATCCCTGCTAATGCTAACACCCCTAACACCCATCTTGATAGAGTGTCTCGACCTATCGGTAGATGTGGTTGTATATAACTGATAAGCAACTGCGTCTCTTCAGATCGAATCACCCTTGTTCTTTCAAGGTACTGTTCCAGGCACCATACCATGCACACCCTAGGGTTTACATCAAATTTCCAAAGTGCCAGTGTGTTCAGCCAATCACCTTGCCGGTTGCTCTTCAGTAGTTTCATCATGCTGAACACTGCTTTGTCCTTAACAGACATGCTTTTGATTGACAGATTTACTATGGTCTGTCCCCTCTGGGATGTCAGTAAGACGCTCAACTTCATTAAGAGTTTCTTAAATGAGACTGTTGCATTGCCCCACTGCTGAATAATGTCAAGTACCTTACGAACGTCCCAAAAGGTGTGGTAGCGGAGACCCGGTGGATTCATCTCATATGCTCCTTTGATCAACAGTTTGACTACCTGATGTTGTCCCACTGGTTTGCCATTGAAATAATTACAAACCGCAGAGAGAGCACATCTGGCTGCATTCAGGGCCTGGTAACTTTTACCCTCTTGTTGCAGTTTTGAAAGGAACTGACACACTTGCTGGATAGTAGGCTGGAGCACTGGAATGCCCCTTTCCATGCAGAAAATGCACCAGTCTTTAAGATAAGTCGTATACGACTTCCTTGTGGCAGGTCTCCTGGCATTAACTGCCAGCAGGATAGTATAACTGTCAAATCCTCTTTTTACCAGTTTCTTCTTTAGAAGGAATGATAGACCACCAACGGGGTACTTTGTAGCCTTAGCTTGTTCACGGGCTTTCCACGATGACACAAGTTTCCTGTCTCTCCTTAAGCGAAGTCTTCTCCAATTGGTGCATTGGAGCCCGCCTTTGAATTACGGATCCCAGCAGACTGAAAGGAGGAAAAATATACATGTATTTTCCCTCCATGAGATTGACAAGGCATCTTTGTCCCAGGTGCCAGGTTGTGGCCCCCAAGACACAAAACATGGCAATTAAGCATTAGCACGAGAGGCAAACAAATACACTTCTGGTGTGCCAAAGATTTTGCAAACCTTGTTGAAAATTTTTTGACTCAATTCCCATTCCAGATCTGGTAAAAAGTGTCTTGACAGGTAATCTGCCAACATATATCCCTCTCGGAACACCAGTCCCAGATTTGCTTTGCCAACTCATTGCATTCAACAGATTTGATGCCACCCATTTTTCAGACACACGCCAAAGCAGTGGTGTTATCAGTATGAATTTTGACATTGACCTCATGTTCTGGTACTAATGCTTGTAATCCTAATTGGATTGCCATCAACTCATGAATGTTACTGTGAAAATTCACTTCCTCCTCCATCCAAATACCTTTGGTGGTTGTCTCACCCCTGTGAGCCCCCCACCCAGTGCATGAAGCGTCGGTGATGATTTCAAAATCAGCACCCTCATTTCTAATCTTTTTGGAAGCAGTCGGAATGTTTTCTAACCACCAGTTGATGTCATCCATACCATTAGGACCCACAAACATTTCTGCATCAAAATTTCCTTTATTTTGTTCCAGAGCTAGGTTCTTTTCTCTCTCAAGACCCTTGATGTGTGCCAGCCCATACTGCATGCCTGCAGGCCATCATCAGACCAACAATACCAGCAATATCTCTTATTGGTTAAGGCTTGGGACCGTTAGCCAAGTTCCAGACAGCCATGTTGAACTTGTCTATCTTGTCCTGTGTGGGTCTCACAGTCATAGTCTGTGAGCTCAACAGGAACCCCAAGAACACAATTGCTTGTGTAGGCATGAACACTGATTTATCAGGAGGCACAACAAAACATGGAGAATCTAACTCTTGTCCAAGCCTGTCAGTAGTAACCCTACACTGTTCTGCTGTATCTCCCAAGATAAAGGAGTCATCAATGTATTGAAAACACTCGTGACCTCCCTCTCTCAGGTTGGAGAAGACTAGATTCAGAATTTTTGTAAAAATTCTCGGGGCACAGGCCAAACCATTGGGCATGCCCTGTAACTCATACAAGATTACTTTCCAGTAGAATCTCAGAAACTTCCCACCCTCTTTTGACACCAAAACAGAATAGTAAGCATCCTTGAGGTAAATGGATGCCATAAAGCATCCAGGTCTCATCATTTCAACAGCAGTGTTTGAAATGTGTATACTCTACACTGTCATTCATTTTTTACAAATTCAGAATTAGTCTGTACTCACCATTGGGTTTGGGCTTCACAAACACATTAGAAATGAATTGACCTTGAACTGGTTCCACGGGAACTATGACACCTTTTGTGAGCAACTTGGCAATCTCATTGTCAACATGCTCCTCTTTCTTTGATCCCAGATCATAAGGGAAAGGCACCATTTGTTGAGTTGGTTCCAACTTCTCAAAAGGTATCTTCACCCCCTTAACCATGTCCAGGACCCAAGGTTCATTAGTTATCATGGACCAGCGGTCTACATATCTAGCAATACTACCAGCAATAAAATTGCTGAATGATTGAACTGTAGGGGACTTACCTGCTCTGCTAAGGACCCTACTTCTGAAAACTACCTGCCACTGCTGGCGCTGGTACCCTGGGCCATTCATCCTTGGTGCCACATTGTGACCCAACTGGGGAATCACAAACGGAAGCCTCATGCTGGCTAAAGGGTTGAAGACCCTGGGCTGATGCTGCTGCCTCTGCTGGGGAAACCCCCGCCTGTGCTGCTGTCGGTGGCCTTGCTTGAAGCTACTCTTAGCTTTCCCTGGCGCTGCATGTTGCTATGCTGGTTTCTCAAGCCATCTTGTGTGCAGAATCCACAGTTTTGATTTCCTCCTCGAGATTACCTCCGAATAAGAACTTCTGATCATCTCCACCATCCTTGAGAAAGTGTTCCCCATACTTCACAACTACCATGGGCTTGAGCGCCTCCAATCTACGAGCAGTGATAGCTTTGATTGTACTTACAGACAACTTCATACAGTCATTAAAAGCCTCACTCAGGTCATCCAACTGGCTGTCTTCATCACCTTGAGAGATCCACAGATCCATGATAGGCACAAAAGCCAGCATGGCCTTTACCAGATGCACTTGAAACTTCTTCAATGCTTCCTCAAGTTTGAGAAACTCAGAGTTCTTGCTTTTATTAATGAGAACCTTAAGCACTGGTTCTAACTCTGGTACTACTAAGTGGCCAGCCTTCTCTGGCTGTGGGTACTTGCTATGCATCATTTCCAGGTCGGATCTGGTCCTCTTCTCCTTGAACATTGAGTTTAGAAATTCAGCCACGAAAGGTCTGATATCCTTTCCTTTCTTCCCTTTCTCTTGTTCCTGCTCCACACACTCTTTCATGAGGTTGTAAAGTTCACCAGAAGGCGTAGGTTCCTCCTTAACTTCCTCATCTTCTTCCTCTTCCAAGAGGTCAGTGGGTATATGCTTCACAGCTTGCATCAGTAGACTGCCCAAGAATTGGACCATCATCACCAATGTGTCTAAATTCTGGAACAACGACTGGAAGTCAAAGCCTTGAGCACCAGAAGTCCCTGCAGTAGATTGGGTCACAGTACCTTAAGTTTCGGTATGACCAGCCCCTGACATGCCAATGGACTCATTGGAGTCATGCATCTGAATGTCAGATCCATCCTCACTAGAGTATGTTTAATGAAGACAGATTTAGAGATTTTTTAAAATCATGTGACTGGAAACCCTATTATAATATGACTGATGATCCTGATATATTATGGGATATGTTATTGACTCCTTTAATTCAGTATTTGGACACTTTTCACCCTCTTGTTGAACGATACATTAAAAAAAGTAGGAGATCATGGATTGATGATGAAGTTATGGATTTGGTATTTGAAAGAGAAGGATGGTAACGTCTCTATAGTGCCAATAAAAGTGCTCAGAAAAAGCAAGCCATAAAGGATTGTCGAAGAAAAATAAGAAAGAAAATTAAAGCAAATCAAATTGGTGGTGTCATGCAAGAGTTGCAAGTATGCTATGGTAATCCAAAAAAATTCTGGAAACACATAAATGACTTGTTTTAAAAATTCTATTGTGTATCCAGACATGAGACATCACATAACTGGTGCAGATGTAACCTCTAATGATGTATGTGAATATGTAAATGACTATTTTTGTAATATTGGTAAGGATCTGCATATTGCTGCTGTTGAAACTGATCAATATCTTGTGGATAATAATCTGGATATAGATGAACTATTGGCAAATGAACTTTCTAGATCAGAATATTAAGGTTAATAAGTTGGATGTCCATTTTGCTATAAAGGAAATTGACAAAAATAAGTCATCAGGCATAGACGGAATAAGGGGAGATATACTACATTGTGCATTAAATCAATTCACTCATCTGATACAAATTAGTCTGGACACAGGAATTTTTCCAAAATGTTGGGCAATGGCAGACTTAGCAATGGTAAAAAATTGGAGACCCATATCAATACTACCAATGCCGTCTAAAGTCTTTGAGAAAATTATGTATTATTACTTATGTGAAAGTATGAAGAAAAATGGTACTTTTTGTGAAAACCAAAATGGTTACAAAAAAGGGACAGGTACTGGTGATGCCACTTTTGACTTTGTTAATGAGCTTTATGAATGTAGAAACAATGGTCTGATAACAGGGGCCCTATTTGTAGACTTCACTAAAGCATTTGACAGTGTATTACATTCAAAATTGCTAATTAAACTCAGTAAACTTGGTTTGAGTAAATCTAATTTTCTATGGTTTAAAAGTTACCTGGAAAATAGAAAACAACAAACTAGCTATGGTAATAAATTGTCCTCAAACCAAGATATTGATTACAGTGTCCCCTGTTGTTTGTCCTATATATTGATGATGTTGTAAAGGTCTTAAAAAAATGCAAGATTAAACTGTATGCTGATGACATTGTGATTTATAGTTCTAACAAAGATGTAGACTTGGTTTAATGAGAATTTGAATGAAGATGTAATTAACTTTAAGCGTTGGGTTATCGAAAACAGACTAACAGTAAATCCAACTAAAACAAAATTGATGTGGTTTTGTAGTGCTCATAAATTAAAAAGATGTCCGGATTCTACTATAGACTTCAATGGCAGCACTGTGCAAACTGTCACCTTCTTTCCATATCTAGGTGTACATATTGACAGTAAACTTAGTTTTGATAAACAGATTAAAATTATTAAAAGAAATGTAAGCAATAAACTATTTAGGTTTGCTAAGTTAAGAAAGTTTTTAACACAAGAGCAAAGTGTAAAGATATACTGTTGTACAATCAGACCAATTATAGAATAATGTTCATTTATAAGTACCAGTTGTAATGAGGTTGGTCTTGCAGCATTACAACGACTTCAAAATAGAGCTCTTAGAGTTCATCTGAAATGCAATATTAGACGGTATAGTGTGAAGGAGTTGCATGAAATTTGTAAGGTCCCAGTGTTAGAGAAAAGATTTGACATGCTATTATTATGCTTAATGTATAAGAAATCAAAGACTGTGTTAAATAGACCACAATCTTATAATACAAGCTCTCAAAAGAAGATTGTTTTTGAACTACCTAGGGTTATTACTAGACACTATAAAAGATCGCCATGATGCCTCCCATGATGCCGCCCGTGCCGCCCTGGGAATCCAGAGGGCCGACTCTTTCTGTGCTGCCAAGAGACCGATGCCGCCGGTGCCGCCCGTGGTGCTCCTGATGCCGCCTGGACCGCCCATGCCGCTGACGCCACCCAAGAGGCCGCCTGTACCGCCCGTGCCGCCCCGGGAATCTGGATGACCAGTTCTGTCGGTGCTGCCCGGGGGACCGACGCCGTCCATGATGCCGCCCGGGGTACCGAAGGAGGTGAGGAAGCTATCCCTTCCGGGGCTAACCACAGGGGGGGAAATGCCCCTAGCCTGGGGACGGTCTCTAAGGGGGGGGCAGGTGCCTTCACCTTGGGGGTTGAAATAGTACCTCCTGCCCCCCTTAGGGTTACCCCTCCTTCAGGGAAAGGAGGATCCGCGCACCCCAGCGCCCCTTCTTCCAGAGTGCCTAGTCCCGATTTAGTCATGGGGACCGTCTGCCCGTTCCGTTTTGAGCACCCATCACGCTGAGGGTGGCGGAACTCCCCCTTCCGCTTCCTGCGTCTAGGAGAGGGACACCTTCCCCCCACTACGAGCTTAGGTACAATTCCCATCAGACAGGAGGCGGAAAGAGACGGGTCCTGCCGGAGGCGCCAGGAATGGCATGTCACCGCAACCAGAATGTAGTGGGAGCCTGGCCCGCTCAACCTGTCCCCTTCCAGCCTCCCTCTCTCTGGAGGTCACCGGCAGAAGCTTATGGAAAGGAATGATGAGGAGTCTCTCTTCCCTACCCCTCGGCGGCAGGCATGCCACCCCACATACCGGAGATCGACCCCTATCCAGGAGCGGCCGGAGACTGGCGGGGTACACCTGCGATCGCACCACCTGCCATCAGGATGCCAGTGGGCCCTTATGGGGAAGCCTTTTTCAGCACAAGTGGTGCCGATAAGGACCAGAAGAGCGGTGGCGGTGGGTCAGGGGAAGGTTTCGTGAAGGAGTGGAACAGAGGGGATAAGCTATCAAAACCCATATTTATGCCCGGGAAGTTCGATGGATCCGGTCATCTTACGGAGTACTTGGCTCACTTCGACCTGTGTAGGCGCGCCAATGGGTGGGACCACAAGACGGCGGGAGTTTTTCTTGGCCTGAGCCTCATGGGAATAGCAAGACGGTTGTTAGCAGGGATAGTGTCTGGTACTGCGCATGGTTACCTGCAGCTGAGGGAAGCGCTGATCGCCCGGTTTCAGCCACCCAACCAGGCTGCCATGTACAAGGCGATACTCCAGGCTAAGGAGAGGGTAAAAGGGGAATGCCTCCAAGCGTATGTGAACGAGATCGAGCGGCATACCCGCATGGCGTATCCCGGTGCTGACGTTAACACCATAAACGTCATTGCTAAAGACAAATTTATAGACAGCTTAAAGGATCTGGAACTACAGAACTGGATCCACCATGGGACCCCCGAGACCCTAGTTGATGCTGTGCAAATAGCTCTGCGGGGGGAAGCAATCTTGAGGCCCGCGTGCAACTCCGGGAGGTTCATGCTGTGGATAAAACCATGGCTGAAGAACTCGCCCAGCTTAGGGCTGAATCCGCGAAGGAAAGGGAAGCCAACGCGGCCTTTCGGGAAGCCTTCAAAGAGAAGGGGGGCCGCGGCAGCAACGGAGGAAGGTCAACCTCCAACTGAGCCTCTTCCGGCTGGTCCCGTAACGGAGACCTACGCTGCTACCACTGTGCGGCCATGGGCCACATGCGGGCTAACTGCCCCGCCTGGAAGGCATTGGTAGAGGTCGCGGAGAAACAGGCCACCTCCACAGAGACACCATCGAAGACGGTGGAAAACTAGATATGACCCCAGAAGATAGCCGTTCTGGGGTCGGCGAAGAAATAGTTTGGCAGGAAAGCATGATAATCCCAGGTTGCTTGGAGAACGGTGGTTCAGGGCTGCTGGTAGAGGAAAGAATGAGGGGGTGCTCCCTGGGGTGTCTGGTGGACATGGGAGCCGCTGTCAACATTCTCTCTTTGGCGTGGTGGCAAAATAATGGGGAACCTGGCACCAGGGAAGATACTACAGAAGTGTTGTACTCGGTGGAAGGACGACCGTTAAAACTTCATGGGAGGGTGAAGTCCCGACTGACGCTGGGGGGTATCGAGTGGGAGACGGTGTTCGAACTGTCTGACAGCGATAGTTGGGATATGGCGCTAGCCTCCCTGGAGCCAGTGCAGAGGAGGACTGGAGTAGAATCCAGAAACGTTCGAGAATGCCGTATGGTTAAAGCGCATCCGGGGGTACCAAACACCGATGAAGGGCCCCCCACCCAGAGGAGGAGGAAGTTATTAGGCGCTTGGTGGAAGGGGTAGAAGACGAGAGAAGAGGTGAAGTGGCTGACCTCCTTCGTCGGCATCGTAATGCCTTTCAGATGCGATCCAAAGAGACGGGCCGGGCCACGATGGTGCAACACCGCATACGAACGGGGGATCACCCCCCAATCAAGCAACCACCCAGACCCTAGCGCCGCACCGGGTTCCCTAGTAGATGGGGAAGTGGACAAGATGTTAGAGGCGGGCATCATTGAGCCGGCACGGGGCCCCTGGGCCTCCCCAGTGGTCCTGGTGAAGAAGAAGGATGGAAGTATAAGGTTTTGTGTCGACTATCGCTGTCTCAACGCAGCCACGATAAAGGATGCATACCTGCTCCCTCGCATTGAAGATTTGCTAGACACTCTGGCAGGCTCCCGCTATTTCAGCACTATGGATCTTGTGAGCAGATACTGGCAGGTGGCCATGGCGGAAGAGGACCGGGAGAAGACCGCCTTTTCAACACACCGGGGCCTCTTCCAGTTTACAGTTATGCCCTTCGGCCTATGCAATGCCCCTGGAACTTTCGAAAGGTTAATGGAGGTGGCCATGCGAGGTTTACAATGGTCTTCTTGCCTGGTCTATCTCGATGACATTGTTGTCTTCCCGCGGGATTTTGATAGTCACCTACGACGCCTGGGGGAAGTGCTTTCCTGGTTGGAGGTAGCAGGGCTCAAAGTGAAACCTTCCAAGTGCCACTTGGTGCGGAAGGAGGTTGCGTTTCTGGGCCACGTGGTTAGTTCCCAGGGGATAGCCACGGATCCCCTCAAGACAGCCGCGGTCAAAAGAATGGCCCACACCAGAGAGTTTGACGGAAGTGAGGAGTTTTCTCGGCCTGGCTGGGTACTATGGGGCCTTCATCCCTGACTTTGCTACTCTCGCCAAGCCACTCACCACTTTGGCAGAGAAAGGTCGGATATTCCGGTGGGATGAGGCTTGTCTGGGTGCTTTCGACACCATACGATGCCTTTTCACAGAGTCTCCCGTCCTCAGCTATCCACAGGAAGAGGGACAAATCGTCCTGGATACAGATGCCTCGGACACGGGCCTCGGGGCCGTATTATCTCAGGAATAAGGGGAGACTGAGGTAGTGCTCTCCTATAACAGTCGCACTTTAACCAAACCGGAACGCAATTATTGTGTCACGCGCCGAGAGTTACTGGCCATCATTTTCGGACTGAAAAGATTTTGACACTATCTCCTGGGCCGACATGTCAGGATTCGGATGGACCACGCGGCACTGAAGAGGGTAATGGCCTTCAAGGAGCCGGAGGGGCAAGTAGCCCGGTGGCTCCAAATTCTGGACATGTACGACTACAGTGTCGAACATCGGCCTGGACGCCTACACGGGAACGCTGACGGCCTTTCCCGAATTCCGTGTAGACAATGTGGTCGGTCGGAGGGAAACAATGATGGAGTACCATCCGGTGAAGGGGAGTCCAGCATCCGCACCATTACCCGCCAGGGGTCCCGTGATCCCGACGTGGCTGAAGAGATACGGGAGGAATGGGTCCGCGATCAGAAAGCTGACCCCCTTATAGGAATGGCGTACCAGTGGACAGAAGACAATTGGCCGGGGCAGCTTATGCCCTTCGTTCGTTGGCCTCCCAGATGAGCCGGCTAGTGCTGAAAGAGAGACTATTGGGAAGGTGGTGGTTCGTTCCCAAGGGAGAGCACCACTTCCAAGTCTTGGAGGAAGGAGGTTTTTTTGGGGGGGTCACGGGGGAGGGATAATCGGCCATTTTTGTCGGGACAGGACCCTGCGATAAATACAGGAGAAGTGGTACTGGCCCGAGTTTTGCAGGGAAGTAACGTATTGGGTGGCCTCTTGTCCGACATGCCTGGAAAGGAATCCCCCCTCACCCGAGCCGAGCCAGAATGGGGCATGTTCCCGTGGGAATGGTAATGGAGAGGGTCGCCATCATGTGCGACTACTTCACCAAATGGGCGGAGGCGGTAGCCTTACCTAACCAGGAGGCTGCCTCGGGCTCTGGTAGAAGGGCTAGTATGTCGCTTCGGATCCCCCGGGAGCCTGCACTCCGATCAGGGGCGTAATTTTCAATTGCACCTCTTCCGAGAAGTGGCACTGGCCCTTCTGGGCGTGAAGCAAACGCGGACCTGCGCCTTCAATCCGAAGTCAGATGGACTCATGGAAAGAGCAAACCGGACAATCGAAGCCCTCCTGGCCGCAGTGGTGGCTGATGACCATGGCGATGAGCAGCTGCCGACCTGGTTTCGCGAATTCGATGCATTTGAGGGGCAGGGTGGTCCCCGAGAAATTTTGGAGTAGGGTGATTTCTCTTTTTATGGGTATACTATGGGTGTGGGTGGTTACTATTGCAGAGGTAATTTTTCTTAATATGTTAACTGTTGCCATGGTTACCAATGCAATTTGGTACAATGTCAACAATTGCTCGGTTGTCGTACCTACTTGCAGCACAGGTACAATTCTGTTATCTGACTATCTATTGTATGTCCATTTTGTGCACCTACATACCCCCTATGTACACCCCTAATTTCACAGTTGTGGCATGTATAGGTACAGAGCTACAAGGGAAAACATCATGTCAACAATTGCCCGGGCAATTGTTGACATTATTAATTTTGTAGCACAGGTGCAATTTTGGTATTCAACTATCTACTATATGTCCATTTTGTGAACCCACATACCCCCATGTACACCCCAAATTTTACAGTTGTTCTATGTATAGGAACAGAGCTATAGGGGGAAATATCATGTCAACAATTGCCCGGGCAATCGTTGACATTATTATCAGTTATTCGTGTAGCACAGGTACAATTCTGTTATCTAACTGGTCATTCTCATGAACTGTTAGCAGATCAGCATTTTAGCCTTGTTATGTTATAAATCTGAGAGGATTGCTTTGAATGGATTTTGACTGATTCTATCAGGTCCACAACATGTTTGGCTACATTTGGGTATATAGTTTTGCCTCTCTATGGACAATATTAACTGCGTGAGAAACAAAAAGCAGGTGGAAATAGCATATTTTCAGGTATTTTTCCTTAGTAGGAGAATGATGTATGGCACAAAAAAATGTAATCAGGAAAGAAAATACAGCAAATTTCATTATTTTCACATAGATTAACAATGAATGAAATGCTGGAGTGCTTTAAACCTCTCATTAGTTTCTAAAATACAGGTAGTGGGCATTAAAATGAGATTGTGTAGTTTTTTGAAGCGTTGACTAACGCATAAATGGATGAAAAAAGAACCCCTATAGCTTTTGCCAAAATTACAATAAATGACATCTAGAGGTTACTATGTAACACTTTCTACCTATACACATATGTATTAAAAAGGAATTGGGAAAATATGGAAAACACTTGCCTCTGTAGCCAATCAAACATTTTCATGGAATATTTGTGTAATATTCCCGAAGCGTTGACTAACCCAGAAACAAAATTATATATCTCTACATCCCCCATGTTAAGCATATTTAATTTTTCATTTTACACATAAATATTCTTTGTAATAATGTAAATAACATATTGAAACGAGAGAGATTTGCTATACATACATAAGGTAATAGATCCAAGGTACATTGCATGTAATGTTGACTAACAGCAAAATTCTTGAGGCGTTGACTAACGCATAAAAAAGAAGAAATATGTACACAGCACCCATGCTGTGTGCATTTACATCATTATTTTGCACATAAATGATCTCTTTCAATGAATAGAACAAAATACTTAAACAAGAGAGTTCCTCTATATAATGGGTGGCATAAATCTATGCAGCATGGTGTGTTATGTTGACAGACACTTTAATCTCTCTGAAGCGTTGACTAACGCAATAAAGTTATGTACAGCTACACAGTTCCAGTGCTCTGTATATATCTAACTACCTTAAACCGTCAACCACATACAATTTTGCTGTCTATTTATCATTGAAGTCAATTGTTTACCACATGCTCACAATTGGGTGCAATCAAGATACTTGTTTCCTACTTTCCTTTCAGCGAAGATATTGAGTATATACCGGTACTAAAAATAGGAGTGTCATTGATACCAATAGAATTGATGTATCAGCATTTCTGGACTCATGATTATCGCATTGACAAAAGCATTACATTGATAAAATATGATATGAGCCTCTATCACAAGCACAAGCTCTTTTAAATCGTGAAAGAATATCAAAATTATCCCAAATAGAACCAGAATTATGGCCAAATACAATTTTGGAATTGATAATATGGAATATTCATGAGTCAACTCCCTGGTGGCTGAAAATACCTCAGGTCTAAAAAGTGGCCTAGGATGAGGATCAGTTGTCACTAGTACTCATATAGGAGTTGAGGAGTCGGAATGGAATTATAATCTACCAGTCCTTTCATTTTTGTCCTATGATTTCAATCTTTTCTGAATATAGATATATTTGAAATATCACCACTGTAATAGTGATATCATTGAAATAGATTGCATATCAACGGCACTCCTAACTGAAAACTAAGTCCCTCATACAATCTGAAGTCAGCACTTTTGAATAATTACAAAGATACTGAATTGTAAAAGAAAAATTGAATAATAAGCAAAAGAATAGCTCACCTACTTCTGAAAATTAGGTAAATTCTGCTCTTGTATAGTCTATGAAGCATTGACTAACGCATTTATGAACCCCATCTTTATAGCTATTTCACAGGTATTTAGAGTGCAAAAGGTCCAAGACCCACCCACCATTGGAAATGGGATAGTCTCTCTATACATTCATGTTAGAATTAAAATCTTTTAGTGGAATTCCACTTTGTGTACCTATTTGGAAGACATTATAATAAAATGATTACTTTATTCTCTTAACCAAAGAAGGATAGCACAATTCCACCTGTATAAAGAATATATGAAGAGAGCAACTCAGCACATGATAATATGAAGGAAAATTCTGTGTATATGAGGCATAGCCTCTCCCCTACCTAGAGTAACTAACTCCAAAGGTATAACATACCTGGATTATAGAAAATAAACCCTTGTAGTGCCTAAAATAGTAAATGCGTTAGTCAACGCCTCATGCAGTCTTACAAAAATTAATATAGTATCTTTAGCCAGGTGCCATAGCCAAAGTTCTCTGAATTGATGTTCCCAATTTGGTATATGAGTAGGACAAGACCCATAGTATTTCAAGACAAAAGGATTTTTATCTGCTCATAGATCTAAAAATTAGCCCTTTTCAGGTCACCCTCAGGCCATTTGCCAACAGTTCATGAGAATGACCCACCCACATACCCCCTATGTACACCCCTGATTTCAAAGTTGTGCTATGTAGAGGTACAGAGCTACAATGGGAAACATCATGTCAACAATTGCCCAGGCAATTGTTGACATGTCAACAATTGCCTGGGCAATTGTTGACATGTCAACAATTGCTCAGGCAAAAATTGACATGCTCCTCTGTAGCTCTGTCACTATACATGGGACAACTATGAAATTAGGGATGTAAATGGAGGATATATAGGTGCATACAATGCACATACAGTAGATAGTTAAATACCAGAATTGCACCTGTGCTACAAAAATAATCATGTCAACAATTGCCCAGGCAATTGTTGACATGATGTTTCTCTTGTAGCTCTGTACCTGTACATGGCACAACTATGAAATTAGGGGTGTACATTGGGGGTAGGTGGAAGCACGAAATGGACATACAGCAGATAGTTAGATAACAGAATTGTACCTGTGCTGCAAGTAGGTACAACAACCGAGCAATTGTTGACATGGTACTAATTTGCATTGGTAACCATGGCAATAGTTTACATATTTAAGAAAAATTACTTTCGCAATGGTAACCATCCAAACCCATAGTATACCCATGAAAAGAGAAATCACCCCACTCCAAAATTTCTCGGAGACTACCCTGCCCCTCAAATGCATCGAATTCGCGAAACCAGGCACCGCTGGTGATGTCCGCATACCGGTCGTCGGTTCACTCCTTTACTGGCATGACCCCTAACATGCTTATGCTCGGGAGGGAGAATAACCCACCACTTTCGCTCCTGTATCAGGAGGCTGAGGACATAGTGGGAGAGGGGGCCAAAGGGTACGTGGCGAACTTGCAGAGAAGAATGGCGTTAGCTCATGAGACTGCTCGGAGAGAGCTAGGGGTAGCCGTGGCCCGCCAAACTCGGAATTATGATCTGAGAGCTTCCACCCGTACCATCCCCGAGGGTAGCCTTGTCTACTACTTGCACCCCATAAGGAGGCGCGGCCTCTCCCCGAAGTTGGAGAGATGGTGGACAGGGCCTTGGAAGGTTTCTAAAAGGATAGGGGAGGCTGTGTATGAAATCAGTAAAGACCGCACCACGAAAATTGTCCACTTCGATTCCCTCAAAGTAGTCCCGGTGACGCCAGAGGGGGTGCCGCCCCTTCAAGGGGGGGTCGGCCGGGTCTTACGAATAATTACAGACTCACCTTTTGGAATTCGAGGAAGGGCTAGGCCTGTACCAGAAGACGAAGACCACCTCTTCGGTGCTGCCCATGCTGCCCGTGCCGCCCGTGGTGCCCCTGATGCCGCCCATGCTGCTCCGGATGCTGCCTGTGCCGCCGCTGATCCTGGCGTTCTTGAAGGAAGGTCTTGTGAAGAAGAAGTTCAGCTTCCCAGAGCTCTCATCAAGATGACTCGGAAGAAGGTACCCTCTGGCAGCTACACCATCCCCAGGGTTTCTAAAGAAGGGGGAAGGGCTGGTGGTGATTCTGGTGGTGATTCGGAGGCTAGAAGAATCGCGGCATCCATCGGGAAGTGTCCTAGAAAGAGAAAAGAAAGACAATCAGAAGAAAGTCAATCTGACCCAGAGGACCTTAAGGTCAACCAGGTGACCAGGAAGAGGGAGACTAAAAGCGGTGGCACCTCACTGGAAATCAGGGTAAGAGCTGATCAGGAGAGTAAGAGTAGCCCTAAGAGCCGTAACAGAAAAAGGAGAATTATTCTAAGTGAAAGTGAAGAGGAGGGAAGTCTCCCTGCTCACCGACCTTGGGAGGGGAGCAGGAAGGAAGGAGAGAGGGCACATGCCGCCGGCCGCACAAAAGGGAAAACAGCCTCCAAAAGGAGGAGAGAAAGGGAAAGGAGGGAGTCTCGCAGTCCTCACCAGTCGTCAGGAGCCAGAAGAGAAGGGAGGGGGCACCGAGGATCCTTCTCCCCTGGAAGGTCATCCAGTCATTTAGCCCGTGCCCCCGGCAGCACCCGTCCTCATGCCGTGCGCGGCTCCTGGAAGAGAAGAGAAAAAGGGGAAAAGAAAAGGGTGGCTGACAGTACTACTTACCTCACGGGGGGGATTCCACCTCTACGGTAAGAGAAGAGCACAGAGAAAGAGAAGGGAGAAGAAAATTCTGCTGAGGAGAGGGGCGGTTCGGTGCGTGCCACCAGCGGCACCCGGCATGCCGCACGCAGTACAACTTGTGATATCTCGCGGGGAAGAGAGACTGCGCGAGAGACAAACAAAGGCCTTGCCGCTGGCAGAAGGGAGGACCGCGCTGGTGCTGTTGAACGCCTTTCCACGTCCCCTCCAGGGTCCAGAAGGGCCCGGGAAGGCCCCCCGGAGGAGAGAGGGGGGAGTAACCCCTGTGCTGCTTGCAGTACACCGCCCTCCACCAAGGTTAAGAGCGCTGTCAACCTGGTGTCTGCTGTGAGTGGAAAGCAGGGATCTGACAGTACCGCTGGCAGCGTCCCCGGTTCCTTGCGGGTTGGGCCGAGCGCCGTCGACTTAAGGAAATGGAGGTGGCACGCTACCCGTGTTACAAGTGTAACAAGAAGTTCACCCAAGCGGGAGCCCACAACTGCCACATGCGGAAGGTCCACGGGGAGACTGACCAGCTGAAGAGATGGCTATGCCCCTTCCCGAGGTGCACTTCTGGCCAAGCAGGGACTCCCTACTGCACCGAACGGCATAATGACATGCAGTGCCATCTGCGCACAACCCATAAGAACGATGGCGGCGATAAACACCCTTGGGTCGTGCTGGGGTTAGCATTGTTCTCTGATCTCTACCTCATTGTGCCCAGCAGCCCCCGCCTGGCCCCAACCCCCCTAGCGGCGCAAGCGGAGGATCCAGCCAACACGACGTCCACCAGCAAGGGCGGTGCAGGGCGCACAGAGAGCCCTCCGACGGAAACCAGTACGCCCGTGGGCAGCACAACCCCCCGGCGATCCCCCCGGTTGCCTAAACCGACCCTGCGGAAGGAAACTAAAGACACTAGGGTGCTCACTAAAGCCGAGCGGAAGAGTAAGCCTGCCCTCCCCACTGCCACAGTGAAAGCGCCTAGGAAACGGCCTTGTCCCAGCCCCACTTCCTCCCTAGGCATGTCCCCACAGTTCACCTTGGAGACACCCCCTGCGGTCCCCACCAAACCAACCCCTAGGGCGGTCAGTGCCACACTCTCCCGTCCCCCGCAGGAGCTTCAGGACATTCCCCTCACTGGGCCCGGCTCCAGCCTAGAAGTGGAGGAGCCCACCTCCCTCGAGAAAAGTGGTACCCAGGAGACCGGCTCTAGTGAGGATCGCCCTCTCGTCTTATATGAAGGAGTTGATTACACCCTCAGCTCGGACGAAGAGCCGGCGCCCAGCACCTCCAACTTTGACTCCTCCACCCAGACCTCAGGGCTGCCTGCAGTGACTCCCTCGGTGACCCTCGCTGCGGGTAGTGAAAAGGGGGCCTCTACCGGGCCGGCGCCTACCGTGACTCCGGCTGTCCTGGGACCAAGTGGTATAGGGGGCTTGTCTACCTCGCAAGCAGCACCTGCCACCCTTTCCCGGTCTACTCCAGTCACCACAGGCGGGACTGTGCCTGGGGGTTTGCTTACCATACAAACAGCGCCAGTGGCACCATCCCCGCTGCTAACCACCTCACAGGAGGAGACCCTCTTGACCATGGCCAGTATTGTGGAGCCAGCTGTCTGGCCCACCGCTCCTATGGACACAACACCTGCTGGAAAACCCGGACCAGCGGTTTCCTTGTCCACAGGACCCACCCCCACTACAGCGGTCGCCACTACCGCCTCGACTTCCCTGAAATCCGCTACTGATCAGGTCTCGGCCCATCCATCGTTCGCTGTCACTGCCACGTCTGCAGCAACGTCCGCCGCCAGTCAGCCACCGGACCCGGACCCGGAGGATGGCAGCTTCACGATCCCTGCGCCCGTCCTAGAGGAGGTCTTTAAATTATGGGACCGGGAGAGCCCCCTGCGGGTGGAAGCCGTACTCGATAGCACGGGAACCTGGGATGGAAGGACAGCATTTATGTTGCCCCGGCCCTCATCCCCCCTCCGCCGGCAAGTCTTTTCCCCCAACTCTAGGAGTGCACCGGTGGTGGTTGAGGAGGCGGAGAGACCGCTCACCCACCAAGCAAAACCAGACAAAGAGGCCGCCCTGCAGCAGCTGGCTACTGAGGAGGGCCAACTGGGGGTTGAGTCCTTTAGCGATTCCGAGTTAGAGTCACAATGGCAGTCACCTTCGTGAGACCTCCACTTGGAGCCGTCACTCGGCATCTCCCCCCACAGCACCCCCGTGGTCCCAGGTCCTCGTCCCGTTGGGGTCCAACCCACGTTCCCTCTCCACCTTCTGGGGGACTACACACCCGCCGGAGCACCCCCCAGGGCAAAGGGAAGAAAGGGCCCGGGAAGGGAGCCAGTTCATCCCAGACCAGTCCATCCCCCGCCCCGTCGGTTGCCGGCTCCAGTAAAAAGGCCACTCAGGGCCCAGCACATCATTCAATCGCACCCTGTCCAGCGCCAGACGAGGACGTCGACGGTTCATCCCACCCCAGCCGACGATGGGAGGTAGGAATGCTGGATGTCGTCAACCACCCCCTGATGCAGTGCACCTACCCTGGTGGACAGTGACAGGTCGGGATCCGTCTCGACTGGAGAGGTGGGCGGCGTACCTCCTGCCGCCCCTCTCTATGGGTGAGGACTTTGCCGCAATAGGTGGCGATATGAATTCGAGGCTCAGGCTCGGCTGCCGGTCTGTCCCGAGCGCCGGGAAGACGTCGCGGAGCCGGGGTGGGCTCCTGGTTTCCGGGTCCGGAGAGGGGTGAGCCGGAGGCCCCCTCTCCGCAGCAAGCAGTGAGTCATCTACTTCATCGTGTCATCCTTACATCTCATCCGATCAACGTCATCACCACCAGGATGTTTATAGCTCAAGAGTTTATGTCATGTATGCTCCTTCTGAGCAGGGTTCGTGGGTTCCTAACCCTGTTAAGTTGTTAGTTAGTGTTTCTGGGCCCTGTTTGGCCGTCTAAGCCCCTTAAGGGCAGCATTAGGACATGTTTGTAGTGTTCCTAACCCTTTAAGCCCCACATGACGGTTCAATTAGCTAAGAGGGGGTGAAAAGGGGGCCACCCTCGTACTACGCTCCTTACGAGCAGCCGTATATTTTTAGGAAGTTTTGGGGCCACTTAGGCCGGCTAAGCCCCTTAAGGGCAGTATTAGGTTATTTTAATGTGGCTCCTAGCCTTTTAGCCCCACATGGCGGTTCTAGTTTGGAAGGGGTGGAAGGGGGCCGCCTCTGGTTAGTTTTTGTTGTTATTCTAGTTAAAGTAGGTTGTTGGCTTTCAGGCCCTTACCTTTTTACTACTCTTTTCCTTCCCTGTTTTTTAAATAAGCAGGGGAGAGTGTGGTGGGGGCAGCACAGCGGGCAGCAGGGAGGCGCGTGCCACGCGGCATACTTGGTACACCATGCGGCCGTTGGGGGGCGCCTCGTGGATATAAGGCGTTGCGTGCCGCTCAGGAGTCAGTCTAGTATAGTTCTTGCTGGGAGCAGGATGTGCCCCCTGGCTGGCTGCTGTGCCCCCGAGCTACACTAGGCTTTAGGAAAGACGTTGATGTTGAATTGCTGGTTCCCTGTATGCTGATATATAAGTCAATAGTGAACTACCCATATAATTTACTACAGTCCTGCCTTTGAGTGTCTATACTAGTGTCCAAGCTACCGTTACAATACTTAGAGCCTAACTTAGCTGTCGGCTCCTAAGTTCAGACGAATCCACGTGGCGCAGCTTATCCAAACTGACGTCACATGACCGGAAGTCACCTCTTGTGGATTCTCGGAAATGCCGAAGGTTCCCGAGGGATAACTCATTTTAATGCCTGTGACTTAAACTTTGAAAAGCCACTTTTCCTGGAGGCATGTTTTCCCTATCTAGTCACATTTCTTGCCATCAGTGGTCCAAAAGTATAGTATAAAATTTTGCTCAACACAACACCAATGGGTGGTCCTACTTACACCTGAATGACAGTCTTATTTAGGCATGCTAATTGACTGGCTTTAAATGTATATAGCCATCTTGTTTGCATGGAAACCATATTCGGCAAGGCGGTACATTTGTATCAATCCGAAAAGGTCATGATCCCTAGTGCCATGGCTGGAATGCTGTGAAGAATCTAATTTGGTCTGTCAATGAAAATCAGGAAAAGCTTTGTTATCCAATTGTCACTGAATTGTTTTAGTATTGGTACCTGTCAAACATTAGACATTGGGGCTGCCCAGCTCAGGCTCAGAATCCACAAAATACACATCAGCTTGCTTAATACTGGCTATTGGCAATACATCCGATATCCAGCAGCAGGTGCAGCATGATATTGGCCTGTCCTAAAGTTATGTGCTACTAGTTGGGCAAGACACAATAGAAGCTCATTTGGAACCAAGGACTACACCACTTCCCATGGTGTGTCACCCAGACCCTAGTTAACTTTGATTTTACTTGAATTAGGGAGTGGTCATTATAAATTTTATCAGCAGGGATGGGTGGGTGGTGAGTTTTTGTGCAGATGCGGAAAATGAGTACACTCCCCTTAACGGCAGTTAATTGTATTTTGCGTCTCTATGCCCCCCCCCAGGCCTGAGGTGCGGAAGATTTTCACACCCATCTATAGTAGCCTGTTTTTTTTTCCTAAAAAAAAAAAAAAGAGGATAAATTTATCATGCCCCCCCCCACCCAAAGCCACCACTCCATCCCCTGTTGATAAATAATGGCCACTTCCTTAGGTCTCACGCTGGTTTAAGGATTCTCACAAGAGTTAGTTCTGTCACCAGATGAGAAAAGTCTCCATACACTAGATGTCATTGTTCTGTAACATGTAGAGAACTGAAATTAAGTAACGGTATCTTTTCCATTTCGGGGAAATAAATATAAAAGCAAGACTTCCATTAATGCTCTATATAATTTTATTGCTTTCCTGTCTCATAAAAGAAAAGATATAAAAAGTTCACTAACATATCATCAACGATTATTTAAATAAGGACTAGGCACGTGTGAATTTCTTTGATTATATTCAAACCTACAATAGATGAAGTGATATCAAACAAAGATGAAAGATGATGGGCAAGACATTAACAAATGAACGAGTAACTATTTTACAACTGCATTGTAACTATAGCTGAACAAAACGGGGCTTATCATTTTTTTTTAGCGAACAGCATGCTGCTTCCATCTTACATTATACCATAGCCGTATTCACTTTCTAATGGTAACGATTTGTGCAATGAGTCTACATAGGAAAGGAAGAAAATACCATAACCAATAGATTATTTATATATGGTATCTAACGGTGTAGCAGTAGTCTCCTTTTAATTAGGTTGGGCAAAATTATTGAACAATATATGTCTAATACATACCACCGATACAAAAAGGTTCCTTGGAGATGTCTGACAATGTTTGGTAACCAGAACATAGGCTACGTCCAAGCATTAAGTCTTATACTTTACATCACTGTCCTTAATGAATTACCAGTAGGTATTCAATTTCCATTGAAAATAAATTCACATAAAACTCCACTAAACAGGACGTCATATTTATTCCCACGATCTTAATAGACACAAATTAAGATAGGTCTTTAACAAATTCAATGGATATATGCCGCTTAAATAAAGTATATTAGTATGTTAATTAAAAAACTCTTAAAATAGCTATACTAAATTAAACAATATCGACGGTGCATTGGCACCATTTATGAAAGTACTACTTAATACAACTGTGGAATGTCAAATATGAGCATTGCCAACCTTTATAAACATCACCAAAAGGCCATGACCAACCATGTGTATGTATGATACATAACAAAACTCACATACGGACGGACTTAGGGTCACACTTTGCCATTTGTGACAATGATTTCCTCTGGAAACAGCTTATTACTATTCACAATATCAGGGGCAAGGCAAAATTATCCCTTATTTTCTCATTAACATACAGTGTGTGGTCATTGATAGCAGGTGCAGTTGTGCTGCCCCTTCTTCCATCACAGTTTGCTTTATAAGCACATTTTCCAAATTAGAACATGAGAAATGGACACAAAACTTTGCACAAGGATATAGGTATACATACATATACCAGATTTTGTGAACGGGTATCAAAATCACAGTCGTCATAGCTATATTTCCGCTACTCTCTCTATGAATGAGAGGGTGCAACATACTGGTTCACTTTATCACATATCACCAGTATAGATAACCATGGCTTGGTAGATATTGCTTATCGCTACAGCTACACATACACACTCGGTATACTCATGTTTTCATGAAAATATACATACATCATTTAACAATATGCTCATAATGCCTTCAAATGAATAAACAGTAATTATACATGTTCTCGTCTTTTTCGAGTATCAGTCCCTACGAAATATATTACTTAAGTAATATTGACCATGAGCATGATTTTCTGCCGTGGAGGTATGTACCATTTTTACACCTAACATGGGATACTGCGAAATTTGTCTTGCTATCCAAATTATAGCAACACTATGAATGCAATCTCTAGGACATGGCATCTGGCTATTGTTTTCATTGGTATTTGTTTATTGTAACTGAATCAATCCTGATGTGAAAACGAGAATAAGAAATCATTCAACTATTAGATCTCTGTCGATTGGTAGGATTTCTTAGAGTGGCACTGCTAGTAACAGACAACATTGTTCCCATTTGGGAACAGGACGGTTCATAGCACCTTCATAGAGTCTAAAAGAGTCGGATAGTCTTTGTGAGATTCCACTTATCATGGGAAACGACTAGAAATGACTAAATAATTCACATCAACAGCTTAATAGAGAACTTCAGTTTGTGAACCCACATACATAGTCACTGTACATATACAAGCTTCTTCTTCATTATAACTGATTTTGGTCACCAGCAGTGTGTGGACAGAATGTGGATTGTTTTTGTGTTCTTTCTTTGAAAGTAAGACTTCAGTTTAATGAGGAAAACATGCACCCCCTTACTCACAAATGTGGAAACCATCTATGGAAAGACATCAAAATAGGCATAAATGTGTTTTCCTACGAGCAAACTGAATAGGAATTATCTAAAAATGATACAGACCAAGATATCCGCAACAGCAAAAAAAAAAAATACATTTGACATTGGAATCCTCAAGACTATTTACTTCTGTATATTCCATGCTTTTCTCCCAGTTATTTAAACATACTTTTCGAAATCACTATTTCAGAATAAATAGTTTGGTGTGTAGGACAGTACAAATGAAGTCATTTATAATGCATATATGGACAAATTGACATTACACATGAGAAACAAAACCTTTACCAGAAGACAAAGGCATTTTGAAATCTAATACCATGTCTTTTACTGTCCTTAAAAAAACAAGCATGACTATGTGATGATGTCGTCCCCACTGTCCATGTTAGGGCGGTGTCGGCGTAGTGATACATTGTCTGCCATTGGTGGGAGATCCTCTGCTAGACCCCAACGTTGTGCGAAAGCTGTAAAATTAGATGAAAAAAAAATGTTACTATCCTCTACCTGTAACATTACGCTGGAATTCTCAATTAAAAAATATCATAATCATTGTTAACTTAAATCTAAATTAAAATGGATTCGTGAAAACCGAATGGAATCAAGTTGGCCATTTTTATTTTTCTTATTTTTAGTCTTAAATTGGTGTTTCGATGCACAGCTCACAATTTCTAGCTGAATGATTATCCGGTTACCCTTATCCCATGAGGTTAGGGTAGTTAAGGTTATTTGTCTGTTGAATTCATAATATTTTACAATTTGCCCTTATTCCCCCGATGAGCATTATGAGTTAGAAGTCGACATGCATTTATGATTAAGAGAAAAGTTCTGACCATACATGCCCAATACGCACAGCATTAGCTCTGGGTTAAATTATTGCATGCAAATATCGACCAACATATTCCTGTTTATCTAGTTTTGATAAGGGCATTCTACGCAAATATGGGCCCTACAATATAGTCGTGTCACTACCATATGTACAACAGCTTTATTATTGCATTCAGTTTAAAAAAGGGTAAAAGGCTGGAAGGATCAGGGCACGTGCTGCAAGTCAAATCTCATCAATTCAGGGCAGGGTATACATGATAGTCAGATGTTGCACCCAAGAAATCAAAAAGACAAGGTTCTCTCAATGACACAAAGCATCAACTGCAAGGGAGAAACTGTGACTAATTTGTTCTGGTTATAAAGATCGGAGTTTCCACAGTTACAAATAGCAAGCACCCAAAAAACAAACATCAATTCCTGTAATTTATTTCCATTCCCTCAACTGTCAGGTAATTCTTTTTTTTTTCTTTTTCATTGAACAGAATTTCGCTATTTCAATAACATACACCACTGCAACTCCACCAAAAGAAGACCATCCTGTGCATGGGCGCTTGTGAGTTGGTTTGGTTAAGAAAGCCTCACATGCGCTCACACCGGATGGCCAGTACAAAGCGGCAACTCTGGACAGTACATGTATACCCCGGCATGCATTGTTGTTATACACTGCTGTCCATTGCCAAGCAGCGCTTAGAGAATTGTACCATCTTCGTCTTGTGTACTCCTGGAGCGGACGTGAAGTAGGAGGTGTTGGCCTGTGCCAGAGGATAGCAGCACAAGTGTTCTAATATGTTCACTGACATTCATTCATCATTTATAAGATGACATAGGAAATGCCAATGCTATGGCAGAAATGGTACAAGGCTAACTAGTGTACGTAACAGGCAAGCCCTCAAGAAGTCCATACCCACTTTTAGAGTGAGTCTTTCCATTGGAAGTACCGTAATACATTATACGCAAAGATAGGCCCTTACTGCACCTTTTAGGACCAACAGAAGTTGGGGGCTGCCTTATAGGGGAGGATTTTAAGGTATAGATCAGTACTATAAGGATCAAAATTTCACTCCAGGTGCGCCATATAGAATGGGCCTTATTTTGGGGTACCCCTTGTATGCAAGGTGTGATTTATACATAAGGTTTTACAGTAATTGACCTACTATGATAGAAATACCCAGAATCTTTATAAGAAAACAATTGGATAGTGTGCTGATCGTGTCATAGAGTATAAGATGAAAAATTCACAGTTAAATCTGTGTCAAATGTTGAGTGAATAGAAATATTATAATTGTAAAGAACCCAACTTAATTACAGGTGTCTTAACTAGAGTCTTATCTAGACACAAAAGCACACTTACAGTCGGTTTCTGGTTCTTGTTCCTCGAGCTGCGACTCAAGGCGGGGACTTTTTGAGGCTTTCAGCAGTGAGCGTTGTCCGGGAGGTGTGCCCCACCCACGCGGTTGTGAAGAAGATACAATCTCGTTACTTGTAATTGATGCTGTGTCTGACTTCATATCATCATCCTCAGTAGCTGCCACCTGATTACGGCGTAACTTCTTTTTCTTCTTCTTCCTGCGGCCATCAACTGTTTGAAAAGATTAGTATATACCTAAATAGGGTTATAACAAGATGGCATACACCCAGTGATATTATAACCTTTCATAGAACTTCAAGCAGAAATGAGCCAGGCCTTACCAAACTAATCCCAAAGTAAGGATAAATTGGAACAAATCCATGCCCTACCAGAAGAACACACTGGCTCAGGCTGAGCAAATAGCGAAGTAAATTGTAGGGATTGATTTTACTTCAGCTATTGTTGGTGCTATTTCTAAAATCACTAAATATTCTTTTAGAGAAATAGTTTGTTGATGAATGTCAACATATAAGAAAATAAGCTGAAGCAGACCTCACTCACAATGCTTAATCTGACCATTGTCTGAATTTCTTATTGCGAATAAGCACACACTTTGAGCTCGACCAACAACACCCTGTGTATACGTAAAAGCTTAGAAACGATGGGTGTTTAAAACTCGTTTTGGTGCAAAAAAGCAAATCTGTGCACACTAGGAGTTCGTAAGCTTACATAAAGATAACCAAAGAAAAAAGAAACAGTCTTAACTCTATTCAAGGAAAAGTATGCGATTATCAAAGAAATATGGAATAAATGCTGGTGTGGAATAATAAATCCCTGCATATCATGAAAAAAAAAAAAACAAGTTGAAAAAAAAAGCGCTCAAGTGTGGCTTACACGAGGAGTCCATGGTGCGATTGTAGATCTGGGGCATGTTTTACATTAAATTAAACCCAATCATTTAAGGGTCACAAAGTTTCATCATGTTATATGCCCAATTATCCGTACCACATGTCATGACATGAACTTGTAATTATGCATCATGCCAACTCTACAAGTTTGATACACTGCCAAAGGTTCAGCACAACCTAAAAATGGAGTATATTCTCAGGTCACTCATTAGTTTCGAGTTTCGCAATACCCAAGGGTAGTTCTTATTTTTGCAATACCCAAGGGTAGTTCTTATTTTTGCAATACCCAAGGGTAGTTCTTATTTTTGAATATTCACATGATCGTGTGAATACATTGGAATACGTCAATCTCTCCACTTTCATCGTTTCTGTTTTGTTCTTAATTCAACTCTATTTCTGCACAATGCTCTAAGGGGAAGCTAGAAATAGTTAGTTTCAGAAATCCAAGGAGATTTCCAGATATCAGGCATAAGATCCATTCAAGCTTCTGAATTGCATTTCACACGATTAGTCACATTCCAGAAGCTCACGAACTCAGATACATCTATAAACGCACTGTGAATATCTGAAAACAATAAAAAATATCTAAGTGTCACCTCTGTGATCTGAACTAGCAAGACTTGCAGCATCAAAATCTCGATCTGAAATTAAAGTCACAATAGACGATGCGCTCTCTGAATGAATACCATCACTAAACTCTCAGGAAAACTCCAATTGTATCAGTATCTGGATCAATGGAACACTGAATGCCAGTATAGAAAAAAAAAAAACAAGGTGCCATGCATTATCTTTAATAGAGAATAGAAGGGTGTCTGGAATCCATTAAAAAACGAGTCAAGTAAATGGGCATATATAGATCGTATAATAGAGGTCATAGGCATAGGCCATAGGCCTTCAGTGTACAATGGGACAGGCTTGAGTCAGTCTATGATGCTATCTACAGAGGTAGGTTACGTCTTTCGGGGAGAAGCGCTAACGTGGCGCCAATTTCGCTTGTTAAATATGAGCAGGTAAACTTTCAACTTTCGCCGGTACCAGGAACACACTTCCGATCATACCGTTTCTCCTCGAAAGGGTTCACGACAGAGGTAGCTGACTTGTGCTGCCCTCTACAGTGCACCTAGAAAACCTCCTTGGTGGTGCCATCTCATGGGGAGAAGAGGAACTAGAACCCAAAGCTAGTACAATTTGCATTAAAGTGACATTTCTTTTAGACCTTCAGGAAAAAATGGAATCTATAAATGAAAATAAAATGACTGCACCTTTCTGTTGTCATTTTCATAGAGATAACTTTAGAATAAAATTTGGCTGTATCCCTGTCTTTGTAAGGGTGTTATTTCACATTAAGTAGCGTTACTTTGTGACATTTTTTGGTAACTACTGGAAAAATAACTTTTTTTCCAAAGAAATTGCTAAAAAAAAGAAAGAAAAAAGTGAAAGATAAAACAAATATCCTATGACCTATATATCATTTTCAACTTGTTACATGCATATTTTCTAGGACATAGAACCATAAATGTAGAAATAGGACAGAAAACATTGATTTTGAAAAGCCCCTTCAGAAAACGAGTTCAAGTAACCAATAGAGCCGTTAGGCGTAGAAGTGTAGATCTATGGTATTACTCGACTCATTAATATGGTCAAAAAGATATATCTTAACCCAGTACCATAAAACCCATGCATAAACAGAGTTTATATCATTGCCTTAGTGCAAGAAGGTTGTAACTGCACCTGGGTCACTAAGGTATAAAGAACCTCTGTGAGGCCCCTCACGGAGGTACCTTTTACCTTGATGACCCAGATGTATTTTTACAACTTCCTTACACTAAGGCGACGATATTTGAATCAGAGGATTATTGTCCCTTTGAACTTAGTGTAAAACCCCGGTCAAAAGCCGATCTTTTTTTGTTGTTGCTATTTTAGGTCAAAATCAGCTTCTAAATTCTTCCTGAAGTCTACCCCCGGCTAAAACTGGGCTTTTAGTACTATAAACATGTATATAAGAGAAAAGAGTGCCCCAAAATCGGCTTTTAGTATTTCTACAAAGTCTAACAGAGGCTTATGACTGAGGTCAGCTTATGAACGGGGTTTTACGGGACTCCTTAGTTCAGGGTGTACTTTATACTTGGAGCATTGATATATGGGCTATGCTAATTGTAAACAAGGGATATATGGGGCTTACAAGAGAAATCAAATAGGAGCTTAGACCTGTGTTTTTTCAGCAGGTTCAATAAGTGCTGAAATTAGACTTCATTCCAACAAGCTTTCTTTTATACTCACCAGATTCTAGTGGTTCGAGATGACCTATTGGCATCAGTGAACGTCCACGGTTGGGGGTTGGCATGTCCAGTTCATCTTCATCCAAAAGCCCGCGGGGAGAACGATGTGAAAGTGAAAGGGCAGGGAGGGCTTCTAGCGGTCGTGGTGACCGCTTCTTCAGCCATGGTGATCTTGATGCAAAGCTAGTTTCCAATTCCTCATCAGAGTGTGCTGTTTTAGCTCCTGGTGCCCCAAGTTTACGACGGTTAAGCCGTGGTGTGTTCTCTGGGGAAGGCGTTCGTGACCTATGTGACTGAGTTCTCCTTCGCCCTCTATGCCTGAAACTTGGTTCATCATCGCTGTCATCACTGTGAATTATTTTCTGTCGGTCACCGAGACTCTTACTATGGGACCTAGAGGATTTGGGGGCCGGCTTCTCGTCTGAATCAGAATGTTGTGCATTCTTCCTTGCTTGTTCCTCTTGCTTTTTCCTAACTTTCTCTGCTTTAAGTGCTGCTTGCTGGAATGGACAGTTACAGAGTGTTTATCCAATCTTGAGCAGCTTTTCACAACTCGATCGACCCATAATTAACATTCAATGTTTCACACAATGGCAGAATCTAACTGTAGTTAGGCCGTTTTATTCTAATAACTTGGATTAAGGATCCGGCGACGTGAATTTTAGCAAATTGGAAAATTTTTTTTTTTTTTTTTTTTTTTGCTTATCCCCGATGGGAATTTTGCACTATTTGACACAAAAAGAGTAAAGTTGGAAAAGAAATTGATGTAGTTATAGCACAACCTTCCGTTTTTTTGTATTCCAGTGGTCGAAATTTCTCTATATTCCTTTGTTTGGATTTCCATGCCACTTTTTTTTTTTTTTTTTTTGCCTCCCGGCGGTGGGTATATTTGGTTGTCAGATAGGGGGGGTCAGTGAGCTTTTTTTTTTCTTTTTTTACCGATGCCCGACCTTACAGATAGGTGAAAAAATCCGTAATCCAAGTTATCATAATTAAATGGCCTTAGTTATAATGTTGTATACAAATGTATTTGCAAAAAGGATTATGATTGATTTCCTTTTGACATAAGAAAAATTTTATGTCAAAAGTTGACCAAAATTTCATATTCACCTTGCGAGCCAATTCTTCAGGATCAACTCTTTTAAAAGGACCCCCATTTTCGAAGTTACTCGGATCCTCATCCTCATCTGTCTCAGGTTCTCCTCTCATCCGTCTTTCCTCCTTTTCTTTTCGCTCCCTAATGAATAGAATAGTGCTTTTAGCTAATAGTGAAGTAATTAACACACTTATTTCCTATGGTAAGGGGCATGGCCTGTTATTTCGTGTGTAAAAATATATTATACATTTGAAGTCAATGAAAATCTCACAATGCCATGTGGAAAATAGGTGATAGGGTCCCATACAACCAACAGACTATATTCATCCGTAATCCCTGGGTTAATAGTAAATTTGCATCCTATTCCACCATGTTATTCCCTCGGGACGACTATTGCCAATAGCTTACATCCTGTCACAATGTCCAGGTTAGTGTCACTAATTTAACTTATAAATTCATTCAAGTTTAGTCGTGACTCAGGCATCCTATGTACTTATACAATAGTTGTTAGGCCTACAGACCCACCAAATCATACATGTTTTTGTTGTTGTTTTTTTAACATTTTATTTCATACTGTGGCAATTATGTCCCGGACAAAAGAATTTTGTACATGGCGGCTGAGTGGGTAAAACCGATCAATGCTAAAAAAAAAAAAAAGAGCAGAGATCTACATGAAAAACCAAAATCAAAATCCATATTCACCTCTCTTCACGCTTTTTGCGTACCATCTCTTGTCTCTTCTTCTGCTCACGCTTTTCCCTTTCTCTTTGCTCTGCGACATCCTTTTCTACTCTAATTGATAGCTTCTCCCATTGGAGACTGATCGTGTTCAGCAACCATTTAAGGCCATTCTTGATAGATTTGTCCAACTTTTTCCCTTGTCCAATAATAGCCGAACAAGTTTCCTATTGAAAGAAAAAGAAAAGAAGTAAGCATAACTGACCAATCATCTTCTTTTACCATAGTTTCGTTGTTCCTTTTGAGTGTGCATATTGTATACCTTCACCCCATGCAATAAAAAAAAAACTTCTTAATGAAATGTAACTAGTGCATACCTCTAATTTAATCAAGTCTTTTTATCGGGCCATTTATGTACCGGGATTTTCTATGACATCCTGATTCGAATTGTTGCGAACATTACTGTAGTTGCCTATGTGCATCTACGCTAATGATATTGAGCCTCTGATCAACATTGCATTTTTATGAGAGTTGTGCCTATTTGAATGATGAAAAGGAATGGCATTTTAGATTTTAAGATCTCCTTACAAACTGTGCTAAAACGGGCCACTGCGATATTGATCGAGTCATAGGGCCACCACTAACTGGCTCACTTATCACAAATATGTCAAAACTGAAATTATACTCTCAGTAGTTTGTGTCTACCTTACTACATAAAATGGTTCTCAGTTTGGGACACATCTTATTGGCTTTCGTTTGTTTGTTTGTTTTTTTGTTGTTGTTTTTTTCAATTCAGATTTGCTCATTGAAGAGTTTTGTTGAGTTATCCTAGCCAACTTTATTTAAGAATCGACCTCCATTTCTCTCATGTACTGCTTTTTTCTCCATGTGTTCAACCCTATGTACGCTACTAATCCATATCCTGGTTGGATATATTACATGCTGAGACTATACAAAGGAATGAATATGATGTAATATATAGAGCAGCCTGGCCAGACCCAGCACTGCAGGGGTTTTGCATTCCAGCCATGGCCCCCTCTCCGCCAATGTTGAAAGGGTCAAGTAATCGGAGACGATCATTCAAATATCACCTGAACATAAGTAATCTTGTCTATTGTGTATGGTTATCGTATATGTGAGTAATGTAAATATTACTGCTTTGACTTTGGCCTAGTGTGGGCCACATTTGTTTTCTTATTATTGGAGCTTCTTGGCACACAGTACATTGAGAAGACTTGGATTCAATACGTCCTTTGAGTGGGTTCCAAATTGGATGATCTCCTATGTACTCCTGGTTTTGTTGGATGAGGCTCAATTCTGAACATGATCCTGCATTAGATTGCATAATCTTATGCAACATGAATTAACATTTCATAGAATTAATTTTCTTTAGAGCTACAAGCTCTATCTTTGGGATATCAATTAAATCCTGGCTCCCCACTGCCTTACTTGCTACAGACACTACTTTGAAAAGAAACAATAACTGATGACAAAATTTTCGCTATGTACTAACCTTAACAGGTCTAGGGGTAAAATTAAGATCTTATAGTAAAAATGTCCCTTATGTATAAGAACAAAAATAACACTATAGTAAACTAGTCCTATCAGAGGTTAGGAAGAATGTGTGGCTTGTTATCAACAGAGTGGGGTTTCTGGTTGTCAGGTTTGTCAGTGCGAAGACAAGTATTCAGAGTGATAATGGCAGTAACCCTAGAAAACCCGACATGACAGAACCTTTTCCGGATAAGTAAAACCAGGAAGAAATCACCCTCGAGGAAAAATAAGTTAACGAGAAACAAAAGTGAAATGTTCCTCTTCGCGTTCTTTATGTAGGGTATTATGAATGCAATTGACAATGAGAACTGTGAACGGTCGACCAACAAGTTTTCAATACGAACCACTTTGCATGGACATCTGTCCCAATCATTTCTCGACTCTAATTCCTGGGAATCTGACTGAAAAGTACATAATGCCCAAAAATCTCTGTTAGCAACCTTGGCTCTTAACTTGAGCTTTAAAAATGAATTCGTGAACGGTATGTCCTGGTACATAAAATCAAATTGAATTAATACTCTCTTGGACCACATACTCTAGGATTGGGAATGTATGGCTGCAAGAAGTTGGTTTGTGCTTGCAGAGGCCAAACCCATGCTCCCGAATTGTGATCCTCTAATTGTACTTATTGTCCACCGTGGGCAAAAGAAGTAGATAGTTATTCTTCTAAACTTCTCTTCGGTGTTTCTTTACTTTTGTGCGCACAAACAAAATGTATTTGATTCTTGCTGAAAATTTTCAACAAAAAAAAAAAGAGAAGAAAATGGTCATTGTTTATAACCAACTAACGTTAAGATCACCCCCTTTGTTGAGGCAGAAGGCTACAATATTGATATTATTTTTTTCTTCTTCAAAGCATTAATGCAGTACAAGGAGGGAGAAGTGAGAGGTGAGACAGCATTGAAAACAATATGGAATTGTTGAGGATAATGGTCCTGTGCCTTTCATTTCTCGTATCACCACAAGAAAGGATCTATCGGTCAAGCCTCAAAGAAGGACTGTGCTTTTTCAAATTTTCTCATGCTCATGTAGTTGCAATGAGGATGGTAAATAATACATGGTGATAAAATAAGAATAAACGACTAAATTATTAAAGGAAAAAAACAACGCTCTTTTAGACAAGTCCTCCCACCCTTCCCAAAACGTAAGTCATTTGTTACTCTTCACAAAGCACTGGTATATAGTATAATTTACATCATACTTACCACTCTACAAGGACACTTGTTAATGTTGACTAACTCCTCCAAGTTAAGATGTTGACAGATATCCAACTCGTCCATAGCTCCCTCTAGATCCTGTTTGTTGGCCAATCTGAAAGAGAAGACATTACATTAATTTGCGAAAATACTTTTTAGAGTGACCCATAGACATGTGAGGATATGCAACAATAAATCTATAGAATTTTGATACTGTGGCCATGTTTACAAAGTTAGCATGTGCAAAGAAAGGGCTGCAAAGTGCTAACCCGTATTTACCCCCCCCCTTGGAGGAACGTTATGTATAATTAGGGAATAATGCACAGGGCATGGCTGCGGGAGTGCTCTAGAGTGTATTGAGACATCGAGGGGCCTGACAACACATGAATATCAATTGTGTAGTCTAAAGGAGAGATGGAGTTAACCTCCTTTGCTGGGAGTGCATTATCCATCTAGATAATGCACGGTCAACCAGCCAATCAGAACGCAGCATTAAGGATAATGCACTATGACTTTGCCCAGCCGTGTTATAACAATGAATATAAAGATAAAAAAAAAGACAAAGGAGAAAAAAACGACAATTCCTCATTAGACAACTGTTCTATAAAGACTGAATCACTGAGTATGTTGGCTTAAGACCGAGCAGACTGTTCTTATTGACCCTATTGATCCATCGCTGAGCTAAACACCCATCGCGCGATCCCCAGGCTAAACACACAAGCAAAGCTGAACCAATACAGCGCACCTATGTGTACAGGCTATTTACATCGTTGGGGAGTTCCTTATAAGTATTAACATTATATTTTGCTTTATGTTTAACAAGTCACCTGACCCTAACTAGGAAAACTAACCCGCCCTAGCTAATTTTCTTCTAAATACAGTCTAGAATTTCTGGTTTCTGAACTCCTGTTTCCAGCTTCTGAACTCTTGTTCGTGGACACTTTGTTCACAACCCCCTGTACATAGAGTTAGGCCTCTACATGGATAAAATCTGATATATGCGACACAGCACCTTTAAAAAACGACATGGGCATGGGTACTTTTAAGATTCGACAGACACGATTCATTACAGCATAAAGCATTGGATAAAAATGGACATGGCAACACAACCCTCTCTGTAAAATCTAACACGGCGACATGCACAATTTATATTCCCGGCACCCATGTAGGGGCATAATGTTGAGCCCCTGCCTGTTGAAAAGGCTATACAATACATTGAGCGGTGGATTTGATTACCAGTAAGGCCGAACGAAAATTTGTTTGTTTCAGGTAACCTGACACTAACTAGCAAAACAGGCCCGACCCTAGAATTCTTTCTTCAATTTTGAAGAATTCGAAATTTTTGGGGTCATTCCAGTGACCTATGGGTCACGGCAGCGCATCCCGCCTCTTTGTGGCATTGGAAAAATATGAATGTGACCTACACTAGTACCAATTTCTTTTTTTTTTATATTTTTTAAGCATGATACATGAAACACGCAATTTACAAATTTCGCAAGATCAGTAGTTTACAAAACGCTAATCTTTACTGAATACCAATATAATCATTGTGGGTCAAACGGGTATTTATTCTGAAGTTATATCTACAAAAGCCGATAAAGGACCAGTTGATGTGCATAAAGATGGTAATAGGATCTTACAAAAAAAAAGGGGCGTTTGAGAAGTCATCATAATTGGAGCTGCAGTTCTCATTGCCCATTATTTAATTTATTTTGTACTCAAATTTTACTTACAAGAGCATTGGTTTGCCGGTAATCCGTGGGTCTTCTAATAAGTTGGTGAGGACCTGCCTGCACTCATCCATCCTGTCCGGGTCGGTGGAATCCACCACAAATATGAGGCCATAGATTTCTCCGAAATAGTTTTTCCAGATATCACGAATCCGTTTACCCCCACCGAGGTCATATAATGTAATGTCATTTTTGTCAAATCTAAACTCCACGGTTGAGAATCCAATAGTTGGTGCAACTGTGTCCAAAGGTTCTGCAATGAAAATGTATTTATTTTCATCATCAAGGCAAATCAGTGACATGAAAATCGAATCTACTGCAATACCTTGTATGTATGCGAGCCTTGCTACAGTGCGAACTTGGATCTAAAGATATATTACCAGCTGATCTGGATTCTGGGTGATTTTTCAACTCTGACATAATTATGTGGACATGTGTCTATTAGCATATATGAAAAAATTTACCCTTATTTGACATACTAGATGGTGTTTTTCATATCTACCAAAGCCAAAGGGATCCTACCAAAGAGTCCTCAGTTCAATATTTCATTTGGATTTTATTTGATATGACTTTCTTATGATAAAGGTTCTTGTCACTTGAGAAGGAAATGAGCAAAGCAGGCCTGAATTGGGTTAATTTTATAACTTGATTTTGGGTCAAGTGAGGTGTTTCAGTACACTGTGCGTTGCACACCTTTTGATTAATCTAACAGAAAGGGAAATAATGTTATAATTAAAACCATAGGTAGGTACATAGTGTAAAAGATAGGTCCTAACAATATAACATGTATCAGATAGCCGACCCTGATATTCTTTTAAATCCACAACCTTAAAGTTTATTAGCACCAACAAAGAAAGGGGTTAAAACCATTCATAGAATTATGATACTACAATACATACCTCCTTGTAATCCTTTCGTTGTTACTGTTTTGCCGGCATTGTCAAGACCAAACATGCCCAACGTTAATTTCCTAAAAACAAAAAGATAGTTTTGAATACTAATCAATGTTAGAATCGATACAAGTACCATAACTAGGCTACGGCCGTAATGTGGATACCACGATACAGACATTACCGTTCAGATCAATGACACCAGTTCCAATTCCATACCAATCTACGAGCTTAGCATTCCAGAGAAAATCTATTGAAATGTGCTGTGTGAGTCATTCGTAATGAGTTATTTATTCATAACCCTGCTCATGTCGGATTCAATAATTAATTTACCACCTGTCCCTACAATAGAGGGTTTAAGTTTTTTAGGCAAGCAATGATGATATTCATCCTTGCCAATCTGATCAGTTCAACTCATGTCATAACTTTATTTTCTTTAATGTTACACAATATTTTAACATCATTAGTCTGATTAGACATTGCATATAATATTTGTTTTAAATTTTAATACTGAATCAGTGGTGAGTGGATGTGGATTCATGTTCATATTAAACTTACCTGTTTGGCAGTCGCCTGTTCTTTACCCATGACATACAGTTCCCCATGATGCTGAACATTTACTAGTGGTGTGGATCACCTGAAACAACTGATGTCTGTGCTTTCGCAGGTGAATCAATCAAGGCTTTCTCACTTCTGAGTGCCCAGGCCAAGGCTCAAAACTGTTGACAGTTGTTGTGTTGTTGACAAGCGACCGCGGCCGACTCAGTCCAGCTGGTCGGAAGCTCGCGGTACTTGCCAAATGGCAGTCTCCTGGCGCTTTGTACAGACGATCGCCTCGACAGAATAAGTGTATAAATATAATCAGAATAATCTACACACGTACGTCCGATATAGGAGACATGTGTGTCCTCTCATATTTGTTATCGATTGCTTGTTGGCGGCACGGGAAGCAAGAGACGGCCGCCCGCCCAGCTCAAGCCTCAATGACAATTGACATACCACTCGGCAAGTTGGCTGACGCTGGGATGGTTTTCCTCAAATTCTCTTTGTTTTGGCTGACAGAGTCTAGTCCAATCGTGTCCACAGATATCCCAATATACTATAGCGAAAATATGGTTATCCGTATTCAATCAAAGGGTCCTAGATCCTTGGATTTGGCGGAAAACCTTCTTTGGAAAGTGGCGCTTGCACGAACATGTCCGCCATGCTGGTTGCTGTTTACCCTAGCTTTGTGTATGACGTTGCAATACCTGTGCATCACGTGGTACCATTGTTGTAGTTGTTGCCGTGGTAACAGGGTCAAAGGGTAACCCCACCCTCAATCCACCCTTTCCCGCCACTGGCAAGGAGCAGGGCATAGACTGTCACGGAATATAAAGTACATAAGGCTAGCTTTGGGGCGAGACTGTGAGCAGGGGCTTGTCACCATATCAAAGTGATGTAAATATATAAGACAAGCCAAGTAGCTCCTACCTGTTTGATATTGTAGGCCAAATCTATTAGATCTAGTTACAACTTTGGTACATGCACATGACAATGAGGGCCGAGTTAGCCAACCACGACTGATGTACTATGATAGCTATGTTGACGTACATAGATAGAACTAAACGACCGTGGTGTACGAGGTGGCCGATCCACCACGAGGGGAGACCCCCCCCCCCCCCGAGGGGTGGATCAGCCACCGAGGACACCAGGGGAGTTTAGTTCTATATTTATTTTATGTTTTTAGAGGTTTAAATAAGGAAAAATTATCAAAATCCGGTATCGTAGTTCCCCGTACAAGCGCCGGTCCGCCATTTTGCATGTTTACATGCACCCAGAACGAGGCTGCAGTGGTGGATCGGCCGCTGTGGTGGATTGGCACACGTTACGCCACTGGGGGTGTGCGGATCGGCCCTGCAATGCTATCTCTATGGGAAGAATAGGTAGGTAGGTAAGTAGTTGTTTTACGCCATTTCGACAGCTAGGGTCATATCCATGGCGGTCAAACATGTTTTAGGGAACTATTTTAGTTAAGTTTTATACTCAAATAGTAATGGTTTAAGTCATTGTTTTAAGAAGAAGGAAATAGAGAATAACATAAAAAAGGATTGAAGACTGAAGATTTTTTTTTTTTTTTTTTGTTTGTTTGTTTAGTTTTACGTCCGGGGGCCATCGAGGAACTCAGACATTCAAGAATTTTAAACTATTCAATAGTAATGGTAGGCTGCGGGCCTACCTCGGGTTTGCGCATATGAGTGGGTGTGTGTGTGTGTGTGTGCGCGTGCATATATTTATGAGTCTGCTTGTAGCAGTGGGACACGGCTCGTAGTGGTGAAATACCACTCGTGGCTCAAGGCCCCTCTTTATCGTGCTGCCTCACGCAGGTAACATGTTGCAAACTGTAGACACATCACCCGGTCGGTCACATTATCCTGACACCGACGGACCAGCCATTTTTTTTTTTTTTTTTTTTTCCTTTTTTCCTGTGGTATAAAGTAGTAATGTGTTTTTCAATAACATACATTTTGAAAGGTAATTAGATAAGGGTGTAAAGGCCAGCTTCCTTGAGGAAAGCTGTAATGCGATCAGGTCTGATGGTGTTAAAAAGGTCGCTTAGACTACCTGCTTGGTAGAAGCGTTGTCTAATAGGTGTAAAATCAGTGCATTCCAAGAGGAGGTGTTTAATAGTGAGATCTTCATCACATGCTATGCATGCTGGAGCGTTTTCTCCTTTGAGGAGATGGGAGTGGGTCAATCTGGAGTGTCCAATACGACAGCGTGATATGACTGTTTGATCTTTTCTATTTGAAGGAATGTGATATCTTTTCTCCTTGACAGACTTGCAAATCGAGAACAGTTTGTTATTGGGATTTTCATCCCATTGTGTTTGCCACAGGTCCTCAGTGTATTTCTTGATTACTGGTTTGAAGTCTGATGATGGTAAAGGGCATGGTTGTTGCGGGTAATCAAGTGCATGTCTAGCCAATTTATCGGCATCCTCAAAGTTAAGACTATTTACGTACATACGCAGAACAACACCAACTCCTGCCGCCCGCCTGGACAAGGGCCGAGTCATTCATTGGGAGTTGGGGGGGGGGAGCTTTATTTTATACGGGACAGAGGCGTTGCTAGTACCAAACAAATTTCCTAGGTGGCTCATGTAGTCGGGGCTAGATCAGCAGTTGGCCTCTTTGTACACTTTACTTTGGTTGGCCCTTCCTAATAGTCTATATGAAGCTATATTCTAAAAATCTATAGCTTTGAATAGCAAATACTTTAAACTTAAACAATATTAGTTTATATAGACTTAGTACTTCAAATACAAGAGACTTTAAAGTTTTCTTAGGTGATTTTTTTTTAGCCCCCCCTCAAGAGGGGTCAAAATCATTTTTGCCCCCCCTCGGGAGGGGTCTGAAAATTTTACGCCCCCCCTTAAACCCACCACCCCCCTGTTGATAAATAATGACCACTCCCTAAGTTGATTAAGATAGAGGCAGGGGCAGCTTATCAATTCCCATAAAGGGACAAAAAAAATTAGGCTCGTCATGATGGAATTATTTTTCCATAGCCTACTGGCACCTTCAGCATTGCAAAATTGGCCAAAAACAGGATGAGTGGGGGGGGGGGCGGCGGCCAAAAATGGTCAAATTTTGCATGACGTCATTTATGTATGGCCCCTTTGCAAAATTGGCAAAAAACATGAGGGGGGGGTTAAAAAAAAATGGTCAAATTGTGCATGGCGTCATTTAGCGGGAGCGAGAGGCTGTCGTCTGGCCTACCCCTTCCCCCCGGTATTCAAAGTTTTTGCGCACCTGTTTTGCCAAAAGAAAATGAACATTTCAGCAAGGGAAACCCCCCCCCCACCTCAAAAAAAAATAATAGCCCTGTCCACATTGCAAAATCCATAGACAAATAAATTTTTCTAGAAAAAAATAAAATAAAAATTTCGCCCTCCCGCCTTTTTGTAAAACAGAAAATCCAGACCAATTTTTTAATTTGGAGTGGCCTTATGAGTTCGGTCAGCCTTCAAAATTTAAATTTTTTTTCTCTCGGTAATATCTAGTGTAGATAGAGGGGGGGGGTGTCATTCAATATATTAAGAGCATGTGGTAATTGAGCTTTCCGTAATAAAACTATGCAATGTGATTTTTTTTATAAGCATAATTACAACCAACTCCATTTATTTTCCTCAAAATAGAAAAAAATCAACACACGTGTAGAAGGGAATTGTTAACAGCTATCACTTGCATAATTACAATGACTTAACCCTTTGCAATCCACATAGTGCGCTTGGTAGTGTTGCATTATGCCACATTGTCATGATGCACCATGTTAACTTAAAGGGTTAAAGCATTGAAAGTACAATGTATAACAGACACTTCAACATAGGATGTTGGGCGTATATAGATATCTCATCAAAATAGCTGACTCGTTTCTACGAATCCGAATAACACATGGCAGATATATATTAGTAATCAAAGATCATAAGTCATACATTTCTTGCACATTAAACATTTATGACTGAACTAAAAGCACCTAATGATATAGGCTGTAATTTTCCCAATGTATGCGTTGAAGCTGTCATCATTGTGAACAAGATCTTGTGAGCAGGTGAGTGGGCCCAGCTGCATAGAATCTGAATATGTTGCAGGAAATTTATTTGTCGCCAGGACAGATGAAGGAAAGAATGAGAAACAACAGGGCTGAACCTAAGTTCATCTTCTTTTTTTCGTTTGTTGAAAATTGGAAAAAAGAAAAAAAAAATCATGAAAATGTTTCAAGAAATGATCACCCTATTTTCATAAAGTTGGGACTACTCAAAAAGGATTCTACCACACTTAACAAAATATTATAGTGTCATGGAGGAGGGTAGCATTTTTAAGTAGTACCGCACATTACACAACATGAAATTAGGGTGCTCTTTTCTTTGAGTACTTTCCCGACAATTTCCCAAGTTGCTCAACACACAGTTTCCACCAGATTGACACACCATGAACATACTTGCAAACTCCAGACGAGAAAAAAAATGAGCTCACTCAAAATTTTATCAACACCACCTCCCTCATATAATGTACGGTAGAAGTGCTTATTTCACTGTATTTGGAAACAACAGCAACAAAAAAGAATAAAACAAACAAAAGCTGAGGAGTTTGCAGGTATATTTAAAGTCTCTACTGGTTTTAAGTTTCCTATTGGAAACAACACCTTTTTTGTACCTATTGATGTATGGGTATTTCTATTGACATATTGGGTAATGTAGAATGAAACATATACATACTGAGCAATTTACCGAGAAGATCCCACTTGGCAAAAAAGATTTTCAACGTTTGCACATGTTTATTTCGGTTTCGATAAAAACCTTTTTATTTTACATTGAAAAAAAAAAAAAAATGTTAAGAAAAATCTTTTAAAACCAAAAGAAAACGTGTTTTTTTTTTTCAACCAAATAAAAACGTTTTTAGTTACATTTCTTTAAGTTAAAAAAAAACACACGTTTTTTTAACTTAAAATAAAAACTTTTTTTTTTATAGAACGTTGAAAAAAAAATTGGCAAATAAAATGTTGTTTTTTTTCAAACGTTAAACAAAAGAGGTTTTCATGCCAAGTGGGATGTATTCTAACACGATAACCCAGTCTGTAAGTTTCATCATTAAAACCTAGGCAAGACATATGGACATATAATCATTTATAGTACACTGAACAAGCTGCCTAATTCACTTACACAGGATCTGAATTTTCTATCCCAAGGAGCTATAAACAGCAGTCAGAAGCAATGGAACTATGCCTGTGCCAGTGTATATATTTACTATACACATAGTACATTTACTGCTTTTGTAAAAACTAAATCGATTCAGATACTAGGAATCATTGGTAGTGCTATAGTTGCCGCTAATTGTTCTTTCAGCAAAATAAGTTTCAGACACGGGGAGATGGATCCATGGATCTAATGGTGAGTCAGCAGAACAGCATATACATTACAAAGAGCTTTTTAAATAACAAAGGACCATATTTCTATGTATTTTTGTATGGCATTAGCATTATGGTTTTCACTAGGTAGTTAGATCATAAGCTATCACAGCTGTGCATTTCCCCAATAATTGACCCACATCATTTCTACAGGACTGCGCATGAGAAATAAATAGGCATTAAACTTCTTGGGAAATATTAACAATATGATATGAGACCCAACCAGTGGGTCTGATAAATAATTGAGATGATTATGCTACAGTTTAATCCTTTAAAGGCTACATAGTGCAAAGCACACTAGTGGATTCTGAGAGTTTCCTATCATAATGTATACACTCCTCATTCATGCATAATGCTGACCCTACAGGGACAAAACACTCCTGAAGGGTCGGCATAATGTACCACCAGTGCTGGCCAGTAGAGTCTCTCATTGGTGCATCATGGCAAGAAAGGAGCGTGAACTTGTTTGCTGCACCCGCTTGTGTTAGTAATTAATGATGAAGGACGTGATGATGTTTGTGAGGTCGTGGATGTTGTTGATGCCTACTCCGCTCAGCTTACTCAGCACCTTGTACACCTAGTGGTAAAGAAGATGCAGAGAAAAGGAGATATGCATTCTTCTGTTTCATACAACTCAAAACCTTGTTCAAACTGAAATGATTACATACTCTCATTATGCTATCACGTCTTTCAACCTCCACGTAGTTGCATACACCCCCCCCCCCCTTTTTTTTTAAATTTTTATTCTGTCTTCACAGGTATATAAAGGGTGCTCTGCCTGACCGAAAGACTTTCTGGCTCACCATATGCTGGGTCAGGATATTTGTTAATGATGAACTATGCATTAAACTTTGTTAATGATGAACTATATGTATCAAACTGAACAAACAGATGGTACTACCAGCCCTTGAACATGGTAGCTTTCTACATGAAAGTGGACCAAATGCATGCACCGGGCATTTGCAATTGATGCAGAATCACTGTTTAAGTGTCTTCAATACTAGAGATATATCATTAACAAAACACAACTTACATGTTAGAACAAAATGTAAAATGTTAAAATTAAGACGTGATAAGAGTTTGCTAGCTGTTATGTATGATGTATCTTGTGACCCACAATATGTCCATGTACTGGTTAGAAATCTTCGTGGCAATGCTAAGAAGCGCCTGTTAGTGTCAAGATCCAGATGTCTAACCTATGATAACCTATAGCCTATATAGAGGATGTATATTATAGGATAAACTTGATGCTCTTATATACCTGAATGCAAAGAGAGAATTTGTAAACAAAATTGGCTGATGCTGGCTGGATCTGTCACAGGATAGACCTCCTAGTCTGGTTACTGACCTGATATGCACGTGGTGCTGTAATTTGTCTCAAACTACTGCATGTCCCTTTGAGTAGGTATGTACATTGTATGTATGTACACTCTGAATAATGTCATAATATTGTTTTGTAATCATCACTCATAGTTTGAAGTACTTCTGACTTGATGTGAAATTACTTGTAACTATTTGTAACACTTATGTCGACTAATTTATGAAGATGAATCTCAGAATTTATCTAAGAAGTGCTCTTAAAGTTGTTTATAAATTAACACTCACCATATCACATCGTTGGCCATGGACGAAGTTTGAAACAACTGCGATAGCAGAAACAGCTAGAAATATGTTGTCATTTTCAACTCCTGCAAACATTTGCCTGCAACCAAAAACATTAGATGCGAGACAAATATGAGCACCAAACATTGCTTATTGAGTCTACCCTGGAACGAATTGCTAACCCAATCATTTCTCCCCCCTCTTATACAGACTGTTATTGGCCTCTAGCCACTTTTCCTTTACTACTCACTACCGTGCCTCTAATCCCCCTTCCTATACTACTCACATACCCTATGTCTAACCCCACTTTCTGTACTACTCACACACCTACCTCTGACCCCTCTTCCTGTACTACTCACACACCTGCCTCTAACCCCACTTCTTGTACTACTCACACATCTGCCTCTAACCCCACTTTCTGTACTACTCACACACCTGCCTCTAACCCCACTTTCTGTACTACTCACACACCTGCCTCTAACCCCACTTCCTGTACTACTCACACACCTGCCTCTAACCCTACTTTCTGTACTACTCACACACCTGCCTCTAACCCTACTTTCTGTACTACTCACACACCTGCCTCTAACCCTACTTTCTGTACTACTCACACACCTGCCTCTAACCCTACTTTCTGTACTACTCACACACCTGCCTCTAACCCTACTTTCTGTACTACTCACACACCTGCCTCTAACCCCACTTCCAGGTAGGATTATGACGGGATTCCGGTTGAAGCTCGCCGAGAGTCCTCTCCCTATCGTCGTGTAGTCGCCGTATAGTGTGAGGCGGGGGGGGGGGGGGGGGGTGAGGGGTTGGGGGCAGGGGGAGGGGGGAGGTGGATGGGTTGAGGGGAGGATGGGTTGAGGGGAGGGGGCAGTAGTTGCTTGGGTAGTTGGGGTTGGGTTTATTGGTTACCTGTCCCTGGTTACCTGTACACCGGTGACCGGAGATGACTTTCTTGAGTAATCTCCGATCCAACTGGAGGAAACCTGGAGATGACTTTCCATTTCCTGGATTGTCATCTCCAGTCTGTTCTATATGGTTACCTGTACCGTACATCAGAGATGACTTTCTTGAGTCATCTCCGATCCACCTGAAAGATACCTGGGACCTGGAGATGACTTTACACCTCCTGGGTTGTCATCTCCAGTCTGTTCTATGGTCACCTGTACACCGGAGATGACTTTCTTGAGTCATCTCCGATCCACCTGGAGGAAACCTGTGACCTGGAGATGACTTTCCGCCTCCTGGATTGTCATCTCCAGTCTGTTCTATGGTCACCTGTACCGTACATCGGAGATGACTTTCTTGAGTCATCTCCGATCCACCTGAAAGATACCTGGGACCTGGAGATGACTTTCCGCCTCCTGGATTGTCATCTCCAGTCTGTTCTATGGTCACCTGTACACCGGAGATGACTTTTTTGAGTCATCTCCGATCAACCTGGAGGACACCTCTACCTACAAGCCTGGAGATGACTTTACACCTCCTGGGTTGTCATCTCCAGTCTGTTCTATGGTCACCTGTACACCGGAGATGACTTTCTTGAGTCATCTCCGATCCACCTGGAGGAAACCTGTGACCTGGAGATGACTTTCAGAGTCCAAGTATAAGAACAGGACTGAGCATTCCCGGAGCTATTGCAGGCACAGTCGTCGCCGGCTACCAGAGAAGCAGTGATGGGGCACAAGTTTAAAGTTTGGTGGATCCAAAATTTAAAATAATTCATGATTGGGAGCCCCTTCATACCCTCCTCCTCACTAATCTTTCGGCTTTAGGGAGTGGTCAGACACCTCTTAGGGTGGGACAAAAATGACTCCCTCCCCTTTTGAGCGAAAAAGCCTGCGCGCCACTAAAGAATAAAAGGGGGGGACAGAAAAATTTAAGACCCCTCCGACAGGGCACGAAAATGTTTTCGCCACACACGCGTGAAATTTCACCAACCCCCCTGTTGTTAAAAATTGACCACTCCCTAAGAACAGTTTGGAGATGACTACCCAGGACATGGTAGGTCATCTCCAGGTGCAGGCATCCTCCAGGCAGACCGGAGATGACTCTAGAAAGTCATCTCCAGGTTAGAAATGGCCTTAAATCAGACTGGAGATGACTACCTGGAATGTTGGAAGTGATCTGCAAGGTACAGGTCCCATAGGTGCAGAGAGGAGATGACTCGAGAAAGTCATCTCCGGTGTACAGGTAACCATAGAACAGACTGGAGATGACAATCCAGGAAATGGAAAGTCATCTCCAGGTCACAGGTTTCCTCCAGGTGGATCGGAGATGACTCAAGAAAGTCATCTCCGGTGTACAGGTGACCATAGAACAGACTGGAGATGACAACCCAGGAGGTGTAAAGTCATCTCCAGGCTTGTAGGTAGAGGTGTCCTCCAGGTTGATCGGAGATGACTCAAAAAAGTCATCTCCGGTGTACAGGTGACCATAGAACAGACTGGAGATGACAATCCAGGAGGCGGAAAGTCATCTCCAGGTCCCAGGTATCTTTCAGGTGGATCTGAGATGACTCAAGAAAGTCATCTCCGATGTACGGTACAGGTAACCATAGAACAGACTGGAGATGACAATCCAGGAAATGGAAAGTCATCTCCAGGTTTCCTCCAGTTGGATCGGAGATTACTCAAGAAAGTCATCTCCGGTCACCGGTGTACAGGTAACCAGGGACAGGTAACCAATAAACCCAACCCCAACTACCCCAAGCAACTACTGCCCCCTCCCCTCAACCCATCCTCCCCTCAACCCATCCACCTCCCCCTGCCCCCAACCCCTCACCCCCCCCGCTTCACACTATACAGCGTTAATTATAAATAGGGGCCGAGTCATTGAGCATATTAAGCATTGGGCTGCGTGGTCTAGTGGTTAGGGGACTGGCCTTTCACGCGGGGGGTCGCCCGTTCGAGTCTGCACGGAACGCGTATCTAACAGTTTACCACATTATATTGAAAGATATGACAATTTTTATTAATGGAATATAGATCTATTAATTCTGTATGACTTGAAGGTAGAAGATATGCATTATAGTGAAGAATGGTACCCATATATATCAGAAATTAAAATATAAATAAATTTTACTACATTGACCGAACAACGACTGGGAGAGGACTTCCGGCGAGGATGAACTGAAATCGCGTTGAAAACATAGCTCCCACTTCTTGTACTACTCACACACCTGCCTCTAACCCCACTTCTTGTACTACTCACACACCTGCCTCTAACCCCACTTTCTGTACTACTCACACACCTGCCTCTAACCCCACTTCTTGTACTACTCACACACCTACCTCTAACCCCACTTTCTGTACTACTCACACACCTGCCTCTAACCCTACTTTCTGTACTACTCACACACCTGCCTCTAACCCTACTTTCTGTACTACTCACACACCTGCCTCTAACCCCACTTCTTGTACTACTCACACACCTGCCTCTAACCCCACTTCTTGTACTACTCACACACCTGCCTCTAACCCCACTTCTTGTACTACTCACACACCTGCCTCTAACCCCACTTTCTGTACAACTCACACACCCGCCTCTAACCCCACTTTCTGTACTACTCACACACCTGCCTCTAACCCCACTTTCTGTACTACTCACACACCTGCCTCTAACCCCACTTCTTGTACTACTCACACACCTGCCTCTAACCCTACTTTCTGTACTACTCACACACCTGCCTCTAACCCCACTTCCTGTACTACTCACACACCTGCCTCTAACCCCTCTTCCTTTACTACTCACACACCTGCCTCTAACCCCACTTTCTGTACTACTCACACACCCTGCCTCTAATCCTACTTTCTGTACTACTCACACACCCGCCTCTAACCCCACTTTCTGTACTGCTCACACACCTGCCTGTAACCCCACTTCCTGTACTACTTACACACCCTGCCTCTAATCCTACTTCCTGTACTACTCACACACCCGCCTCTAACCCCACTTTCTGTACTATTCACACACCTGCCTCTAACCCCACTTTCTGTACTATTCACACACCTGCCTCTAACCCCACTTCTTGTACTACTCACACACCTGCCTCTAACCCCACTTCTTGTACTACTCACACACTCGCCTCTAACCCCTCTTCCTGTTCTACTCACACACCCTGCCTCTAACCCCACTTTCTGTACTGCTCACACACTCTTTCTCTAACCCGATCTTCCATACTACTCATACGCACTGCATCTAACCCCACTTTCTGAACTTAACACACACCTTGCCTCAAACCCCTCTTCCTATACTACTCACACTTGACGCAGCTATAATGCAGTACTGGTGATTTATTAACCAGCATTGCATAGATGTAATGTGATGATAGATATTGTTCGATAATCACCTCTTTTCTTGTGAAGGTGTGTTGTAGCGCGTGGTAAGCTCAAAGAGTTGCTCGTAGATTTGACGCCTCTTCATGTAGACAATGTCCAGAACGTCCATGGTGTAAAGATGGTACACCTTCACATCAATGTCCAACTCTTTATCTTTAAGGAAAAAAAAAACCCGCTTAACCTACAATTTAGCAAGTGATTTAAACATCAGCAAGTTACCGTATTATTTATACAGTTTGACTATTGAAAAAAAGGCAAAATTGTGGGTATGACGAAAATAGACAGCCCCAAAAGATATCTCAGAAACCTCATACCTAGAAGACTGAGCATGGTTTCCAGGTAGACAAGCGGAGTTGTTATCATCATTTTGAAGTTGATGGTTTTAAGCACTCTTAACTCAGATTGCATAATGCTCGATAGGTTCACACTGTACGCAGCGCCATTCTCCAACAGCATTTTCCTTACACGTCCTGGGCTGATAATCTAGAGTATCGAAAGGGTGTTGTATATATGACCAAACACATAAAACCTGAATTTTTGTTGTTGATGATTTGCTTTGCATAAATCATTTATAAATGGTGTTTAGACAACTACATAACCCCGCTATCTATACAAGTATGGTATGGTGGGGAGGAGTTTCCGAGCTTCATTGCTAGGCTGTTTCAATTAAAGTACTGTTCATTTCCAATGTACTATCAATATCACAGGTATATTGTATGCCATCAAGCTTACCTTGTAGTGAGAGGTCAATTTGCTGGCTATTTGGCAACATGAGAGGATACGGAGAGGATATTGAGGAGCGATATTCTCCAGCAGGTTCAGCAGCGTCTGCTTCTGGTTCTTCTTGGCCAGAACGTAGCCATAGAGGACAGTAAGGTGTTCAGTCATAAACCTAGAACCAGTAAGGAGAATTATGGTATTATTAACGTCTGATACTATGTTTGACCACGGTGCAAAATACCATAGGAATTCCCAAAGTGTCTTTGGATAGTTTGAATAGTGTAGTTCTTTTTCTCTACAATAACATTTTATGTATGGCCTAAAGAGTAATTATTCCTACTGAAAATTTCTTGAACTATATGCACATATCTACTGGGAATGAAAACTGTAGCTAATATCCTGCCGGGTCCGTGTCATGTCCGGATGGAGAATTTGGTACAAAAAGAATACAAACAATTACATTTTTTTTCACTTGATCAGATTCATAGTGGAATTTGACAACCGCAATTGGACACCACACTAGTTTAATTATACAAACCTCTCAAAAATCTCTACGGCCAGGTACTTGGCTTCTTCAAGAAGATTGAGCTTTTTACAAAGCTTGAAGATGTCTTCTGCATAATTTCCAGAATTAAAGTGCCCCTAGAGAAAAGGCAAATTGACTTGGTGCACTAACACGTGGATGTATGGATGTATGTTTGATGCAACATCTATTTTTAATTGAAGAGAGTATTAGGATTCAAAGGGGAGGGTGAACGAGTAACTAGAGTACCCTTGTTGTATATGTGTGTAGTAAATGTCGTCCATCTCAGGAACCAAATGAAATTACCATAGTTGATACAATTATATCATAGGGCAGAGGAGGGGAGGGCGCTTTAGTCTATTTTTCTTTTATATATTTTAAACTACCGTATTCATTCTAATAAAAGCACCTGGCTCATAAGCACACCCCCACCCTTTGGCAGAGATGTCAGTTCGATATTTGGCGAAACTCTGAAAATTATTTTGGGGCACTTCAAAAGGGGGATTATACCCTAATCAGAGTAATAAATACCTTCAAAATTAATCACTTAGGGTTGGGTAGATCTTTACGAAATATCAGAATTATAAAATATTCATTTTATATTTTTTTCTCATTATTTCACCTTTGAACCTCTGAAATCAGAGAAAATCTGAAACTCTGTCATCTCTGCTTTGGGCCCTCAAATCATGCAAATGAAGTGCAAAAACAACGATTCTCAGGGTAAAAACAACGAGTTTTAGGCTTTAGGGAGTGCCCTTATTAAAAATAATCTTTGTGTTGATGTTTTCAGCATATGACAATTAATTTTCCACACAGGTGCGCTTATTAGAATGAAAACGGTATTACTTTTCTATTTCTACATGGCCATAGGGACTGTAGGTGTACGTTTACCTGCTTTGGGGAACCAGTTTTCATACCAGCAGCATTTTCCTTGGCGAGCACATGGAGACAGTCTTCGAGTAGCTCCCTCTTCATACATAATGGATGATTGTTGAAACGCGGCTCAGTGGTTGAACAGAAGATCCCTGCATGTCTGTCGCCCATGTTATAGGCCTTGTTGTATTAGACTGAAGTTTCAATTCATCATCTGGGAGTTTGGAACGCTGCAAATCAATTTTTGCAAAAGTTAGGCTTAAAAAAAAGTGTTCAGGTAATGCTAGCTACCCTAATATTTTTAGACCCACCCTAACATTTTATGGGCTTTTTTTGGCACTTATCGTTATCGAGACAAGGAAGTTTATTTTTACGTTTCTGCATGTAAAATGTGGGGCTTGTTAGATATATGGGGGGGGGAGGTCATTTTAAAAAAAGAGCTCCTTGGTGGGGATAGGGGAAAACCCAAAAGTATGTGCACACTGGGGGGGGGGGGTCAAAAAACTAGATCTAGATCTATTTACATCCATTCTCTCTGATCTATAAGGGGTTTTCACGTGACGTCAGTATGCAGCGCATGATGGTGATGGAGATCCGCCACTGGGGACCCGCTACGTTTCTACCCGGTCTACGAACTTTGCCGACTGGGGGCCCCTTATAGTTCTAAAAATAGAAATCTAGAGAAGGGGTTAAAACCATGATAACATCCTTCAAGATCTAATAGAATTTGAAAAAACAACAACCCTAATGATACTGTCCCTACGCCATAGAACTACACTGGCCATAAATGTTAAATACAGTTATTTTGAATTTATTTTATTATTTTTAATGTCATAAGCGGCTGGATATCTAAAGACGCGTTGCGAGCTTGCTGTTCGTAGACCGGGTAGATTGCGTCCGTGCCCGCCACTGGCCACCATACTCACGCTATCATAGAGAATGCACTGTGGCGGTCTAATACCTTGTAAATAATCTCTATTTTCTTCCCATCCGGGGTTGGCAGGTGTGTGGGTGGCTTGCCCCACTCAATTTTCTGTGGTGATCTACTACCCTGTTACCTGTATAAAATCTTTATTTTCTCCCAATCCAGTAGCTTTACCAAAAAAATCCCTTTCACCACTAATAGTACAGATATAGTGGAGTAGGCTAAACTAAAAATTATTAATGTCCGATTTATATAAATGTTAAACATTTCATGTAGAAGTGGAAGGATGGCCTGTGCAAGATGTGACAGTGAGCACCTTGCTTTATTGTGGCAACCTACTACCCTTTAAAAATTCCCGATTTCCCCCCAATCCTTTACCTTCATGAAAAAAATCCTTTTCACCAGTAACATTAGAGATGTAGGGGAGTATGCGAACTAAGAATCATTAAGATCTGATTTAAATAAATATTAAAAATCTAATGTGGAAATAGAACTACCCCCGGTATGTCTCCTTCCCCCTACTAGACTGCAGTGAGTGTGCTGCCTGGGAGAACTTTTTTTATCATATTGGTGGGGGGGGGGGGGGTCAGAAAAAGATTTGCCAGTCAGGCTGAGTCTGCCAAAATCCATACTTAGCCCCCCCCCCCCATGCCACGGCCCCAGCTGGTAGATACTTATTAGTTACTCAGCCCTCCCAATAAATGACTCGGCCCTCTGCTCTCAGTTTCAGTCAGATTTGCTTACAGAAGCTTATCCACACAACACGAGTTCTTTTTGAAAGATATAGGCCTAGATAGTAGAGGCACAGGCATACCATGTACCAACTTTGTCCTTGGCACCTTGTCTTTGTTGTCTGAGGACGGGATGACGCTCCAATTTCTTGCCAGACGTCGCAGACGACGACTCTAGGTCGCTAGTAATCAAATTATATTATGTCAAATCTCCCGGCACTGTCATTAAAGTACGTTTCTAAACAAAGAATAAAAAGATATGTCAAAATCCTATATTGTACAGCATTAATAGGGAATAATTATTTAAAATAAAGTCTGCTAATGCACGACGTGCGTGTTCACATCCCCAGTGCTTCTGGCTTCTGACCTGTGATGCGCACGCCACCTGTGTGGCGACAGGGCACTTCCAAAAAACGCTAGATGTCGCCACCTTGCTGCAACCCCTTCCTTCCCGCCGCCCGGAACGCTGAACTGGATAACACTGTTTTACCGGACATTGCTGTAATCAGACATACCACCACAGCTGATACTGTAAGGGGACCGCTACCTCCCCAGCTGTCTATAATGTGTTTAAAAGGGACAAGTCATTTAATGCCAGTTGACTTGGAAGATTTTCGTGATCCAGCATTTTTTTCGACCCCTACCAATTTGGGGAAAGTTGTGACGACCCCCCCCCCCCCCACACACACACACCCTGTTGCCTTAATGCATAGTAGGGCCTAACTAAGTTAAGCAATACCCATTTATTTCGCATTGAATATCTATGTATAATGTCCCAATGTAAAATCTTATTACCGACGGTATACGTTTCATCAACGTTCAATCCCAACTTGAACACAAGGGTTGTCAAAATTGGATCATCAACTGTTATGCAAGGCAATGAAGCTGGCGTAGGCCTACATTTAACCTAATTAGATACCACTGTTATTTCTATAATATTTTCCAAAATGATATAGGTTAATTTCTCTGTACTAGAAACATAACTGAGCTGCTTTTGAAACCCATACCTGTGCCTATTTTCCAATTCTATTGGTTGGGAAAACTCTGCTACCAACAGCCACATCGGCCAATCGGGTTTAACTAGGTCGTCAGATAAGATGATTGCCGATAAAAGGCTCCATAGAGCTCACTTAATCTGACCCAAAGTTGACTTATCTGTCTAGGCTTACACCCGGCTAGGCTTAGCCTGTAGGTGTAGGCATACACGTACGTTTGCTGGTGCAGTATGAACAGTTATACCGTGATAAATATTACCTGAATTGACACCTTTTAACAAGCTGATCTCGTACTTATTAAGACATTGAAGGATACAAAGGAATATAGAATGACATAGACATGTCTGAGTTCCATCTAACCACAACTCTTATGAAACACGGATAATATCATCTTCATCAGGTAAGTGGTCTTGATTTCAAAACTATAGCCGGTCACATCAAGTGGCCCCTATTCCAGAAGACCTTGTCTTAGAACCTAAACTCTCATCTCTGTATCTCTGTGAGAGGAGGCACGGAGACGAGATTTCAGGTCTTGAGGTAGATCCAGCAAGCAGTAGACATATACTTTGTGATGACACGAGAAGCTTGTTCTATAATAAGGTTAATTATGTATAATGTATTGTGACGCCACACTGGACATGGGCTTATTTCAATATCACTGACGATCTTGAAATTCACTGATGATTTTGCCGTCTTCAGGAGAGGCCTGTGTATGGTCGCCAAAGCTCCCTCCCTATAAGGCCTATTGGCCTCTATGTAAATGAGCATGCATGTAGGCCTAGAGATGTAGGTACCAATGGTAGAGATGTTGTAGCAGTTTAAGCACCAATGTAGGTAGGTCGTTATATGAGCGATTTGATGTCATAGCCTGAACTTTTGGCGTAGGGGCTGTGTACAAATGACGTCATGCAGGAGGGGGGAGGGGGGTCCCACTTCCCATGACCAAGCATGACAAGGGGGGAGGGGGGGGGGGTCATTGGCTGCATGACATCATGTCATCAAGAAATCACAATTTGCTTTGGTTTTGGCAAGAAAAGAAAAATTGTAAAGGTAGGGAAATATAATACCTATAGGCCCTACATGCATGCCTTCCTCAGACATCTCACTCAATGAGTGTCACTGCCATCAATGTCAGTGTAAAGTCAAGTTGATGTCCAGGCCAGGGTGCACTTCTCTTACCCCTAATCCAGGCCCCATACCGATTTAACCCTTTTTAAAAAGGACCACTGCTGCCCTTGGGAAGCAGCTAAAATACCACTGAATCTACGCTGCTGCCTCAGGGCAGCATCAATAGGTATCCACAGGCTTTTTTTGCTGAAAAGGCATGAATTTTTTTTACCCCTCCCCCTCCAACTCCTTGAGGTATCAAAATTATTTTGCTCCTCTCCCAATCCACCCCCTCCAGTTGTTGAGGAGTAATCCCTTGGAGCTCTCCACCACCCTGTTGCTATTTTGATTGAGGAGATGCTTGGGGAGATGTAAAAGGGACTTCCCCCCTTAGTTTACTCTCCACATCTTTGTCTGAATGGAACTCTATGGGACTCACCTTATTCGCAGGTACTACAGTAAAATCCTGAGGTGACTCAATTGCTTTGTAATATCATAAATTGGAAGTATGATTGCAATTGAAGGTCTTCTAAGAATTTGTGATACTTTCTGAGATCTTGTTTAGGACTATTGACCTAGACAGTTTTTAGGACCTTTTGTGACAGGAAATACTTGTATATGATCACTACCATAGTACTCTGTGTATTAGGTATGGGTATAGTGCATCCAGCATATAAGGACCCTTAAGCCTGGGGGGCACTCTCTATGTAATGTAGACACATATGTGCGGCTAGCAAGGGAACTTTTTCTGGGTAAAGTCGGTAGCAAGCCTCCTGTTTCGTCCACAAATATCCCTAGTAAGGGTCTACTTTTGAGCAAAATGTCCCTAGCAAGGGTTAACGTTCAGCAAAATACCCTGATTCACGTTGAAAATTCAGAAACGTTCATGTATATTTTCTCAGTTCTCATGAAAATATCATGAACAAAAATTCAAATTTTCTCCAAACAAGGTTGATTTAAGATATTTTGAGCAAAATCTAAGATTGTCATGCCAAAAGTTCCCTAGCAAGAGTAGAGTTTTGACGAAAACCCCTGTGAACGAGTGCAATAGCAAGGGTAAATGTAGTTTGGGGTTCAGCCACACATCCGTATCAAAAACAATTAAAGTGCCACCCCCTCCCCTGGCCCATAAGCTGACAGTGTTTGGCATGTTTCTCTGTTGATTTGTTGATCAGCGCTAGTTCATCTTATCTTTAATTGCCAATTCACCCCCACTATATGTCCTTTTGAACCATTTCAATTAATTTTGTTTTTTGGCTATTCCATGGTAGCAGATCCTTATTGGGGCGACCCCTGCTCAAGCTGGTACCAAGCTGATAAGGACTGATAACAGCCAGGGTGATCGGTAGTGGTACAAGGAGTTTTGTAATGCACCCTAAAAAGTCTGCACCGAATGAAGGGAATTTTCTGATTGGTCAATAATGTATCCTGCTAGGTCGGAATAAGCCTACACTATTCATGAACTTGGAGGGGGGGTAGCTCTCTGCATGACGTCATGCTAAGGGGGGGTCAGTGTTGTATGACGAAACATGACAAGGGGGGGAGGGGGGGTCAAAAATGGTCCAAAAATGCATGACGTCATTTGTACACAGCCCCGTAACCCTGACACTCAATGCCCCATATATCCTTACACCATGGTTAAACTAACCCCTCCCCCCTCGGGAGCGGTGGCAGTGGCTTTCCACTAGATCCCAAAAAGGTAGGGCGGTGGATTCCCATGAGATCCCTAACAGCAGGACGGTGGAATTCCATCACAGTGTATTGTTTATGCATCATACATGTGAGGGCATAAAATATCCTCAAAAACATATTGCTGGTCAACAAAAAATATCTTATTCATAGAAATGCATGAGGCCAATAGACGGCTTGGTGGAGGGTGGAGGCTTGGAGAGGGGCTGTCCAGGCACAATTTGGGATTGCTGAAAAGAGGGGGGGGGGGGGGGTCAAAGTCCACCTTACCCTCTCAAGTAGGGCGGTCAGATTTCAAGATTAACTGAGAGTTAGGGCGGTAGGGCGGGAGTTGTGGGTGAGTCAGTGCCCCCACCCCTAGGTCCGGGGGGGGGGCACCCCAAAAAAGAACAACACAGTCATGTTTTCCTGCCATCTGTGTAGCATATAATCATAGGTGTGGATTCCACTTCACCATTGGATTTCATCCATGTACTTTCGTAATTGTATATGATTGAAGCAAATCTGAATTGTTTATTTTAACCATAAAAATTACAGTTACAAACTTCCACCCCTACCAAGATGGGCTGCTGCAGATGCTGCACCAAGGCTGACGCCACATTCAGGAAGGTGATGGAGCCCTTAAAGTCTATCCTCAGGGTGCTGGAGCACGTGCCTATTCTAGGACATCTCATTGCTAGCATCTATGCCTGCAGCAAATGCAAGGACCATGCTGAGAGGGCAGGTCTTAATGCCACCATGGGCATTGCTCTGGTGGTATGTAGCTGCCCTGCTGAAATCGTCGATGAGTCCGTCCGTGTACGCGCCCCAAAGCTCCTCTCCTATCAGATGACTCCAAGACCAGACTGGATGAGACGGCACCATCGCAAGACCCTCCGCCACATCTGCATGCCTGCAAGCCACCAGTCGGCCACCTATCACATGGAGAAAAAGCTAAAGGAGATCCCCATGGTGGAGGGTTGGTCCAAGTGCCAGGACCTTTCCATTGACTCCCAGCTCTATGGTGGGGTGAGGCTGCTCGACCTGAGGGTGATGACCCACACGGCCGACATCTGGACGCACCACAACAAGGTGCTCTGTGTCAAGTTCAGGGACATATTGGAGGTGGTAAGAGACTATGTGGTGGAAAACCCTAGTGAGATTCTTACGCTGTTTATAACCAATGATGGCAAGGATGTGGATTGGATGAAGGTGCACAGCTTACTCAATGAGTACCTGGGCAAGAAACTTATCCCAGAGCATATGAGGGAGATGACGATAGGTAAAGCCGGATCCATTTGACCTAAGTATTGATTTCTGTATGGACAATGGCAGTATATCACTTAAAAGCTACACACGTTACCATTTGACAAGAAGGGTAAGGTCCAAACAGCTGATTTAGAGGAAAAGCCTCGTTTCAGGACTATATGACTCCCTTCTTTAGTGTGATATTTCCACAAATGAAATCAAAGGTATTATGTATATATCTCAGAGATGTAATGGTCAAGTGAAAAACAATACAGCAAATATAAAAAGAGTAATGCAGAGGACTTTCCTTCACAGTAGATCTAAAATCTACCATGCAGAATATGTAGGAATCTCCATACCCATGTCTGTCACATCAATGTTCTTCTTTGTTATAAAGGAAGGGATTTATGTTTTCATGTTTTCTCTGGCTATATTATCAAGGTGATATTGTACAGTACGGGAAGAACGTCATCGTGGCCGGAATTCCCAACGTTGCCTACAGCTGGCGCGGCATCGACTACCGCTGGCCAAACAAGGCTTCGCCTAAAGATGTGCAGACTGACTTTCATGAGACTGTGACAGAGATGAACAAATATAACCCTTATTTCTTATATTGGTATGTGCAAACATCTTTCCTACCATTTGCTAGGATGCTAAAATTATTGCGGTTCATTAAGGGTAGTTTTCCTTGAATAATGTCAATGATTATATTTAGAAAAAAACAAAATAAAACACAAAAAAAAAACAAAAAAAACTGGTGGCCTCTACCAAATACAAGAGGGGTAAAATATATATCAAAGAACGAAAAAGATATGATAGGAATACTCCAGCCGCTATAGGGGATGTATTAATTGATAAATCATCGTTTTCGTCCGTAACTGTTTACTACAATTTACATCAAGCACGATGTCCTTTTCCTCCTCACAGGTACAAGATGGAGTGTACAGTTGATGCAGCCACCATAGTACGAGGCATGGGCGGTCTGCCCGGGGTCTGTGCCAGTGGGTGTTCGCCTGAAAAATTCGACTTCCTGGAGGACGTGGCAGCCTCCACCAACCACCTCCTCCTGGAGGTGCTCAGGGACTCCTCCAAGATCCCCTTTAACTACATATCCACTGACTACGTCAATGATAGCGTCATTGAGCGTATCCTAGCTATGAATGAGCAGGAGCAGACGGGAGCAGGTCCCATGGTGCAGAGGGAGGTGCTCGCAGGTAGCAGGGACAACCTGCTTACTGATGTAAGAGTGGATAGGCTGTCTGGGACCATGGACAGGACCATGGATAGAACCCTGGACAGAACGTCAACGTCCACAGTGTCAACTAGGCTGGGCACAATGTCATTTGACAGGTCCGTGTCACCGGAACCTGTAGCGCGCACGGAAGTCTGGGAGAGTGTAATGTGAGAATTTGGCAGTGCGTGCACTGCAGGGTGTCGTCATGAAAAGCAACAATCATTTTAAAGATTCTGTTGTGGACGGATAGACTTAAATGCTTTGCACCGTAGAGACGCATGGTAAAGACTGGGTAAATGGTTGAGGCGATCACGTAACGAAAGAAAGGGGCGAGAAATTGATATAGAACTATCCTTACTGGAGGGCTGAAATTAAGATTAAAGCAGGTACGTCTGTCTGGGAAGAATGGTACATGTAGTAGGCCTATCCAAGGATTATATTGAACGCTGCCCACTCAGATGACTAAAATATATCAGCACCAAACAATGAAAATTACGAACAGGATATCATATCTTTACAGGGAACGATATTGCTCTTCTTGCAATTGTTCTGCGAGCTGTGATTAGAAAGCAGTGTTTTGAATGACCTTAGGACATACATGTAGCCCCTACTTCAAAAACAGGATGTATACCGAAAAGGGTAAAAGGAGACACCAGGAGGGTGATTCATGAAAACTGCCGACATAGAATTGCAATTTTCGTCAGAATCCAAAGTCATCCGATAAGGTCCAATCATGTTGATATTTCGACTTATCTCTAACGACAATTATGCATATGTATACTGATATGCACAGCTTTTTCAAATATGTTTATCTTCTTCTGTTAAATGTTTGCTTCCAAATGCATTACATGATCACAGAAATATCTCTTCTAAATGCATTAAATTTCCACACAGAGATCGTCAGTTCTATTCTCTGAATCGCCCTCCAGAGGCCCTTTTTATGAGCACCAATGTGAATTAAAGCGGAGTGATGGGTATGTACATTTGTATTAGTTAGAATTCATGTCGACTGGGACTGTAGACATACCCATGCTACAATCATGGGCTACTCTGCGCCGTTAAGAATTGGTAATTAAAAACAAAAGTATGCTTTGGGAACACAAGCACATATTCTCTCGTCAGTAATAATGACACACAGGGCAAAACATGCACTTATGAAGGTTTCAAGGTTGGGGTTCATATTTCACCGCCCCAATAGAAAGAAATGGAGGCTATGTTAATTCTGTACCACTTCAGCAGTCACTCACAAAGAAAATAATCCTGTGGGAATTGCTCCTACTCGTTCCCAACTGCTCTTGACACATTCTATTGCCATAAACTGCAACATGTCAGGGTTGCACTGAATATGTTTGCAACCTTGGGCGAGGACTGGTTACCAGGTTTAGTCTGCGTAGGTGTTATCCATATATGCTATAGAAGGGTGAGAAACTAAAGGGAACAGTGCTGGGAACAGTGCTGCCCTCTGGTGCTTTTATTTGCTATGCACAGACCTTGATTACGGAGGTAAGTGATGACTTTGCCAAAGTACCAGAAGGCAGCACTGTTCCCTTTAGTTTCTCACCCTTCTGTAGGCTGTAGCATATGGATAACACCTATGCAGACTAAACCTGGTAACCAGTCCACACCCGTGACAAATACAATGTAGAGGAGAAAAGTTCTCCAAAATCCCATCCCCTGTCAAGTGAATTTCCCCGGTATGGCCGGGGATGAAAAAATAATTTGTCTAACATTCTTGCTTCAGATCCACAATCAGATGATTAGAATAGATGGTCTAAAATTAAAAAGAGTTATCATCCCGCGACGGGATCGCACGCTGTCTTTCACAAGCCCCTATAAACGCAAGTTAAAATTTATCTGAGCCTACCTATAAAGAATGCTACATTTCGATATATGATATATCATTGATGTTAGGTGTATATAATACTTATTAGGCCATGTGTGTGACCTTTGCCGCTACGGTTATCATAGTTTCAACAACTCTGGCCTGAATGGGGAGACTTAAGTGATAAGTATAACAAAGGTCCACACTGCACTGATCAGTGATCACACATTTTTACAAGGAGATAAAGTGATATCAACGAATCCCTCTCCCTCTGCCATAGATGTTATTTACCTGCATGTATACACCTGCTGGTGAAAGAGTAAAGCTTACACTCTAGAATGATAAAACACTCTTCCTTTACCGGCCTATTTCATATCAAATTTTGGGTTGTAGTGGGTATTATAAGCTGTTGGAATTATATGGATATTCCAATTAGAAGGGAAATGGTGATGGTTTAGGCTAGATCAGTTGATCTCAAAATGTACCATCCCAGTTTTCTCTATCTATTATCATTATTGAGATATATCATCATAAAAATAATGCTCTGATAAGAAAATTTGATAATTTAGAGAAACTTCAAATTGTCATATTTCAGCATTCCCTTTATAATCAATTTTAATGAAATAAAGTGCACATTGTAGGAAATACAGAATACTTTTGAATTTTTGGTACACATTGGATGCAAGAAAAATTCTTTCAGGTTGCCATGGCAACCAGAACTAGGCAAAAATCTTTTTTTTAGCATAATCTGACATATCTGTTGCCATGGTAACAACCCTAAATGGCTAAAAATGGATTAAAATTCAGTAAACATTTTGATGCCATCTTGTTGAGCATAAAAAAATGTAAAAAGTCAATTTCATCCAAAAATTATATCATTTTACATTTTTTTTTTTTTTTATGATTTTTCAACTTAAATACTGATAAAATTTATGGAAAACTTTTAGGGTATTTCAAAATTTCCTCTCAAACTGACAAGACTACCATGTAAAAGGTATCATAGGTAGAGACTTATTCTTTGCAGACTGCAGAGAACCCAACTGACCCTATGAGTATGAGAAAAATCTATTCATTTTATTGAAAATTAAGAGAGTTACAGGCTATTCAAAATCAGTCAAAAATCGACCAAAATCGGCCCAAACTACGCATTTATGCGTAATCGAAGTCTTTCTCCAGATAAGCATAAACTCGACGAACAATCTTACAGTACCTTTCAATAAATTATATGATAGGATATATTCGCATTTTTTCTCATAACCTGTATTATAACAGTAGAAAATTCTAAAAATAACATCATTTTTTTTAATAACTTCTGATCCTTTTTTACCTCATGATTTATATACAGAGGACGTTTGTGGTGACATTATCTGTATTAACCCAGCAAATTGTCGTTATCTGTCGCCATGATTGGTCATCAATGGTGACTCCTTTTTGAGTGATAACTCACTGTGTCATCTTTCGCCACTGTGTGTCAGTCTCACATGGAATGGCAATTTATCACAACAGTCACCAACATGATCTCACTCACTGCGTGAGTATGTGTGAGCCAGCAAGCAGAAATGGGGGTTCCTGCGGGATTTAGTACCTGCTTTAGCCACCAGGGGGCACCACTATGGGCTAGAATAGGAAAAATGTGCCTTAAACTATGATAGGGTGCTTTTTAATGGAGAGTTAAATGATTTTAGGTAAAACGTTCTATTTTGGGCGGAAAGGTTCCAAATTATGCATGTAAAAAGAACGTTTTAGGGCCTAATAGGCATTTTTGTTGATGTATGTTGCCATGGAAACATGATTTTCATTCTAAATAGGAAAATCAATGATCCCATTTGAAATAATCTTTCACTAGGTTTACTATGGTGAAAACAGAATGGAAATACCATTTCTAGATCAAAAGTTATAGCCAAAAGAATAAAAAATTATGCTAATTCAGCTAATTAGCATAAATTATGCTAATTATAGATGTCTCATGATCAATTAGGCATAGAGCTTATTGCCATTCAGGAAATGGCCACACCTACCTATGTTTTGCAAGCCATTCCTCTAAAACTAACAGGAGTATCTTCGCTTGCAATATATCACTGAAAAGCTAGTGATCTGAATTTTAAAGTTGACTTTTAGCACGGAGCCCCCTTTCTCCTTGCCTCTACACATGTGCCACCCCTTGTCATCCCTCACAAAGCATGGTGACTTATCACCACCATCGCCAACATGAATCTAACTCACTGCGTGAGTATGTGCCACTGCCTGTCAACTCTCACTCAGAATGGCGGCTTATCACAAGCATTGCCAACATGGATCTGACTCACTGTGTGATTATGTACCACTCCCGTGCCACTGGCATCAACTCTCACACAAAATGGCAACTTATCACTACCATTGCCAACATTGGTCTCACTCAATGTGTGAACTTGTGTCACTCCATGTCAATGCTCTCTGAGGATTGCATCATCTGTCACTCACTCTCACTCAGAATGGCAACTTATCACCACCATTGCCAGCCTTTGTCCCACTCAATGCATGAATTTGTGTCACTCCAAGTCAATGCTTTCTGAGGATTGCATCATATGTCACTCACTCTCACTCAGAATGGCAACTTATGACCACCATTGCCAAAGTTGTTGAGACAGCACCACTGTTCAACATGTAGCCTATCTAGGAAGGGTGGGCATGAAGTATAAGTCCCATACTTATCAAATGTGCTTTGTTGCACACTGATTTCCATGTAATACTTCAGGGTTGAATCAAACAAGATTATATAGAGAAAATATCAATTAAATTTAGATAGAGGTTTCTCTAAAATAAAAGCAACTATCCATAAACACCTTTTCTCTGGTTACAGGAAAAATACATAAGGAAGTATCTACATGAACACCTTGTCTGTGGTTAGAGGGAAGATACATGTGGCAATACCTTCTCTGGCAAAACATACATTGATCTGGCAGATGTGAGGCTGCATGATTACCAATGTCGATAATCATGAGCTTTTCATCTAACAAGATGAGTGATCACCAGCATCGCCATGACTGGTGAGTCTGAGTGATCACCACTCTCGCCATCCATGGTGAACCTGCGCTATGACGTGGTGCGCATTTCATCTAGCGAGGTGAGTGATCAACCGCCTTGCCATCCCTGGTGAGTGTGAGTCATCACGATCCTCGCCAACCGTGGTGAACGTGCATTATGGCATGGTGTGCGTTTCATCTAGCGAGATGAATGATCACCTGAGTGACCATCCCCCGTGAGTGTGAGTGATCATGATCCTTGCCATCTGTGGTGAATGTGCATTATGACGTGGTGTGCTTCTCATCTAGCGAAGTGAGTGATCACTCATGTCGCCATCCCTGGTGAGGATGAGTGATCACTCATGTCGCCATCCCTGGTGAGGATGAGTGATCACGATCCTCGCCATCCCTGGTGAACATGCACTATGACGAGGTGCCTGTTTCATCTAGCGAGGTGAGTGATCACCTGCGTCGCCATCCCTGGTGAGTCTGAGTGATCACCATCCTCGCCATCTGAGGTGAGGCCATGTGATCACCACCATTGCTATTCCTGGTGATCTTGTGCTATAGCGACGTCGTGTTCCATCTAGCGACATGTGTGAGCCACTTCACACAGGTTGACGAGGAATCACGACAATTTGCAGGGAATATTAGTTACATTAAGCTGAGGCTCCACTACACGATTTCTGTAGAGAAGCGCAGCTATTTTCACAAAAGCTGAAAAATAACAGTGTAAATTCAGTTATTATGAGACATTTGTTTATGCTCTACTCCCTCCTTAACAAAAGTAAAATCTTGATAGCTATTTTAGCACACCCTTGCGATCCTAGTGGTTGTTCACCGTGAGTGAGATTGTATTTTCATTGACTGTTATTTTCACATGGAAATAATCAAGGTTTTGAAATACGTTTAAGAGAAATTGGCTGCATTTTGGTCATGAATAATTGGATAAAAATAGTTAGAGCTTCATCATCAATCAGGATTAGCTCTGTTACGTTATAGATAATAACCTCGAAAATATCTTTGTATTCTTTATTGGTGTCCAGAGGCATGTACCAAAAATCGCGTAGTGGAGCCTCATTTATATGATATACATATAGGGAAAGGTGGGGGGGGGGGGGGTCGTTAGCCACACATGACAGGAGCACATATGCACAGGGGTAGATGTAGCTGGTGTAGCGATACTGATCCTATCAAGATCTTCACCATTTGATAAAAATCCAAAGTTACTTATATGAATTTGTCTTCGAATATCCTTTGACTGACAAAACTATTAGTTTTGAGAAAATGATCCTTTGAGAAAATAAGGAAGTTTGTGAAAGATTATATACATTTGTTAAACTAGTTTAATACACTAGATGGCACTCTAGTAGCCCCACTGCTTATATGGGCATATCTACAATCCAGTCAGTCATGCCCCTCTAGGATATAGTCGACACTAGCGCTATCACTATCGCATATTGCTGATGAAATATGGTTGTTATGGCTCCGATCTTATTTTAGCAAAGTCGACAGGAACCTCCAGTTAGGTTCTCTTTTTTTCTTCATCTTATACAAAGACATGTGTTCTAAAATAAAGATAAAGTCATTTCTGACTGTATGGATGGCCTTATACTTATCAATGTATTGGGCACTATATGGGTTAATGTAATGCACTTTTGTACCGATGTAATTGGTGCTGCCACCTAGTCACACAGGCTGACAGCAATGATAATAAGGGTTCTGCGGAGATCTATTATAGTAAATTGCCTGAGCCAAGGGGGAGCACTTATATGTGTGAACAACAACCCAGCTAGCCAGAACCCCTCTGTCACAAACGTGATCCCTAGTATATTGGGGGAGCACTTGAACTTTACGTGACAAGTCTATTGATATGGATACATAATGATATGGAAAAATAATGGATAGTGCTAGATTCACTTTCCCAAAGATGGAAATATAGCAGGTGCTACAGCTCAACATATTCTAGCAGTTTAAATAACTTAGAACCCTATGAAATGGTCACTACTAAGTTCATTTTGGACCAAAAAGCAATAGTGGGCAACTCAAGGTACTTGCATAGTGGCCGACCCAAGGTACATGTATTGCTCAAAGACACCTTTTGTCAGTCTTATCATACCACGAGTCAACTTCTATACAACAGATTGTTGACTTTTGTACTGAACACTATAAAAGGAATAATTTCAAGTTAAATGATGTTTGACAGAGAATGAATGCAATACTATTTCCAATTTTAGTTAGGTTTAACTCTGTTACTTGGTCAATATCACATTATCACTCATCTATCATTTTGTTGCTGGAAAATCATCAGAAACCTATATCTGACTTCAAGAATAATTCACAAACTCTAGTGTCATCTAGAGCTCCTGGAAGTTCCTAGACTTATAATCCAAAAGATGCTAAGATAGCTTATATCATATCTTGCCATATAGCACCAGTGCAAATAGCTTAGAATCCACTAATATATTCATTAACACATTCATTTTGGGCCCAAAACCAAGCAAAATGGCCGACTCAAGGTACCTGGATGACTCAAGGTCACTCTTCCCTATAGGTCTATTTCTGGTCGCCATTACTGAAATTAACAATTTTTGCAAAAACTTTGCTAATAAGACAGATAAGCATTCATACAGTGTAGTGTGGCTATATCCCCATTTTCAGGGTCAAGGAATACAATCTGACAATAGAAGCATTGTTCTTCCTCTACTATGTATATTTATCAACCTTTTATTAGCCTGGACTAGGAGGCCATTACCAAAATTGACTACTTTTGCCATATTTTGCTACCAAGGCTGATAGTCAACCACCTGATGGGGCTCTATATCCACATTCTCAGGGTCTAGGAACAGTATAGGGTAGATTCACCCTAAGACGGACACATACCTTATGTCGGACACCTTTGACTTATAATTCTGAATCACTTGCTTAATATTAGGGCATATTATCAATTGAAAATGAAAATATAAGTGTTTTCCTCAATATTCATGGAAATGGTACATTTAAAAGATTGATGAATAAATGTTTCTCAGTGTGGTAAAATCAGTGTGTATCTTATCATTTTGGATTGAAATTTACAGCAACGGATGTAAAAATAGTTGTGCTATGTCCTATGTCGTAGGTGCAATTCGGATTTACGTGGTAAATACAGATGTTCTAGATGAAAGCTCTATATCTTTAGAAGAAAACTAATAGAGAAAAATCATCATCTTTAATCTAAAAACAAACGCTCGGAAGTGGTGAATCTACCCTAGGGGCATTTTTTCTCCTCTCCAGCGTATATTTATTGGTGTATGATAGGTATGCACAGGGCAGCAGTTATTGAGATTTGAATTCCATATATATCCATATTATCCCATCTAGGAACACAATTAAGGTGTCCTTTTTGATATGCTGTGTATGAGTTGCCAAATATGGCCCTACTCATATATATCTTATTCAAACTCATTGCTTTGTTCATTCCTTCCCAAACTAGTTTCAAACAAAGATATTTGGCTGCTAATTATGGTGTCAATATATGTGGGTTAATTTACCTCTGGAAAATTGTTAATATGTCAGGTGTACAGTCCAATCAAGGGAATTAAGCCTTTAATATATATATATTTATATATATATATATATATATATATATATATATATATATATATATTTCTCTCTCTCTATATATATATACGTTATCATGCTACCAGGGAAGAATATACTGGTAATATATGGACATTAAATATAATATTATAGGTGATATGATATATGAAGAGTGTAACGATGAATATATAGTAATGAATGATAAATCACAGGAACAAATGAGTTTGGTGGGTTACTGACCTTGGGGCTATCAGCACCATACAACCATAATAATTAGTTGACAATAAGCATAAGTCAGTACAAATTGAACAATAATAATGACAATGGTAAAAATTAAAAATCAAGGAAACTCCTGGCGTGGTGTTACCTGTACAGGTGAGATTAGCCAACTGACGATTAATTCAAAGCAGCCCCTTATATGTGAACCAGCAAGCAGAAATGGGGGTTCCTGCGGGATTCAGTACCTGTTTTAGCCACCAGGGGCCATTACTATGGGCTGGAATAGGAGAAATATGCCTAAAACTGGCTTAGGGTACTTTTTCACGGAGAATTCAATGATTTTTGATAAAACGTTCTATTTTGGGTGGAAAGGTTCCAAACAAGGCATGTAAAAAGAACATTTTTGGGCCTAAATAGGCATTTTTGTTGATTTCTTAGATTTTCATTCTAAATAGGAAAATCAATGATCTCATTTGAAGGTATGTTTTACCAGGTTTACTATGGTGAAAACAAAACGAAAATACCATTTCTAGATCAAAAGTTATGGGCAAAAGAATTGAAAAATTATGCTAATTTAGCTAATTAGCATAAATTATGCTAATTTTAGATGTATCTCATGACCAATTAGATGTAGAGCTCATTGCCATTCAGGAAATGGTCATAACTACCAATATTTAGCAAGCCATTCCTCTAAGACTAACAGGAGTATCTTCTCCTGCAATATATCACTAAAAAGCTAGTGATCTGAATTTTAAAGTTGACTTTAAGCACGGAGCACCCTTTCTCCTTGCCTCTACACATATACTGGAGGACTGTTTACCATGACGTCATGCTATGACATCATAGATATTATTGTGCTCTGCAAGTAGTCCCTAACCATTCGCGGCTAATTATATATATATATACACAAGTGTATATAGTTCCATAAGTTATCATGCTACCAGGGAAAAATATACCGGTAATATATGGACATTAAATATAATATTATAGGTGATACGATATATGAAGAGTGTGATGATGAATATATAGTAATGAATAATGAATGATAAATCACAGGAACAATTGAGTTTGGTGGGTTACTGACCTTGGGGCTATCAGCACCATACATGCCAAACACACACATAAACACGCCAAACACATATAAACACATACCAATCAGCATTGCAAATGAGATCGGCACAACCTATCCAATTGTAATAACTCATCTTAATAATTATGTAAATAACCGTACACAGCATTGGATTTCCAATTAACTTTTCTCCTAATATTCTCTATACTGAGGCCAGCATCCTTCAATAAAGTGGCACCTCTGTGCCTAAGAGAATGATAGAGATACAACCTTTAATACCAGATTGGATAGCTAGAACGTTGAGCTTCGAGTTGACATACTGATAATCCATACAACTACCCGTGGTAAGACTAAATATTTGTCGCTAACCTACCCTTAAAGTGTGAGGGGATTTTACCACATGGCCTACCCTGAGTACACCTCTATAACATGTTAATATAGCCAACCAAAATTTCAAGTCTAAATTGGACCTTAATTTCAACATATCTTGAGGAGTTAGGGGGTGAATACTCCTAGTAGGATTAGTATCATGTCTCTCGATACCATCCAAAGTCTTCTTCAACATGAAATTACTTCTGTAATCAATAAAATCTTTTAACTTCTGATGGTACCAAACTGCAGACATGTTATTTTTTACAGATGATGGCTTCATGTACTCAGACAAATACACTGCATATATTGAACCTTAAGATGGAGAACAAGGAAAAGGTTGTAAATTAATTCTTTTACAAAATTTATTATACCTTTTAAGTTGTTGTTTTCTAGTTCTCCTAGTATTCTCTGACACACCCTGGTCCAAAATGTACCTTTCTCTTTTTTGCAACCTCTTCCACTCTGGAATCAAAACAGCACATGTTATTATCCTGCAGATTGGTAATACATTTACCAGGCATAACCTTATAATCAAGTCTTGACTACTGGTCAGCCAGAATATTATTCTCCGACCTAATATAAGTAGCATAGATTTCTACATTGTTGATGAAACACAACCAAAAAATTTCTCTCAACCATTCCATGCAAAGTTTGTTTTTAGATCTACGTGTGTTGATCATAGCTAGAACTTGCATATTAACTGTTATACAACGGATTCTTTTATTTTTATAACTAGAAATCCAACGTTTTAAACCCATCATAACAGGGTACAATTCATACACATTGATATTTATGTGGTGGTTTCTTAGATTATCCAGTATTGGAGGGGTAGTAAAATGGTCCACACCCAGGTTAAAGTTATCAAAAGATGTCCAGTCAACGTACAGAAAATCATTGCCCATCCAGGCTCCAAAGCCCCTAACCGACAAGTCCGAATACATAGGGGTATCTACTAAGTCATTAAGGATTAAGCTTTTACAATTAAAAGTATCACAGAAATCCAACCACCAGTGCATGTCCTGTCTAGTACAATCAGAGACTCTAATGCAACCTCTCAGTTTAGCACAGGCACACAAATCAAAAATTCTTCTACTAAAGGTCCTACCTACTTTAACCACCTGAGAGCAAAACGACATGAGTCCACCAATTCTCTCTAAGTTCTTCTTAGAAATGAACTTCTTATTAACATTGTCCAACAAGATTCCCTTCATTTTTATTACTTTATCCTTAGGTAAAGTATTTCTAAATCTTTAGAATTTATAATAATACCTAAAAATTTACACTCTTGAGATGGATCAGTGACTTTTTCCTGTGAGACCACAAAACCTATGTATTCCATACATTCCATCAATAGATTTCTTTGATTTAGACAATCCTCATATGACTCAGCAATGACTATTAAGTTGTCTAAATAATTAACAATCCTCTTTACACCATAGAACTTTGCTACCTCCACAATGAAGTCAGAAATTCTGTTAAATATATATGGAGCACATTTGAGACCAAAGGTTAATCTATTACTAACATAGTATTCCTCTCCATGTCCAAAATCCCATCTGAAACCTTGCATAGTTGTGTGGGGACCATATAGATTCATATTTCTGTAAGCTGACTTTAAATCAACCACACTCATATAATCATTCCTTTCTAACTGAGCAGTCACCGTGCTAATATTATTATAGGAAAAAGTTGAGCTGGTAGTATCCATAAAATTATTAATGGAGATTTTCTCAGGCATACTACAATCAGTTATAGGTCTCAACTTGCCATTGGATTTCTCCACCCCTCCAAGCGAATTGATACACTGAGGTTTACTATCAGATTTTGAGACCAGCCCCGCCTCCAATTCGTCCAATAATATACCACAAAATTCATTGTAAAATTTTCCCTCAAGAATAGACTTATGATTCTTACAGTCATAGGTAGTTTTACAGTCTGGGTCTACAATCTCGAAACCTTGGACCAAACCTTGCCATAGAAAATTAGCCTCAGTGTTATTAATATTAACAAGACCTTTTTGTTGGAGGAAACAAGCCACTCTACATGGCAAAACCTGGGCTCTCTCCCCACCAATATAATGAACACACATTCATACACCTTTTATACAATTATCATACACCCTGATGCTGGGTAAACCTTCGATGTTTACAGAAAATAGTGGTTCATCTTCACCCTGTACTGGGTCATTACCTGTAACATACATATCCTTTGGATTAATGTAACTATTAACCCCTTCCATATTATCCAAAGAATTAATTTATTGGAATCAACTACGTCAACAAGGCTCTCCTGTTCTGATACGAGGTCAGGTGAGTGAATTAATTCATTAACCTCACCTGCGTTTTCTACCTCCTGTACTGAAGCTGCTGGTGGAGGTAAGTCAACATCTACCAAACCTACTACAACTGGATCGGGCATCAAACAAACATAACTGCCAGCTATAGGACATTGACTACCTACATATTCCTAATCATTTCTAGATTTTTGACATTCGGCCTTGCCGTGTCCAGTAGCATCACAACCACTGCAAACATGTTTATACTTGCAGGGGTCTCTCAAACATCCCTTGGCTCTATTGAAGGCATAACACGAGTTGTTTGAAACTTTAGGCTTAACCCCAGTTTTGGATTTAGAGGCGTATGCCCTTTGAGCTTGGACTGTACCATCGTACGAAAGATGTCTAAGAATATCGGAATTTTCAATCATACCAAACGCTTCGATACCATCATTGTTAGCTCTAGCTCTAACAGATTTGTCATAAGCCACCAGGGCTGCAACAGTATATATCTTTGTTCCTGCTTTTTCTACCAACACTTGCAAATGTTTCAACATACCCTCCACGTTGTCACCTTCCTTATAGGCATTCAATACAAAATTCAAATTGACCAGAACTAATTTCTCAACAGTATCAATCTTATCACGCTTTTTTACATAGTTTTCATGGTCAAACTCATCGATTTTGGTACCAACGTGGAGCCTAGATGCAGTAGAGTCCGTTGACGACCCTCTTGAGGAGTTACGCGCCCCATGACAAGCAGAAAATGATAATTTAGACCTCTGATGACGACCCCGGCAAGTGACTTCGTCCCATCTTGATCCGTTGCTATGGATGCTTGGTGACCGTTGTCGCCTCTCCTGGAAACATGGCTGCGTCCTTGCCAACATGACATCATCGCTCGCTTGTAAACATCAGCATGTGGGCACCCGCCCCTTCAGTCAAATCCAACATCTCATCTGTCCGGTCCCCTCTAGTAGCGATTACCTCTTGCAGAAGACCTTTGATCTCTCGTAATTCGCCCTCCAGCGAGTTAATCCTGCCCGTCAGGTCAGCGAGTGAATCATCTTCCAACCCATTAACATGGTTGAGTGGTGAAGGTACCTGACCCCCGCAAGATAAATCCACATCGCTCGAATATCCTAAGTTGGCCGATTCTGCTGCAGTTTTGGCCGATTTGGCCAATTTCTTTGAAGCAGCAGCCGATTTGGCACCTCTTGTTGATTTTCTGCCCATCTTGATCGAAAAACTCTATCCATAAACCAAGAAAATCAATTAAAAATCAAGGAAACACCTGGCGTGGTGTTACCTGTACAGGTCAGATTAGCCAACTGACCGTTAATGCTAAGACATCATAGATATTACTGCGCTCTGCAAGTAGTCCCTAACCGTTCGGGGCTAATTATATATATATACAAGAGTGTATATAGTTCCATATATGTGACAGGATCTGCGAAAAAGGCCCTTAGCGCAGGGTGCATTAAGGTCCCTATTCCCACTACATGTCACATATATGTATTCATATTTGTAACACTTTAATTTACTGGGGAGGTTATAACATGTTTTTTGGGGAAGGGGGTGCTTGGGAAGAAAGCTTCTCCCTCCCCATAAGCTGGGATAACTGAGCCCTAGCAGTAAAGCTTTGCTCCTTACTGGCCTAATGATAATCAATCTAGAAATAGTATACCTTCACTTAGATTATGTAGGCTGTTGTATATTCAAAGGTAATCTTTAAATTGAGCTGTATTTAGGCTAGCGTGCTTTTGCCACTTGGTACCCAACATTTGCAGATAGATGCCTTTGGCCAGTGTTGTGTGGGCACTTGAGATACCATTTTACCTAAGCAGCATTTGTCATGAAGTAGGAAGGATGAGACAGAAATAGCTGCAGCATATGTTTCAGCTATCCATCAGTTATGGTTATAATCACTTATGCTGGACTTAAAATGATTTTCTTTATCTTCAAATGTGTAACCACTCACAAATCTACGATGTCATAAGCTATGTGAATGCTATCAGGATTTAGCACAATCCAGGACAGGGGCAGGCATTTGCAACAAATATGCAGAAGAATTCATGGTTTAGGGTATTATGATGTGCAGCAAATAAACATATGCCTATGTTTCATCTTGTGGGTGAGAATAAAATGTTTCCCTTTTTTAAGTAACTGAGTACTTTTATAAGCACTAAGTGGTATATGTCACACAAAACCAGACACGGTCAAAATACATTTAAACTGTAGGTCTTTTATTACAATAATGATGTAGACATCAATGGTACAGTTCACAGTAAAAAGATTGGTGTGGAATTGATAATAGCGATCGACGTTTCGGGCACTTCAGTGTCCTTCTTCTGGATGCTAGTACAGACATTTTGATGAGGTTACATCAATAAAAGGATAAATTATGTACTTCCTCAGGTTACCAAGGTGATGGTTACTATGGTTACAATGATTATTCTGGGATGTTCAAAGTTTATACAGTGCTGCCCCATGTTGGAGGTGTGGGGAACCAGATTGGTATTGTTGGTTAGTATAGTATAATATAATATAATATAAGCCCTTTAGATGGAGGCTTGTCATGCTACATGGGTGAATATCATAGCTTTTATTCAAAATTAGGATGCTCAGCTAAATTAATAAATAATATTTGGTGACTAATGGTTATTTTATCACAGTTCATTCTGAGTTAATTATGATGGTACTTATGTACCGGTACAGTCCATATTGTGTAACAAATTGATGTGTCCTTTATAAAAAATTACATGCAAGCATGAATGGTAAATTATTTCTTGGCCTGGTCCTTGGGATTATAATGGTTGCTTCGTTTGATCATACCGTGGCGCTGTAATACATGGTGGAAGTCTCTGCCTATATCCTGGTTAAGGTTCCAGATTAGTTGATATAGCCCAAAAAGGATTTCTCCCATTGGGATGTTCCTATCTGGAGGGAGTGATAGGGGTTGGGTGGTAGGTTGGTGTGTTTTGCTTATGTGGCCCCTGTGGTACGTAGGGGTCATTTTTGACAAGCAAGTGTTGGTATTTTGATGGGCTGGGAGTGGCCTTTGTGGGTGAAGGTTTGAAGGCAGTGGCCCTAGGGTCACTGTGGTCCTTTTTCAAAGTGTGAATGTCCTTTTTAGGAGTTTCCTGTTTGTGTGCTGTGGACTTGGGTTTGCTGGCGAGGTCAGGTCTTATCTGACTGGTGTTAGTGTCATTGGTTTCCTGTATGGGTACCTCCTGTTCGAAGGTATCATCATCACTTAAATGGAGGTCTATTTCTAGTAGTCTATTGTATCTTGTTTGGGCTGCTTCTAACTCGCTGTTAGTGAATGGGCGTGTGTTGGGATCCTTAGGATCATATTTGACCTTAATTGTTCTTGGTGGTGATGTTGAAGTGGTTGAGTCGTCGTCATCACTGCTGCTAGATGTGCTGTCAGATAGGTATTCTTTAGATTTGAAGAGCGGACTTACAGATCGTTTTCTGGCATTTATTATTCTTCTGTTTTTCTTGATGGTGGCTTGTGGGGGTGTGGGATTAGTACGTTTACGAATACACTGGTCATCGTTGTTGTTGGTTGTTGGTGGGTTGGCAGGTTGAGTGTTGCCAGTAGAGGTGCTCGGGGTAGGTGTTGTCGGTGGCTTTTTGTGACTGTTGCCCTGGATTGGATTGATGTTGGACACTGAGTTGCTCATGGTGGTTGGTGTGGTTTCCGTTGTTGAGGTGGTGGTTTGTATTCCCCCGGTTTTTTTAACTGCAAAAAGGAACACCCTTATAAATGATACGGAACCTCACATTATTTAGATTAATTGTAGGATCATGCCATGTCCTTAATTTTGTGGTTTTAGTGCTTAGGCAGGGCGGTGGTATTTGGTAGTCTTTGGTTTTGTGGATATTTCTATAGTGTCTTTTTAAATTACCAACAGTGGTGGTGGTTGAGCGACAATTGGGGTAAAGACATGAAAACCTACCCAAAGTGGTGGATTTTTCTTTCTTGTTTGTAGTATTGGTTTTGTGGTATGTGTTCAGATGCTTCAGCATGGCTGAGTCCGTCTTTCTGATAAAGTCACTACAGTATGGACACTGAGTATACTTGTCCATGTTGATTTGTGTTGGTTTGATGTGCAGCGGTCTACATTCAAAGTTGTTATGAAACGAGTTCCGGGGCGGGTCTATTTATAGGTTGCTGGGGTAGTGGTTGCTATGGGCGCGAGGGGAATCCGTTACTGTGCAACGCCCGGATATGACGTCACGCGTAAAGGGGAATCCCTTTGGTGATGTGTGTTTACAATTTGAGGTTCAGGCCGGACGGGTGGAGCGTCTTCAGCCATCGTATATAAGCCTCTTCAAGGCGCTTTCTGCAGTTAGTTGATGTTGGTGAGTTGTCGATAATGGTGACAAGAAGGTCTTTGAACTGGACATCGTGGTCTTTGCAGTGCATTGCTACAGAGGAGTCTCTATTGCGGTTTTGGATGTCACGGCGGTGTTGGTAGAGTCTGTCAGCGGCACGGCGGCCTGTTTCCCCGATGTACTGCTTGTGGCATACTGGGCATTCAATGGCATACACCACGTTTTTGGTTTGGCAGTTGTTATTGCCTTTAATTTTCATGGTCCTTTTGTTTGAGGTAGAGGTGAAGGTTTTGGTGCGGCATATGATGTCACAATAGGTGCATGACAGTATCATGCATGGATGGCTTCTATTGGTGGCTTCTTGGCGGGGATATGCCGAGTGAGACAGTAGGTCTCTGAGGTTCGCTGGTCTGCTGTATGAGATCACTATCTTATTTTGGTTGAATTTGAGTAGGTCATCAACGTCCTTCAGGTACTGTTTAGCATGTGCTAAGTAAGCATTTGCTCTGAGGTTGGAAGGGTTGTATTGTAGTATGAATGGTATGACCTTCTTGGGTTCCTTGGTGATCTTTGACAGCAATTGTTGTCTTGACACTGACTTGGCTTTTTCTATCAAGGCCTTGGTTTTATTGTGAGGGTGTCCTCTGGCTGTCAGTAGCCTGAGTAGGTCTTTGCAGATCATGTCTAGGTCTTTGTTTTCAGAGCAGATCATCCTGTATCTAAGTGCCTGGCTGTAGGCTATGGATGATTTCTGGTGGTAGGGATGGAAGGAGGAGAAATGGAGGTATAGACCTGAGTCTGTTGGTTTTTTGTATACCTTTGTGTGTAATTTCCCATTGTTGGTTACATGCACTGTGGTATCCAAGTAGTTTACACTCTTGGTGCTGTGTTCAAATGTGAATTTGATACTGGAGTGTTGTTGGTTGAGGTGTACCATTTCATTCTGCAATTCTTCTTCTGTGCAGTTGTAGATGGTGAAGATATCATCAATGTATCTCCTTGGTTTCAAGTGGCTTTCTTGGAGTAGTTGGCATTCCAGTCTGTGCATAAAGATATTTGCATAAGCTGGTGCTACCTTGGTGCCCATTGCTGTTCCATTGACCTGGTGATAGTTCTTGTTGTTGAACTGGAAGATGTTGTTTTTCAGTACTAGGTCTAGTAGTGATCTTGCCGTGTCTGGTCTCATTTGGGGGTGTGGGTAGGACTCTAGTGCAGTTTTAACTGCCTCTAGACCTTCACTGTGGGGAATTGAGGTGTACAGGGCACTTACATCGATGGTTACTAGCCTGTCTCCATCCTCTAGGTGGTCATACTCTTGAATGATGTTCAGGAAGTGTTTTGTGTCCTTCACCAGGCATGGGATGTGTGGGAGAATAGGTTGTAGGACTTTGTCCAAGGTTGCAGAGATTCTATCTGTGGGAGAGTTTATGCCAGATACTATAGGTCTCCCTGGGTTGCCTGTCTTGTGAATTTTAGGTAGAGTGTAGAAGACTGGGGTTATGATGTTGTCTGGTATTAGGACCTCATGTGCCTTCTCAGAGAGTAGGTTTTTCCTTTCTAGTTCTAGAAGTTTCTTCCTGATTCTATTGGTGACAGCTGATGTTCTGTCTGAAGGGGTTTCTCTGTAGAAACGGGTGTCACTTAGTTGTCGGTTGCATTCTTCAACATATTTCTCTGTGTCTTGTATTACGATGGCTCCTCCTTTATCAGCTGATTTTATGATAATTGAGTCATCTGTGATGAGTTCTGCCAGGGCTTCTCTTTCATCTGTAGTGAGGTTGTCTGATCTATGGGTGTTAGGTGGTTCTCTGAGCATGTTCTGTGTGATGTGATTGTTGAATGAATTTATGGCTTGACTGTTGTTAATGGGGTTCCAAGCCTTGGTGTCTCTTTTGAAAAGGTTGGTTGGTGGGTTGTAGGGTGGATAGTTTCTGAAGTGGTATGCTAGGTTGATTCTGCGGTTGAAAAGTAGGGTGTCTCTGATTGTGTGTACATGAAAGGGTCTGGTTGGGGTTGGGACAAAGGATAGACCTTTGTGCAACAGTTGCTTCTGTTGGGGGCTTAGTTGTTTGGAGCTGAGGTTGCAGATGGATTGGTCTGCTGCTGCCTCCTGGTTGTATTTCTTGTGGCGTCGATTTTTCTTGTGCGTCTTTGTGTGAGGCTCTCTTTGAGGGTGGTTGTGAGGTTGTTGATGAGTTTGAGAATTTCGTCCAGAGTTTGTTGGTCGCATTGTTTCTTTATTTGGTCAATGATTGTGTTATATCTCTGGGATAATTCAGTAGTTCTATCTGTGTAATAGTCTTTCAGCAAATTTCTGAGCTGGATGCTGCAATTGAGTTGTATTCTTTCCCACTGTAGTTGGAAGTTCCAATCAGTGTCAGGTGTTTGGGCTGTGAGTTTACTCTGTAGGCCCTTGGGGATTATGTTGCGAGTTATGCACTCTTTTAGGTAGTTCTCGTGGTGTTCTGATCTTGTAATGTTGAGGGCCAATTTCCTGGCCAATTTGTAATGGGGGATATAAGGAAATATCTGTATGTTACACATGCCATATTCCAACATTCCTAGTATAGTGGTCCTAAGATAAATGCTCAGTCAACTTGCAATAATCAGCAAGAGGGTGGTTGGAAGTTGGATCGAGTGGCATTTTGAAGCATACTGTTGGAGAGATGGTTGGGGTGGGAGGAAAGGGTGTTGGGGTGAGGGTTAGCCATGGCAGATTAGGAAAATAATGTTCAACAGTGTCTACACTGCTAAAGGGGCCTAATAACAGTGACAAAGGAGTTCTGCCATTCAATAAAAATAGTGACCTGTGGGTGGTAAACCATACAGAATGGATCATAGTGAGATGATTGTTGAAAGTTTCTTGATTTCCAAGTCAGGTGAGGTCAAAGTAATACCCAATTAAGATGATGAGGGTGGGGATTGATGACTGGGGTTACCCTAACAATACTGTGCCAGTATGCTAGTATCTGTCTGGATACCCGTGTTCCTTGCCCCAGTCTACCATGTAACTGATTCTTTCTTTGTTATTTATTACAAACTACTGATATTTGTCTTATCCAATAGCAAAGCCTGTGACATATAACATAGACAAGGTGACATTGACTATGTCCTTTGTTCTACATTAGTAAACCAAGTAGCTACTGTAAGGCACACCCTAAGGTAAAAGTGTAAGCTAGCCCAGCAAATTGTCGTCATCTGTCGCCATGATTGGTCATCAATGGTGACTCCTTTTTGAGTGAAAACTCATTCCGTCATCTTTTGCCACTGTGTGTTAGACTCACGTGGCATAGCAATAGCTATTCCTGGTGATCTTGTGCCATAACGACGTTGTGTTCCATCTAGCGACATGTGTGAGCCACTTCACACAGGTTGACGATGACTCACAACAATTTGCTGGGAGGCTTTATCCTGTTAGTTTCTAGCCAGTTAAATCTCTGATTTCTGAACCTGAAATCTCTCTAACTGCATTACCAAGTAACATTCTGATGTTGAATAGACAGCCCCTTTTCCCAAATTCACTGACTGGAACTGGGAGCCAAACAACTGGATTATCAGAGGCAGTTGTAAGGGTATGAAAACCATTCCCAGTGAACCCTGACTGCAATGTGAGGGACAGAATTGTCACAGGCCAGATTATTGTTTCTCCATTCTAGCTAAGAATGATCCTATGATAATCTTATTTAGGCCTTATTCAAGATAACAAAGATACAGGATGATTGGTATACCCAATAATGTAATTAAAGGGCTTGAATGCTACCAAACAAAGATAGAAGAATAGAAAGAATTTCCCAATTATATTCATTGATCCTGAATGTGGATGTAGACACAATGTGAAAAGGATTTGAGAAAAATGACCCTATCATGTCCCTAGATCCTGAGAATGTGGATGCTGACACATTAAATGAGTGTCTATCAGCCTTGGTAACATGAAATAGTAAAAGTAGGCTTCCTAGTCCAGGCTAATGATAGGCTGATATATATATATATATATATATATATATATATATATATATATATATAAACATAGGAGAGACAGAACAATGCTTCTATTGTATTCCTTGACCCTGAAAATGGGGATATAGCCACACTGTATGAATGCTTATCTGTCTTATTAGCAAAGTTATTGCAAAAATTGTTAATTTCGGTAATGGCAAACAGAAATTGACCTATAATAGGCTTTGTGTACTTCTGAGAAAAATCAGGATGTTACCAATGAGTTCCTGGACCCTGAAAATGTGCTTGTAGACAATTGAAATGAGTGTCTATCATCACCACATGCAGATTTATTGCAAAAATAAGGAATTTTGGTAATGGCTACCTTCTTTGAGCCCTATTTCAGAAAAAAACAATAAATATGCATGATATCATATTCAATATAATATATTTCAATGGGAAACACATGGCTTTTTATTGTCCTTCTGTTTATTTCCCACCCTATTAAATCCTGAATGAATTTTGATGTAATTTATTATTAATTATTTACTTTTTCTTTTCAATTTAGAAGGGGAAATGTTTCTCGATAATGATGTTTCCACTTAGAAATGGATTCAGAACGTTCAAAAACCCCTGTTTGCAAACTTTCACGCTTTCTGCCAAAAGTGCCAAGGTTGATGCTGTATCTCCTAGACTATAAAGAGTTTCTGTTGCAGTGTTGTCTCTAAATGCATGGCAGTGCAATGTACAAGCATCCCAAAGTAAACATTTTGAAATAGGACCTTCCCTCACCCTTGTTCCAAGAGCGTCCCTGATGCACAAGCAGATCCAACTATGGATGACAGGAAGTTTGTTGCAATGAGGATTTCCCGGATGACCCAAAACCATGTCCTCAAACCCGAACTCCCAGTTAAAGTTTGAATGCAGGGAATATTTGACCACACCAATATTAGGCTAATGAGAGTCTTTTCAGTGGAATTATTCCATATTATACTGTACGTACACGTTATATTGTTACCTCTTCTTCCCCTAATCACTTTTGTGTCAATTTGCAGCGCCTGATTTTACATAAGAGAGTACCCCCCCCCCCCACACTGTTAGACCGCGGCAAGAGTTTTGCTGTAGATTGCTTCTATTTTGGAAAACAGTGGTAGCACTGTCAGTACAAATCCAATGACTTGATGGTTGTGTTGTACCCATTACAGTGGTCTTTATAGCCCATTTACAATTGGGGCTGAGAGTGCAGAAAAAAATAGAGGGGTGGGCGCATCGCCCGCACTCCTGCCAATCCGCGTCAGTACATGTACATACAGTGACCCATATCAAAAGGTCAAAATGAAGTTTCAAAATACAAAAATACAGTTACGAGTCCAATTATTCCAAAAAATCATTTTCTTTTTTAATTCCATTGCCGCCAAACTGTGAACACCAAGTTAGGGAGTGGTCATTTATTATCAACGGAGGGGGGGGTGGTGGATTTGAGGGGGGGGCATAAAAAATTCTGACCCCTCTCGAGGGGGGGGCTAAAAAAGATTTTGATCCCACTTGAGGGGGGGGCTAAAAAAATTTACCCTCTTTTTAGCAAAAAAGTCCGCACGCTACTATAGATCAAAGAGGGGGCGCGAAAACTCTCCGCTCTCCGGCGGGGGGCGCAAAATTTTTTTACTGCCGTCGAGGGGGGGGCGTAACAAATTTTCGCGCATCCGCGCGAAACCCCACCACCCCCCCATTGATAAATAATGACCACTCCCTTATGACATCTTTTAGCACTGAATGAAACGCACTAAATCTACTATCCAAAATGAGTAGTACAATGTATAGTACTACAATCAGATACCGCTTGTGGCTTTCATCTCGCGTGATTTCTTAATTCCTTTTGGCAATAATGACTCAAGCCCATGGAGAAAAGTCTTCTATAATAGTACAATGGTGTAGACACTATTTAAGGCCCCAAAAAGTTCCTGGTCACCGACCAACCTCAGCTAAAAGGGGCCGACCTCAGAACTTTTTGACGATTTTTTTTCTTCACATTTTCCCGATTTTTCAAAATAATTTTTCATTTTTTGTTTTAAGATTTTCCAAATTTTTATCTCAAGGCCTTTATTCGAAATATACACACATATCTTACCATCATTTCCCTCATTACATACAGGAATGATAATGATAACCAGTGTCCGGGCAGTGAACACCTAGCAATGTTGAGGCCTTAGATACTTAAAAAAGTCGGAATAACTTAACATTATACTAAGAGAGTGATCATTTTTTAACAACGGGGGGGGGGGGGGCTGGTGGGTTTGAGGGGGTTCAGAATTTCTTCAACCCCTTGACCAGGGGGGTCAGAATTTTGTTGCCCCCTTGACTGGGGGGGGGGTCAAAATAATTTAACCTGTTTTCAGCGAAAAAGCCTGCGTGTTACTATAGGTTAAAACGGTGCATTCCCACGCTGTTTTCCCCGTCCAAGGCAAGGTCGAAAAAATTGTGACCGTTCGAGGGGGGGGCGGAATTTTTTTCGCACATCTGTGCGCAAACCCACCACCCCCCCCCCACCGTTGTTAAAAAATGATCCCTCCCTAAGGCGATCAAACTATCTGATGACGAAAATAGGGTGCTGTTTTCTTTTAAAAGAACTTGACAGATGTTAACTCGTTTATTTTATATGCTTTCAAGACCCTAACGACCCTGTGAAAGTGTATACATTTTTCAGTGTAGGGCGGTGTATAGAGAGTCAACATGTCGTTGACTGACATGAATTGGGTGACCTGTTCACTAGGTCAAACCTGGAGTACATGGGGCTGGTCAGAGGCCCCCACCACCACCACCACCACCACCACCACCACCACTCTACCACCACCGCCATCACCATCACAGGGTTCAAAGCCACCACCATCACACTGCTGGTGTACGGGATAGTGTCCCATTCTGAAGGGGCCAAACTTCGTAGTGTTAATTGGAGCACCCTGGAGTAGGGAAGCTTCATCTGGCTCTGTAGTATCAAATAAGACTCTTTACGCTTAGGACACAGCCCATGGCCATGAGGTATATGCACAGAGCTCTGGAGTAAACATTGTACAGTGAGCCAGTGAAGCACGCTGTCCAGAGTTTGTTTACAAGTTGCAGATGGGATACACATCTACTATGATCTAGTGGTGCAGCGGTACCAGAATAACCCACCACAAAGTTGTTGTGACCCATCTAGTGCTGTGAAGTGAATCTAGGGCAGGGGTAGAGGAAAGGGTTGCCCGATCCTGAGTCACGACCTACTGGTGGTATTCATAGATAAGCCAACTCAGTGTTGAGTTGTATGATTCAGGACATTGCTTTAGTCATTGTTCACACAAGAACGGATCAGGAGAGTCACTGGCCCAGGAACTCTCGCTAGCCTTTCATCTTGGGTCATAAAACACACAGCGCACAGGAGGAGGCAAACTTCACGTACAGGAGGAGTCAGCACCACTGACTGGCAGGCACCCTGCCCACTCACTCCTCCAGGAGGCAGGCCTTCTCCAGTGAGTGAGGGGCAGATCAGTGTGGGATCAAGTTGGGCTCGGCACCAGAGAGCGGCAGAAGCTCACGTTCTGACGGCAACATCTGCCGCCATCCCCGGTACACGAGGAGAGGGCGTCGTGGTCGGAGGGACACCTGTACACAGGAGCAGGAGGAAGGGCATAAGGCGCTGACCCTGGTCACCAGTGACGGCCAATTCACACGGCCTTGATCTTGCCGCTCACCTTTTCTCACCTCAGGCTGTCATTGTACTGCTCTGAGAGGACTCTATACTAGTTCAGTTCTAAACTTGGATTTATCGTGGGGTAAAGAGATTATCTTATTCCTCATTTAATAAAAAAAAAAGGTCTCATATCAACGGGCTATTTATAGACACATGTAATGATAAAGCCTAACTGACAGAATTCAACATAGAACAAATTTATAGGTACATTTTTAACGTAACAACCCGACAAGTGCAAACATCCAACTCGACATATCGAAACGCCGACGTAAACACGTGTAAAGATAAATAACAAGAAGTGAGAGAAACAAAGGGTAGACCCCCCCCCCCCCACGCACACCCCCGTGTACTAACAAAAACAGGGCCCAACCTTTGAACTTTACCATCCCACCAGAGTCTGTCAGAATCCGGGAGCGCCAACATCTCCAGTTTACCCCGAGCTCTCGCACAGAGCAGAACAACGTTCTCCTAGTTGGCATACATATAATAGAGCAGCTCAGACCATTAGATACATAAATACATTGGAAGCTATCATAAGTCATTAAACACTACAAGATGAACAGGAGGAATTTCAACACCATCGGCGGACTATTGTTGCCAGCCCTGCTATGCCTCGTGTGTATTGGGATGAGCGAAGGTATGTACTTTTTACTGTTGTATTAAATCCACACACAATGTTTTTCATCGCTGCAGACGTTCAGGAACACAGAACATCCACTTGAGGTTGCGTTTCTTTCACATGCGTTATGAAAGAAGCACTCCAAATTCATTTCAACTTAATGTGGGTTTTCTGAAAGTTCTGGTTCTGGCCCAATATATAGGCTCGGTTTGGCTAATTCCAAGCCCGGCCCCCCGAGTAAGCGTGGGTTTGCAATCCCGGGTTTGCAATGTGTATTCAATAAAACTTGTTCAATCATATCTCCACTCCTTCGTCTTCTACGACTACGTGGGATGTGCACATCGTTATTTCGATTTCAGCTGCATAACAACTATCTATTCTTGCCACAACCTACAATTATTTCATAATACATTATTTGCCCCACAGTCTGGCTATAAATCCGGGCTCATACACGTGCTTATATTCACCATGCATAATGGTTCAGTGGTCTCGGTCAGCTATAATAGGGGAATATGACAATGGTCTGATGTGCGATGCATCCAATGATACATACAGTACTACATACTATAATATTGTTATTACATATAACAGGCCCGTAACTAGCCCTTGTCGCGGGGTGGTTCGATTTTTGATAAGGTGGAACTCGATCAGTTAAAAGGTGGAACCCGCCAAAAATTTCATATAATAAACAGCAAATATCAACTTAATTTGTATACAAATCTGTAGACATATGGTATTAATAAATGGGTCATTTGAGGCAAAATGTCCTAATTTTAAGGCTTTCTCCCTAAAAACCTTAATAATTGTCCGATTTACAAGCCGCAAAAACTGACATGTAGCTTATCATGTGCACTTTTGGGCTAGCTAGGGTGCAACTTTTTTGGCCCATCAGGGACCTGGGGGGGGGGGTTCGTTCGATCCGACGAACCCCCTAGTTACGGGCCTGCATAATTATGGTAACATGATGTCATAAAGGGGGAGGGGGCGGTGCTTGGAAGTCTGAAAATTGATCAGGCAATACCTTTCGCTGGTGTTAGGCATAGGCCTCGTGGTTACCTCACCTTCTCTTACAGCTAAAAGTAATAATACGGGTATTGTATCTATCGAAACATAACAGGATTACAATAACCCTAGCCAGTACATTATACATGTTTCTATGGGACCCCTATAGGCCATACGATTATTGTAAATACTCACGCAATCACTGCATGGGTCATGCTCTGTTGTGCGCTGCACAGTAATATAACATTCCTGTAGTATTATATCCCAATCGGATTATAATAAGTCAGAAATTGAATACTTTCTTTTACTTCCTCCTTTTTCATATTCTTTTAATAACACCTTTGGTGTCATATCCCGCCCCCCCCCCCCCCCCGAAAAATACGTAAGTGAAATAACTTGTTACATAACATTAAAGGCAGATCGGAGGGATTTCTACACATTACTAGGGCGAGGGTGTCCGGCATAGTTCAGTACAAGTTAATCCAAAATTTATACACTTACAGGTACATCATTAGCCTAAAGCAGCAGACATCGGGAACAATTCCCCCTTTACCTCCACTCCCGTCACTAAAAGGACAATGTTTCTCTTTATATATTTTAGATGCTTGTGTCTCTGCCATAAGCTCGGGGGGCGCTACCGACTCTTTGTTGCTAGGTCCAAACTGCGAAACTATACAACTCCCTTTTTGCCAATTGAGCGCAGTGTTTTTACAGGACCCCCTCCCCATTTTTCAAAGAGTCAGCTGACAGCTCCCCTTTTTGGGACCTTTTTCACTTGAAATAAGGGTTTTGGTAATAACATTAAAACATTTCACAAGCTCGAAATGAATACATGAAATGTAAGTGTTGTTTTATGAACTACCTCATATAGCAATATCCAAAGCCTCCTAATTGTGGATTTTCATTTAATCAACAGTCCCCACTTTCGATGCATTGGCAGCCACAGTTCTTCACAGAAAACCTAGGCTTGTTGAAAAGTAATCAATGCAGATGACTTTAGGTCATCATTCCTCATTGATGAAAGAAAGTAATCATTTTGATCATACCATTTCTCCCACCAGGGGGCCCTACTTTATGCTGATGTGACATGTCTCATATAATCCAGATCATTGTTGTGGTAAAATTGATATAAATAATTGCCATAAATGTATCAACATGCATGTTTAAAGTGGGGAAGTTATGTAAAGTTGTGTTGAAAAGGGGACATGTTGCAAAATGAGAATAAAAGGAAAATAGGCATATTCAGAGCATAAACACCTATTCTTTGTCAATGGTCCTATCAAGAAGTATGAAGATAGGCATCAACTGCTCCAACTTATATAACTATGAATCCCATATCTTCAAGGAGAAGACCTACTCTAATAAATGAATGGGGGTTAAGTTGATGGGGTTGGGTCGGGGGAATTCCAAAACTATTATTTTATTTCTTATTTTGAGCAACATTGTACTTCAATCAAATTGCTTATCCAGGTCATTATTATCTCAGCATGTGAAGAACTAATCAGTATTGATGACCTGAAGTAATCATATTGATGACCTGAACTAATCACATATGATGAAAGGGGTACTCTCCCTGGTCTGCATCAAATTGAGCACTCTAAAGTGATCACTACTGATTAGTTTCTGCAGTCATAGGTTTTCAGTGTTCGGGGTCAGTACTGCAGTTGGTACCCAAACCAAAACTTGAGTACCTCCCCCGGGACCATCGAGAAGCTCTAGCTCTAGTATACCGGAACCTTAGATCCATTACGTGTAGCCCTTTGGCATGATCTTCAAGCTATTATTCTAAACAGATTTAGAAGTTAAATAAACACACATTATTTTTATTACAGAATTGATGGAGAGAGAGCGAGAGAGAGAGAGAGAGAGAGAGAGAGAGAGAGACACACACACACACACACACACGCACACACACACACACACGCACGCACACACACAGATAGAGAGAGAGAGAGAGAGAGAGAGAGAGAGAGAGAGAGAGAGAGAGAGAGAGAGAGAGACAGACAGACAGACAGACAGACAGACAGACAGAGACAGAGACAATTTCAATATGCAATTGAGTTAAGGGCTATCCTGAATTTCTCCATGTTGCTGACATCCCATGTTTCAGATCTTATATTTCTGTAGCTATTTGGAGTATTTTTTCATGCAAAGTACTAAAATGTAGCTGAATACATGAATTTGAAAAAAGGGATTTTCCCCTAATGTTACGATTTCCCAAGTTTTGTCACAATTTACCTCCAGCAAAGTGCCGGTTTCCCATCCTGCAGTAGAGTGCTCTATTAAAATTGTAGACCGTGAGAGTCTGCTTCTCTTAAGACTCTTGAACCTCAGGTTTATTTAACTCCACGGTAGAAAGCAATGATGATCGAGAATCGACTGGAATATTGACTCCGTCCTTGCACTGAAGAGGTGGGCCAATTGATGGTGGAGTGTGAACGCCCTGTCTGGGGGTAGTTAGATGATTAGTGGGTGTATAGAGGAGGGGTGGTGCTTTCTGGTTTCACAAACTACATTGATAGCTATTTGGGTGGGGCTGGGGGTTCCTCGGCCATGGCTATTAGGGGTATTCCCAATGGTCTCATAATAAGCCGCCACTACCAGAAAGTCCCCCCCCCCTCGCCCCCCAACCTGACCAGCTGACGTATATAATAGACACCCACTGCACCCACCCACTCAGCACCCCCTGAGAGGTGCAAGGGCCTTTCTGGGGGTGCAGTATGGGGAATGACTATGGGGTTAGATGCTGATAAGATAAGGATATGGCAATGTTGCCTATAGCGCTACTCGCAGAGCTGCTCGCTTGCTACCACCGTAGTTACCGAGCTACTCAGCCCTCATCTCCCCATCCAAAGTAATGTTACCTATAGTCACAAGACACACAGCAAAACATACAAGAGGATGGCCTAACTCTCCTCCGTGACATCTATTAGTCTGTAGGTTAGGGCATGAAGGAATGTCTATGAGTGGGTGGTTGGGGGATGAGGGATAGACAGTGGCAGCTGAGGAGGAAATGGCACAAGGATCTGTGGAAGGGAAAAATATAGAACTAGGTGTATCCCAGCAACTCGAACCATACAGCCATCATCGTGGCCATTATCATTATTACCATCATCGATCTCCCTCATCATAGGCACCATTGCCCTTCTCTTCCCAACAATTCCTTCATTACTTTGTCATAGGCATTCTCATCACTTTCCTTATAATACTCATTCTTAGATAGTGATATTTGGAGCAACATTAATTTCACAGACTCAGCTTTTTGAGTGTGTTTACCACAAATATTATAGGGCATATTCTTTTGTAGATCTTTGGAGCTCTTTATAATATATATATATATATATATATATATATATATATATATATATATATATATATATATATATATATAAGAATAGGCCTATTTCTTTAGGTAGAGAGCAGAAATATACGGCAATGGTATAGTTACATCACCGGTTACATCACCACTATACCTGTATGTATATTATACAATTATGGCTACCTTGTAGTTAACCATTCCGGATATAGAAGCTTATATATGGGGACTACTTACACTTGAGTACACTGGCATTGGTATAGCGTCTTCTCTATACTGCCCTAGAGAGAGAGAGAGAGAGAGAGAGAGAGAGAGAGAGAGAGGGAGAGAGAGAGAGAGAGAGAGAGAGAGGGAGAGAGAGAGAGAGCTCTGGACTATAGTATTATGTTGGTTAAAGCCACTGTACCAGCTGACTCCCTTTCCAGATGGAGGTGCATGCAATGTCTGACTCCATATCTTAATTCAGTGAGTCAGGCAAAACAGTATAAAACTTAGGCAGATTTAGGCATTACCTCGTTTACCCCCTTTAGGCATTACCCTCTACCAGTGCAGAACAATCCCTGACTTCAGCTGACACATTTCCCTTTCAGTTAACCATATACGTATAGCGTACATATAGGCCTATACATGTATAGTAATTCAGGATATATCGCGTAGTCGATTCTGGTATTTGTATTGTAATAATAGGTGAGTGATAATGATGTCCATAATTAAGAACATATTAAGCAGTAAATGTTAGTTCAACTGGAAGTTCAAACCTAGTTTCTTGGTCTACAGCAGAACAAGAGAGCTGAATATCATGGGAATAAGATACATGGTTTATAATAAAGCTGGTGAGGTCAGCGCGGATGTCCGGGATGAGATGTCGGTAATCTGTCTGTCCTCACCACTGACCGCTTATCTACCTTTAGAACAAGTTGTGTAGATCTACATTGTACTAGTAGACCATATTATCTAGTCAACATGGGATAGTGGACAAAGTCCATTATGCACGATTCGAAACTGCTCGTGTAGCCTCACAATTTATCAATGAGGATTATAGGGGTAAGATTAGTCATCAGAAAAGGCCTATCTATTATATATAGATCCAAACAAATCAACTTAGTAAATAAATTAGGTTTCATTTCTAGAATATTATTCTGCAATTATCTTTGGGACAGCGTCAGCGATTAGAGTGGTGATACAAAAATGTATCATAAAGGCAAAGCCCGTTCCCCACCCAACATTTTATATTGTAGACTCTTCAACAGGGCTTCCACAAGTATAAAGGTGGGATCAAAATCTTTCACAGGGCGCCAGGTAAATAATGCATTCATAAAAAAAAACATACTATCAATTTCAATGGGTGTGATGGTCTGATGGAAGTCATCACTAATAATAGTCTATGGTGGCAAGCAAGTTTACCATTTTACTCCTACTTGTTCAGCATCTGTATATTCAATATGATATATGGCTGAGAAAGGTGTATCGCATACCGACTGAAGACTTATTAGTTATCATAGTGACTTTGTTAAAAGGGTAATCAAGCACTCTACAACTTTGAAAAGGAGTCCTTTTAATTTACAAAAGTAAAATTGGACATTCCTTGAAAGTGCATGCAGTGGCCGATCCAGGATTTGGAAAAAAAAGGGGGAGTGCCCCTGTTTTAGAATTTCTTATAGCTGTTCTTCATCTAAATCCTTATTATAGCCCAGTTACAGCCGTAACTACTAAATCCTCAGGACATAACTATATATATTATACACCCACTCCCCGTCTAGCTGATTCCGCCATTGGGTTATGATTGGTGCACGTAAATATGAGGCTTATTTCACTGAGGTGGCGCTTTTTGTGATTCCCTATAAAATTGATATATTCAATATCACTATAATATATTTGTGGAGTCATAAATGGAGAGCTTTAATTGAAATTCACTATATATATATATATATATATATATATATATATATATATATATATATATATATATACCATATATTTTCTATCAACGAGTCGCCATTATATACTTTTTTTTATCAATGAGTCGCCATTATACGATATCTATTAAACGTATAATATCAATGTTCAAGGGTGTAGGATTACATAAAATAATGGCCAGATGAGGGAAAACATGCCCCCGGAAGGAAATGGCTTTTTTAAGTTAAGTCATATGTGGCTTTAAAATTAGATGTCTTGAGCTAAAATATCCTAGATGGTTTTTTTCTGTAACTGCTTGTTGGTGTGTACAAGTGAAAATGGCAATTAAAACCCAATAAAAAAACAACAACCCCAAAGCGATGTGTTGTTTTTATCATAAAATTGGTTATACAGGGAATTCTTAAGGACTATCTTCAGTTCTGCTTTCATTATGGCATGAATATTGCAAAAGTTCCTATTTAGAGTAATGAAGTGGTTTCCAAGGCAACCAGAAATTTCCATATATACCAATTTCCTATGTTGCCATTGCAACAAATGTTCCTTTAGCATTCCAAACGTAGAACACCTTCAACAGACCATTTGATTCCCCATCAGAAACTGGTATTTTTGGTATATTGTTTAGTGTTTCACCCATATACTACCCCTTGATGGCCAAAACCAGTACTAAAAATCCCCCTGGAGGCGTGTTCCTCCCGATGGCCCACACTAATATTTACAAACACCAAGTCTCAGTTGGATTATTGATTAACTTTATCGAAACTTAAGGTTTGTGACACCCACCTCCCCTTCTCTCTCCAAAACAAGAAGGAAAAAGAGACTCGATGAATACTTTAATGGTTGTAGAATTACTAGCCTGTATAGGCACGATTATTGCTTCACTTGTGAGTCACAATCATTACAATCACGATATCGACAGTGATAACCCCTAACTATTCCCTGAAATCAGGATATTAAATTTTCATAACAATATGGCCATCAGTGATGATAGTACGGAATACTACACTCTGACTTCCATAACTTCCATTTTCCATTGTTCAAAGTGCCTGCTAGTGTGCACTAGGTGACGTCACATAAAAAGGACATGTGGTGTCTCCATTGTGGATTCACATCCTCCCAATAACAAAGGGCTTGTGGAAAGTACCTACATCTCTCATATAATATATAGGAAATGGAGATCACACCCTGGTAATTGAAAAGCCATGAACGCAATTGACCTACTGAAAAGATGACTGAAATAGGCCCCAGGGGGACAGGGGTTTTAGAATTACTTTTCACAATAATTTGTTTGACATTGTTGTGAAATACAGTCGTGAAAGCTGGATAAGGAATGACCCAATAAATGATCGGTTATGTTGTCTACTCTAAATGTCATATTTAGAGAGAGATATAAAAACGCAGAGGTCTAGCCATATTGTTGATAATCAGGTAGGGGGTATTGCGTGCTCCGCGCCTCTTTCAATATGAACACCTTTCTATGATATACATAGTTCCATGGTCTACTAGACTGTTGTTCTGGTGTCATACGAAATTATCACACATAGAATAATCTAGTAGGAAATAACAATGTTGATTATTCTGTTGCTTAGATTTTACACATAACAAAAATAACTTGGTTGACTGGCGGCATGCTACTTAAGGATTTAAGGAACTGTATATGTATGGCATTTGCACCTAGTATCATATACGATGAATATATCGTGCAAAAGCACCGATTCATCGTGTAGAGAGCACTTCGCACTGCTTCAATGCACTGATCACCACGGGGCATCTGTCGATATATAATCCAACTCATCTGTGCAAAGGGTAAGTTTGCCTTTCTGTCTATCATATCTTCCTTTACTGGTAAAATATTATTATACGTTTTTGCATGCAATTTGGCTTCCATACCTTATACCTGTTTCATGTCTTAGTCCACTTTGAATGTTTTCCACTTTTCTCTCTCTTTTTCCACCCTTTGCTGCTTGCCTTGCCCAATGCCTGTCTCTCTGCCTGCAGTCTGTCATTCTTTCTCACTTTGCCACTCGCTTATCATTCCGTCCGGTCATCCATTCAGTTCCCTGGCCATCTCTCATCATATTAAATATTTTGTACTTCAAAGCCTGTAGTGGCAATATCAGCAATGCCCATTTTGGGCTAACCCCGATAGTTATGTTTACATCTATAGCCTGGCACATTCCACAACAACATGACCAGTCCCAACAGAAGGTATTTCGGCAACCACATCCGCAACCCACTCACCACCTATACAGAACGTTGATCCTGCATGCACACATGGAAAGGTATGAAACTCAAACCAGACCATCTTTTTGTACAAAAGCAACTTGACACTCTAAGTCAAAAAGACCAGAGTAGAAAAAATACTCCCTGCACTCAGCCTGCAGAGCTCCCTGCATGGAGCAGGTGCAGTGGCGAGAAAGTGCCTTAGTCAATGTGGAAGCCATCAGATGTGTTATTTGTTCACAGGGTGTGAAATCATGCTTTATACTGCTGTTATCCGGAGCCATGGAATAAATCATACATCACTTGGAAAGCAAATCAAGTAGAAACAACGATACCTTATAATGACAACCACATGCAACATTGTGTTTATGCCGAGCTCTCCACACCATGCATCCTCTTCAATTTCGGAAGTCTCGAGGAATGATAATATCTTTTTGTAGAGCGTTCTGTAATTACTGGCCTCATTGTCTAATTTGTAGATTCTGTCGTCATCTCAATCACAGTAATATTACTGACACTATGATCAAATTATGGTAAAGAAGTTTAGGGCGATATATAATAACTTAAATCTATTAGGCACATTGACACCCACACATGCAAAATAAGTCAGGGGAAATTGCCTTTCACGTACGCCTTCCATTCCAGTTAAAACAATATTAAAATGAAATGAGTGGGAGGGGATGGGTTGAAAAAAAAGGAAAAGACAAGAAAAACACCAACCTGTTTGCTTGCTGATGATACAATCCACACCAACGTGGTCATATGTTTAGCGAAGTATATATTATGGTATGCCATCGACATTTCTCAAGTATTTATTAATTAGGAGTAGTGCAGGCTATACAGAGATAAATGCCACAAACTGACCACAATGAGCTACTCGCCATGTGTGTGTATACCACACTGGAGCAGCTCCTCACACAGAGCAGCTCCTACACAGCAGCTCGTCCGAAAACATGTCAAATATTTATCCCTGCTACTAGGGCACACAGCAGTACCCCATGCGCATTATTCTGCAGTGAGCGGCAGCGATTTGGCTACATTACCGGACCTGTGGAAGGATGGAATAAATAGATAAAGGGGGATGGAGAGAAAATGACTTCATTGCTTTGTCAACTGCTCAGGAGCTGCTCGTTAGTATGAATACAGGAGTAGTAACGGTGCAGGGGGTTCTTCACATGGAATGAGCTCACAAGTGATAAATGGCCCCGAATAGGGCTCCTATATAACTTGTGATATTAATCTATGCAAAATGGATCATAATAGCTTCTTATTTGATTTCTTTTTTTATAGGCTGATATTATCATACACTGTGCAGGTCTGCATTTTGTCAGTGTTGAAAGGACTAGGCGCTTGCCTAAATAGCAGGTTGAATTCATGAATCAAGAGGGGATTATTTCCACAGGACAAGAGTATACAACTCATTCAACACAGCAAAAGATGGACACGAGGAGAATATGAAGTGTATGAAACCTATCCCTTATGAAACAGATACAATGAATAGAACAACGGGAAAACGCAAATTTGTAATAACAGTAACAAAACAACAATAAAAGACCGAAAGGACTTTAGCCAGTAGTAAGATGAGGAAACTAATGATATCTACCCAGGTAAACGTGCTTAGATATATTGTAGTCAATCTCCTGGTACAAGAAAGACACCCTCTATAAGATCACCGATATAGATTATTGGGCTGTGTGATATCTACGTTACAGAAACTGCAGTATAATGTAAATAAAGAAAATATGATGACACAATGTATTGAGCATTACACATTGGAGCAAACGGTCTTTGTCTTTTCCTAACTAGGTCGAAGAGGCCACAACTCGGATAACCTTATACATTTTGTATATCGCGATCAAGAAAAAAAACCCACTAAATTGTGTATTATGATAACAAAGGAAGTAGACCACGCTCTCTAAAGAAGAAGACAACAGATCTCTCTACATCACGCACATGTTCCCTGTAATAAAAGCTAAGGTATGTGCTCTGTGTGTCCTTCCACCCCACCCCTCTATATTAGCTATCCCCATACCTTTCTCTTCACAATCTGACCACTACTATAGTTCATAGATCCATGCTTAGTATGTGTACATAGGCTTTTTGATAATTATCAATGAGCAATTGTCCGGGTCAATTGTCAATTTTGTCCATACTGCACTATACTAACTTCTAAAACCTAATATCTAGGAATTACAATTTCAGCTTTCCTCTCTCTTTCCCTGAACAGGCCAAGATCAGATCCAAAGCCCGGTTAGGTTAAATCAAGCTCATGACTCCCACCTAGGCAGATCACTGAGGTCTCGCATGAATATTATTAGTAGGTGTGAAAACCGTGCACGGAAAATGGCAAGAAATTGGGGGAGGGGGATATAAATTAGTCGGTGTTCTATAAAATGATTTATAACGGCGCATTCCGAGCGATGTTCAATGTTTAGCACATGTTCAGTCTTCCATCTCCATGTTTGAGTTTGTACGCACGTTCTCATTTATAGGACAAGAATGCATGTTTAATGTTGTCACATACAAGCAAAATTGTGTTTTACTAAGATAGTTGCGCATGAGCTTATATTATATATTCCTTCCCTGCAAATACATCCATAATTGGAGTTTAAAGTAAAAATTTATACATTTCAAATAGTGTAAAATCAAAGCATTTCACATTATTGGTTTTATTTCAGGTGCCTGTGGTCCACCTCCACTCTTCCATGACAAGACACATGACCACACCCGTGCCACTTACCAAGCAGGGGATACTGTACAATACTCGTGTTTCCGGGGTTATTCCTACATTTCTGGTAGTAGGATCTCGGTGTGTAGGGTCGATGGCACATGGCTACATGTAACATTGGAATGCCAACGTAAGATGCTTTGTAAAATTTGCAGCTTTACACCAGATCACGTGACTATAAATAACATAGACCTTTTGCAGTGGAAAAGATTAGGAGCACATTAATTGTCAAAGTAAAGAGGATGCATTATTGAAAACACGAAAATGTACGTATTTGACATGAGAATAGCATGTACAGAGGCAATTCCTTAACTAGTATACAATGTAATGTAACAGTTGTTGTCATAATGTGTGTTTAGATTGTTGAATGATACAGAATTTCACCTAGTTTTGAAAATATCAACTTTCTGATTTAAACAGTGGCAGCCTGCTTAAACCCTGGATCTCCTATCAATGGCTATCGTGATGGGGATCAGTTCACTGTAGGCACCAGGGTAGCCTACCACTGTGACAAAGGCTACCTGCTTCAGGGAGATAGCGTGTCTACCTGCCTAGCCGACCTTACCTGGTCACAATCCATGCCTACCTGCACAGGTAAATTGACTGACATCCAATCTGTTGTGTGTGTGTGTGTGCTATCAAAGAATCTAAAAGAAGAAGAATTTCCAAATGCATGTACTTTTGTAGCAAAATGGTCTCCAGGGAGGGATTCCTCTCATAGTTGCTGACCTCTCATATAGATATGGAAACCCAAGGCTACTCTGCCACAACTAACAGATAATTTAAAGTCAGGAACGATCCACGAAATTAGTATCACATATATAATAATTATATGGAAACATAGGTGGTTTCAGCTGCATTGCATTTATCATGATATTAATGACCTCTCCCTTTCTTCCAGTGGTTACCTGCCCGCCCCTGGAGGCCCCAGCTCATGGCCAGGTTTCAGTGTCTAGCAATGTGTATGGGAGTAGAGCCATCTTTACCTGTGATACAGGCTTTGTCTATTCTGAAGACTTTGAATACAGAGACTGCCAGGAGGACGGAAGCTGGAGCGAATTAGATGGCAACTGTACAGGTGAATTTATATTTGTGTGGTACATTCAGATTTCTTACTCTGATCAGAGACATAAGTGTGTACCTTTATATCTCTGCTCTGATAAAAATGTACATATTGATTCTTTATTATATTTCTCGTTAATTTAATATGATAAAAGAGAGAAATGCCCATTCATACTCCATCAGTGAAGCCTTTTAGTTTCTACAAATCTATTACTTAATTCATATTGAGAGACATGCATTTTACAATTACAGCTATCGATTGTCGTGAACCCTGGATTAACAATGGAACCTACAGACTCTCTGGAGGCACTGGCTATGCAGACACAGCAGAGTTTACGTAAGGTTTTCTGAAAATGTATTTGAAAATACTGCAGAAACATTAAATTTCTGGTACTGAGAACTACAACTGTAGTACAATATCTGAGAATTAATAGATACCTGATACTACCCGCTCTACAACAGGTGTTTATTGGTATGGGTACTAAAGATCACCATTCTATCATTTCAGGTGCAGCCCAGGTACAATGAGATTTGGCTCTAAGGAGGGATCAATTTCTTATTGCAACAAAAAGCAGCTTTGGCAGCCTCCACCGCCCATCTGTAAGTCAACACGATTACATACCATCTCTCTTTACATCAGCACCCACGTCACGTGTTCATAGGTCTGACACTCTTAAATAAAGGTGTTATAAATCTTGCAACTTAACCATGCAAGTTGCTAACGGTGTCATGTCTTCTGTACCCAAATATGAGTTGTCACTTTATCCATTGCTCGCACAAAATAAATAATTATCAACATTCTAATAGCAATCAGCTCTTCTAATAGGGTAATGTAAAATTATGATGCTTCTTATGGGTATCTATGTTCAGTTTTGATAATTCAGATAACACCACAACCTCAACACTTTAAAAGTATATCAGCAGATTATACAGCATAAAGAATGTACCAGGGGCTGGTACAACTTATCCCTTGGCTCATCTACACAAGGTCTGGCAATAAAATCAATCTATAGGGAATTAATCAGGTGTGGCTTATTACAGATAGTAGGCTATTGAATATACCCTCAGTGTCTCCTTAATAAATAGTGACCCTCTTATGGTATATAATATAGCCTGAGGGGAGCCACAGAGTGGCAGCTGAATGGCAGCCGTGTATTTAGACACGCTCCACTACTGATTATCAGCAACATCGATTTCATTAGTGTCACTCTGGGTGACTATGTTAACATAAGTGTGTAAGGATTATATCTAGCTCAGCCTGATTATCTGCCAAACCCTACCCACAAACCTGATTTACACTTTTTGGAATCGGGCCATATAATGTATGTGCCGATATTACAATGCAAGGTGTCAGATGTTAGAGAGAAAAGTAGAGAGGTATATAGAGAAGAGATGGGGAGTGGGAGAGTTTAAAACTACTTGGGTATGAGGGGAAATCAAAATTTGGATATATTGTGCAAAGGAGATATATTTACACGTGAATAGAATGATAGAGAATAATATACCAGAAACATGTCTAGATTCACATCCAGGTTATTGTTACATATATTAGAATGAATCATTTATGCAAGGCATGTTAAGTCACCTTTCCCTATCAGAAGACTCGCAATACATGGCTATAGATATCAGTAGATTATTCCATTTAGATAACATCATTAATACATGCAGGAGTGTAGGTGGATACAAAGGCCTGCTTGCCCATCAACAGTTACCTGCCTATAGGAGGAGGGCCTCTGCAGTAATTCCAGACACGGCAAGGCCTGGAGAAGAATTTATTTAAGTAAGTCCTGCTGCGTTCATTGACGGATCGCAGGGGGCCAGGGTGTGTCAAGGGTGTGCCAATTCTGGGTGTGTATTCTAGATTAAATATTGGTCCATTGCAATTGGCAAAGAACTCATGGTACACTGAAAAAAGTCTTCCTGACAAAATGACATGTATATCCATGTCAACTTGATTTGACACATAGAGCACATGTCATTGGGACATGGCACATATGTTATCATGACAACTGTCTTCATTACGCATGTCAAGTGGAGTTGACGAATCAAATGTGAGAGTGTCGACCTCATTCAACATGCCTTTCACGCATGTCATGTGGGAGACAATTGTGACCTGCGCAGTATGTGTCAAAGCGATCAGTCTTTTTTTCTCTGTGTAACTTCAGTTGATACAGGGATTATGGCATGTTGCACTGAAACAGCTGACATCATGTAGATACACCATACTACAATGCGATAGAAAGTGATGAGGGATGTGAAACTGAAATGAAATTAGCTGATACATGTAATGGCATCTTCCAAAAAGCACAGAACGATATCATAAGCAGTTATAGCATGAATGCTATAATAGTCATTAAATAATTGCTATTGTATGTGAAATAAAGAGTGATTAACAGCACGACTAGGGCCACTTGTACATGTATACATATATATATATATATATATATATATATATATATATATATATATATATATATATATATATATATATATGTATATACATGTATACATATATACACATGTATACATATCTGTATCTATATTTGAGAGGTATAGTTCTAGCACTAGGACCTCAGTCCGACTACTTTACCTTGTACCTTCTCTTAACAAGACAGCTGGTCCATCTCTCATGTCCACACCCATACGTCAGTGCCTGACCTTCCGATGTAGTGACCATCCCATTCATATTTTATTCGTGCTATTATTGTCAGACAGCCGTCATATATGTAGCAGAAGACCAATAAAAGAAACTCCTACTTTGCCAACCACAGCCATATAGTGCCCCTTCCACCACCAAGAAGGCTGAAAATTAAAACGCCTCCCACGCCTCAACTAGAGTTTCTTTTTCATATTTAGAGAGTATTATTTACGGACATGGGGCAATACATTGCCATTAATTTATATTAGAAAAGTTATAAATACCCCTCTCCTGTCTTTGGCATATATATGATATTGTAATGGTTCAATCTTAGATTGGCTTGCTACTGTTCGGAAAGGATCACGAATACAAGGATGTCCGGTTCAGAAGGCAACAAGTTTATTCAATATCCTAACATACAGGGAGCTAAGGGTATTCCGAGTGGTTGTATCACTGTTCGTATAGTTCTTACTAATGACTACCAGGTAAGGATCTCCCTGTGGAGTGGGGAGCTTCATGTGAGGGCATGGAGGAGCAGAATAACTTCATTTGGAGTCCACAGAGGAGGAATTCTCCTTCCATTCTACCAGTGGGCATACCAGATTCATAAAAGGTGACAAACTTGCAGTTTCTTGTGGCTTGGGGTGAGCATGTGGGCAGCTGGTGTCCATATGCGTGGGCCCGGGTCTACATGCTTGTCTTTTGTCATGGGATTCCCCCTCAGTGAACCACGTCTGAGTGATCAAAGGCCGTAGTTTGTCTGGCCCTGCCTATGGGACCAGGCAAAAAAAAAGTACACTTGCTATCGTTCGAAAAGAGTAGGGGAATGAAGCCCCAATAGGGATTTTCCACCTCACCCCTCCTCATAGATTCGGTCATTCATCTCATAGATTCGGTCATCCATAGATGCAGTCACTGCTGTGTCGGGCAAGCAGCATATAAATACCTGTCCTAAGAGAAAAGAAAGAATTTCAGAAATCGAATGTCTGAGTTCCTCGATGGCCCCCGGACATAAAACTAAACAAACAAACAAACCAGGTAAGGTTTAGGAGTGAGGGAGGTCTTAAGGTGCTTGTACTGTATCCCGGAGGATTGTGCCCCACTAGCTTCTGACCCGACTATTATATAGTCATAGGGGTTGGGTGGCGACCCCTCGTGTTTAAGCTGAGAAGCCTGGAGAGCAGTGCTGCCACCTTCCACCAGGCGTAACCAGCCTCAACCCTAAAGGACGCCCCACTCGGAAACCAGTCAACTTGTAAGCTATAGACACTAATACTAAACCATGCCCCTACAATATCATACAATATGGCAAAGAAAACAACAACAAGGGAACACTGAATCCTCCCTGTAATATGATGATTTGAAGGTTATTCTTATTCCCTTTACAGTCCATGAGCTGCAAGATGCTCATATCAAATCAACCAAGCTCCACGATACCGGTTATTATGGGAATCCCCATGAACACATTTCACAGAAACCACATTGCATAGAGGCATTCCTCCAAGTCCCTAGAGCCCTATTTCTAAGTTTCAATATCAATTCTAATTCGCCTTTAATCCGATTTGAACACTAGGGGATTTGGTTTGATTTCCATTCGTAGATATGCTATTTTGATGCCTCTGCAGACAGCTTTATTCAATTTTATTCTGATTCAAAATCACCCATGGTCTCATACCAGATGGAAGAAAGGTCTAAGGCATGTATGGCTTAAATTGCCACCTTAAGTAAGCAAGCCTGGCGGGAGGTGGTTGTGATGTTGTCAATAGGCCTACAAATAGGATCGATAGTTTGCCAAGCAGACCATCAATATGGCAGATGACTGAGTAGTCAATAAAGCACCATCAGCTAACTCAGTCTCCTACCCCAGCGCATCTCTCACTGACCAACACATAGACAAGTTCACAACTAGATGTACGTCAGTGGTTTCCCAGCCAATCTGTCAGTCTGACATGACCTATAGCAACCCCGCCCCCTCCCCACCTCCAGCATAGACACACATTAAACATAGCCATCTCCCTCCAGCACCCCTCCATATTTAGTGCAGGTCCTCTTCTGTATTAAGTAGATATACTGACCAGAGTGAACTGCACAGGACGTGAATTATGGAGTACAAGGGGGAGTTAACAAGGGTGTCCAAGCACCTAAAGGCAATGCTCCTCTTTTCAACTTTGATGAGAACACGTACATCCCGCTTTAGCAACCTGGTGATATTCTATTGCGATTCAGTACACACTCTATTGTATCTAACACAAATCACAGTAGGGGTGAGAAAAGTCCTTGATAGAGAGGTAAAAGAATTATGAAGGGCACAGCTCCAGGAGATATGTATGACAGTTCATGACAGATAGAATTACCACTTAACCGAGATTACTTTTTTGAGGCACATTCATTATTTTTCCTAAAAAGAAAAATGACCAAAAATATAAGTTTTCCTACGATGGTATTTGGAGGCTATAGGAAAGAATGGGTGAAAACTTAGTTCAGTTATAGTATTAGGTACATGGCCTGATGTCTAGGAACTGCTGATGTCACCTCTCCATTGTGTTCTAGCTGCACATCTATATCGGCCAGAGGGGCTATACACTATGTTGAGGAAAGATAGACATAAATGTACTGCACATGATAGTAGATCTCCCTCCCGACAGAACTCTATTAACGGCTGTTCTTCATTTGTTCGTTGTGCAATCGAATGTAATGTGCTCATATTGTATCGTATGAAAAAAAGATGGCAAGATGCTCCCTTGTCCTGCATTAAATATCAACATTTTCGGTTTAATATGATTTGACTTGTGTTCTGCCTCTTTGAATATGGTTGTCACACCATATGGGGCATGTATTGAAATTACACTACTTCTCATTGCCTCTGGACGATTTTGATTAGAGGAACATGCAGTAATGGGAGTTACAATAACGTTAGACTTTGCTAGGGTTTCTTTCTTGTGAAGGTCTATGAAGTTATAAAGATGTGGAACAGCATGATTCAACATGGCTTCTCCGTCCCCATTCGATTTCATTGACCAACTAAAGATGAGGTGGAATGGTTAACAGCCAATCAATGCCTGCCTATTTTGAATGCAATTTATTTAACAAAATACCAAGCCCCTTTTAAAGCCACTGAAACATGTTAGTTGACTGTTTCATAGCCCTGACAGAATTCCTCGTTTTGCAATAGAGTAATTAAAACTGAGACTATAGTGCTCATAGACTTAGCCATAGACTTAGCCATAGATTTTCTTCAGATCAATTATCTATAGTTTTGGCAAATTCATGTCAGCTGTATGGTCAGTTGGCGTGTGGAGGTCTTTGGAATGTACCAAGAGGAAACTAGTGGTATGTCATTCATACCAAGTGTGAGCTGATTTCGCCACCGTAAGTGAACCTCCCACACACTCATTATATCCTCTATGTGTCCAGTCTCATATCAGGCGCGAAGACTCCAAAGAGTAAGTTTACCAAAGTCCTTATTATTGCCTCATTGCACACACCCTTTGGTCCCTCTCACACTACAGCTTTCTGAAGGAAATACCCTCTCTCAGGCGAAAGTCTGATGCCTTTAGAATTTGTTTCGTTACAAAAACTGAAAGTATCAATATTGAACGTTTCAATGTTACGCCTCAAGTAGTGAAGCATCTTGAAAGGAATCCAAGTTCAATTAAGAATAAGTAGACAGGGGAATGTCTTGTTTCTGGAAACTTTAGAATTGACAATAATTTAAGAGTATATTTCATCAGGCGATATTGTGACTGCTGGCTGGGGGTGTGGTTGAGAGCAGCAGTGTACAGCCACTACCACAAGAAATTTGCAATATTACAATATAGAGATTCTTTTGTACGCCTTCTCCCTACTCTCTCCATGGGCTGTATTCCCTGCCCATCTTGGACTCATTGCTTTCCATTCACTCCACCCTTACCACACTGAAGCCAATCCCTTACAAAGAAAGTCAAACTAATCGTACCAGAGTTTGGAACCCACGTCTCAAGCCAGCAAAAGCCATGGCTGGTATTGAGGCCGCCCTCATTGTTTTCGTATGGCGTTTGATTAGATTACTGGCATATTACCTCTTTAATCATAGCTCATCTGGACCGATAGGAGGTGATTCACCCCCTGCCCAGCCTCAATGGCAGTCTGGCTGCACTGGTGGCGAGCTGCTCGAGCTCTGATTGCGAGCAGCTGACGAGCAGCTCAGGTTTTGTGTTTAACTTGGCTCGCGCCTCATCAGCTATCTGCCCAGAGTCATGGAGTCATTGAGAGTGCTCAGGACTTCCTCTGGAAGTATCGTAGTAGACTTGCCATTGGGTCTAAATCACACTCACTAGTGATATAGTCAGAAAGCCTGATGGGTCCTAGGGTCAAGGTTCTTGGACTCTAAAACATCAATTTTACTGCGCATGATAATTGCATTTAGTATTGCCCAGCAGTTAAGCATTGCAAAATAAATACCCACCTGTTTGTGTTAAATGTTGAATCCACCAGTCGATAGTGATAGTAAATCAAAATATATCACTTGTAACCCGTCCAGTTTTGCCCCATTTTGTTCACATTCCTGTTCGGTCGAAGAAGCATTGTGCAAAGTAAAAATACATCCCTTCATTCTGTAGATTGACAGATTGATAATGGGTTAACGTGAAAATGTGATAGACCATTCGAAAGTGAATAAGGGGTAGGATAAAGCCGGAAGTCTTGAGATAAAGGGGAAGTGAATGAACTCATATATCTTACCAGTCGCCTTAGCCTCGATGTCAATGATGGAGGAAGCATTAGCATTTAGAGATGCTCTATAGAAAAAAGAGATTATCCGGTACATTGTTATACATTACATCATCATGATGGTTAAAGTGCTCCTCCCCATTGATACTTATACCTGAAGTCTGACCAAATATTGATGACTTTTCTGAGCGATTGTTTTTGTCTCAATGCGATCTAAACTCGACCCTCAAGGCCATAGATGTATGGGTATATTGCTAATCTTAATATTATTGGTAGGAGACGTATGTAGTGGATGGTATTGCCATGAAGCTTCGTTATTGACAATGTCATCATATATCTACCAGATTAAAATAGGAATAGATTAATGTCTGCATAATGCTCACACACATAGAACTGTGCCTGCTATTGCAGTGACAGTCACAGAGTGATACAAAACATATATGATCCTGCTTTCAGAAATAGGATATAGGGTGTGGAGACAACAACATCATTCTGTAACATCGTGATAAAAGTGTACGAGTATTGTAAGCTCTGATTACAGCTCACGAGTGTCATCCCTTTAGCATTAGGAGTTTTATCACCATAACCTGTAATAGTGTAGTGGGTCATGTATAGAGGCACTCCCTGACTGACCTGCTCACAGCTGCTCATAACCTGCTCACCCGCTGCTCACTCTGTTTTGGATCCCGCGTGAGTGACTCATCCGGCCTGACCCGAGCCATAAAAGGACAGTTTATCCATTTACATCATCACATGATGGCGTCCTGGTGTATGTTTTCTTTTTCTTCTTACTTTTATTACGGAGTACCCAACGAAATTCTGTCTGTCACCATCACTGCGAACTTTCTGCATTCCATTCTGTTTTCACTCAAAGGGGTTGTCCCAACTCCAACTCCTCCTGTCTTTCACTTTAATAGCTTCTGCTTACCAATAATGTCAACTCTTGAGCAACTGAGAAGAGGACGAGTTTGTTATATCCAGTTAATAATAGAAATATTTTATTTCAAATTACCGAAGAAGGAGGAGTAATAGATCATCGCTCTCTAGTATGACTTTATGGGGCCTATCAAGAAGACTAATTAGAGCAAGATCATCTTAAAGATTGCATAAAATAAGGTACTGTTTCTAAATATATATCCCGCTAGAAAACATGGTGGCATCCCGGGGTGGCATGCAATAGGTCGACAGAACTGGGGTGTGAGAGGGATCGCAAAACAGGATGATTTATTTTTTGCTCCTGTCTTTGGCATCATTTTCTGAAAGACTGAATGTTTTTGAAGGATTAGTGTCGTGCTGAAAGAAATAGAGAAGGAGTAGATTAACCAATTTCCGTAATTGCATGCCGATCAATCAGCACACTTTAAAGTGAGCAATAAAAAGGAGTTTTTGACACGGAAGTAGCTGACGTTGTAGCATCGTAGGTAAATGCATGTTTCAAGAAGTTTCCTGACTTGGTATAGCTGAAATGGCTCCTTGCAAAGAGAAGCGATTTTAGCAAATACATAGGCCTGTAGAGGTCGGCGGAAAACGTCTTGGAGAAACCGGGAATCGAACCCGGGACCCTCCAACCTGCAGGCGGAAGCTCTACCGCTGAGCTACTTCCCCGTCTGACATTCTCTACCTTCCACCTACATCTGGATCGGTATAATACACAAGGGGGGCAGCTTATACCAGCTGACCAGCCCCTGAGGGCTGGTGCAACCGGAACGGGGCAGATGGCCTACCGCCATGGACTTACAGCCAGAGCTGGCCCCTACACTCCTCCCAACCAGCTTCAACCATGGCCAACCAGCACCAAGCATTCCTCCCAACCAGATCGATTGGGCTTTATCAAGCAGTGTGAGGCACTCCTGACTTCCCAGTTGACCTACCAGTACACAGTACTGCCAGGGTCGAAGCGTATCTGTATTATACCGTTCCAGGCACCTACACCTGGATTGGTATGACACACACGTAGGGGGGAGCTACCACCGGATGCCAGCCCCTGGGGGCTGGGATCTCCAGAAACGGGGCTGCTGGCCTTACGGCAGAGCTGGCCCCTACACTCCTCCCTACCAGATTCAATATAGGGTTCAGTACCCTATAGGTACCAGATACCCGGGACTAGTACTGAGTCGCATACCGGCCACCTCTTTCCAAGTCTCCCCAGTACTAGCAAATTGAATCGTCATTCATGTCATACCAGCCCAGGTACCGAGTTCTCGTAGTCCCCCCTCACACGGGTCAGGACCAACTCGGTTTCTCCACCAGTGTAGAGGTCGGCGGAAAACGTCTTGGAGAAACCGGGAATCGAACCCGGGACCCTCCAACCTGCAGGCGGAAGCTCTACCGCTGAGCTACTTCCCCGTCTGACATTCTCTACCTTCCACCTACATCTGGATCGGTATAATACACAAGGGGGGCAGCTTATACCAGCTGACCAGCCCCTGAGGGCTGGTGCAACCGGAACGGGGCAGATGGCCTACCGCCATGGACTTACAGCCAGAGCTGGCCCCTACAGGCCTATTTCCTGGAGATGCAAAGATTTAGTTTTATTAAAAATCAATTAGCCGATTCTTATTTATTGGCATTGGGGATGACCCCGGGTGATGACAGAAGAAATGCGGCAATACCAACATTGCACAATTCCCTTCTTGCACAGATCCCAAAGAAAGTTATCAATCAGCCCCCGATGGAAGACTCGTCTAATGCCAAAACTGGACACTTGGTTATTGTCCAGTAAATTTGGGTTAGGCCCAAAACTCATTAGGCCTACCCGATTTTGAAATAATCGGTACTTTTGTCAGCCAAATATTGCATAAAAGATATTGGTCAGTTAGAGCTGATTGGGTGGTAAAATCAATGAATAAGCCACCGATTCTGTGGCCGATTGTGTAACAATCTCACTTTCATACCCGATTTTAACATATTAATGAACATGTTAGAAAAGCCTGGTAGGTAGAGTATTGGATTGTACCATGACCCTCGAAGTATTACACTGTAGCAGCATTTCTTCCCATCCGATTTATATCATTTGGCACATTTGCAAGCTTTGGAAGCCCTACAATGGCCGATTCTCCAACCGATTTTGGTGTGTACCCTCAGAATCGGCCACTTTTACAATTGTCTAATGGGTTTAGGCCCTAAGCCTTGCTCTGATAGATAGGGTTATCTTTGACCAGACAATTAAATGGATGTATTCATTTACAATAGAGATACGGGCTGAACTGATCTTTTAGAGAAGCAATCCGTATTCGTGTATCAAATCTGGATTAGGGTGGGGGTGGTTGGTTTTCGTGCGGACGCGCGAAATTTCCTTTGACCCTTGACGGCAGTCAAATTTTTTTGCGCCCCCCATGCCGGAGGTGTGGAGAATTTTCCTGCCCCTATTTGATCTGTATTAAATTCCCGTTTGTAGTGTTAGTTGCAATGATGAGAAAGTCCTATAATTACCCGTCAGTTGCTCGTTCTGAGGTTAAACCAGATGTGAACTACTCGCTCATAAAGCTAATATCAAATATGCCTCGGCTGACTTCTGATAATTATGATTTGGTAGGTCACTTGGATGTATCGTACCAGTGGAGATGTCTGCTCCACTCTCAGGTCTCTGTAGTAGTAGTTCAGATTGGGCTCAAATCCCAATTGGTTTGTAAGGTGGGAGAGGCAAAAATCTGCTTTTTAATTCTGTGTCTCTGTCATATTCTCACCGCCCGCCAACCAAGGGGATCAATTGCTCTCGCCACCGATAGAGGGCGCGGCGGCTGGTTTCCCAGAGATCATTGCGGCGGAAGTGACCTGCTATCGCGGTGTCCCAGCGGCCAGGGTAGTCCTGGATCGACATGTCATTTCGTCAGGGCGACCTGGGCACAAACTGGGGGATGGCACCGCCCTGTGGCACCCTGCCCTAGCCCTCCTCACCCAACCCACCGCCACCTCATCATGTCAGCACAGGAAGACGGCAAAGTAACGCTATCTCCGCCGGAAGCCGCGCACGCACACACTGCCATCTTATCCCCGACTGCTAGGGCCAACAGGATGTCGCCTGACATCTCATAGTCCGTCTCAGACGTCAGCGCGCCCGTCACAATCTTGTCTTCCGCTTGCGTGCGACGACAGCATGGCCGCCTAGTCGTCGTTCAGCCAACTTTCATACTCTATATACACCCATTCCTCCTTTCCTTGCCAATCGCATACACACCCCAACCCTACCCTGCCATAAATGGCAACTTTGCCCTGGAGTGTCGGACGTTGGCCATATGCTTTTTTGCTCTTTTTGTGGGCATGTGATGTATCCATAGGGAGAGGTAAGGGAAAGGGTGTTGGGTACAAGAGGCCAGGCCGTCGGCCGCCGAGCAATACCTGTAGTTTGCGAGATGGTGGGGCGGGGGGGGGGGGTGAAGGAATGGCTATGGGGGTTTAGGTTAATAGTGAGGAGATGGTCTCCAACGGGTTTCTCCAGTTCGTACTAGCAATGGTGTCCACGAGGACAAGTCATAATTGACCGTATCCCATCGGATAGTATCCATTACGCCGCACTGGCCATTTGCTCGCCCCTGTCGCCCATATAACATCCACAGTCGGTTGCCTACAGACCACCTTCTGCAATCTTTAGGTACCCCCACAGACTTAGAGTACATCCTAAAACACGAATAGACAATGTCCTTAAGCTCCTACTGAAACTGTAATGCTTACATACTGGAAGTATTATTAAACTGTTTCCGAGTACATGTTTTTTAACAGTTTTTTTATACACATTAATTATGGATTAATGCTCTTTGACAGGACTATGGGGATGTTGTACAACAGGAAAGTAGGCACTTCTTGGACGTTATATCACACAGCTACTATACTTTGCAGTAGGTATTGCAATGCAAACAGTGATTCATATGCTTCACTTACTTACAGAATACTCGAGGCAAAGCATATAGCATCTGAAATGTATATTATATTATTATATTCACACTTCTCTTTTGACAACCTTTTAAACAAGCGGCGAGACCATAAAATATATTCCCTCTCCACTCCCAGACTGAAATAAAGAGCTATCTTTTAAACCTTACTGAATGTATATAGTTGTACTGTCATACCCAAGAACTTTTCCCCGTTGTCCGTGAATGGCCCCTGACACATTACGACGTATTTTATGGACTACTCTGCAATGCTTGAGGTGGGGAATGGTACATTTTCCACCATCCCTTGAAGTTTACGACCCATCGCGGTGGTGTTGTTGTAGACATAGCACTGTCCTTTATAGAATATCATGGCCATGCAATAGGTATTCATTTTTCCCTACCCAAGGAGACTTTGCAGCGCATCTGTTCTACATTACTAAGTTTCTCCAACCTGGAGGATGTTTCACCACATAGCTATAGATATATACACATATGGCTAAAAAAATACGGCCCTTATGTGGAAAAAGAAAATATTATTTAAAAAAGTGTTTCAGATAGGTGGCCATGTCCTCTCTGTATGGTATAATGGAATTTCCGTATCTTGACTTCCACTTACAGATTTTTTCGTTGTCTTAAAGGTAAACATGGGCAAATTCCAGTCAAATTCCAGAAAACCCCCAGGGAATTCCCTATATGTCGTCACACATACGGGAGTCACATGATCTATGTGGAGGTTATCTAGAAAAATGCTGTATGTTGGTAGAAAGGTGCAGGGTGCATGTCTAAAGGGGGGGGGGTTCTTTCGATGGGGGGGGGGGGGTAAATGTTTACTCAAGGCTGTATAGTTTAAATGAGTGGTAGTGGGTGGGATATGATATCAAAGGCAAACCCCCAAGAAAGGGCCAAATGTAGTGTTGAGATGTAAAAATATAATGGAGGAGGGGTTAAACCATGTCTGTTTTTAAATCAACCAACAGTAATGACCAAATAGAATACAGTTGAAAAGTCACATACTACTGCAGCATACTACAAATGAAAAAAAAATATTAACCCCTCCCAAAGAAAAAAAAAGAAATGAACAAGAGAATAAGTACCCAGTAGAAACACATCTAATATGTGAGGAAATGGGGTGATGGGTTAGCAGCTCTGGCTGAGTTGAAAGTGCTCACATCTAAGGCTGCATAGCAGCCAGCTATAGACTAGAGAGGTTATGTGTGGGGGGCGTGAATTAAAATGTCATTGAGGGGGGTACTTCCCTGGGGTACTTCTTAATACCATGTAGATCTACCCCCCCCCCCCATCTTTTTTCAACATACTTTGCAAACTAGCCACCTCCTCACATACGGACATTAAAGATCCCCACATACCTGATTTCCCCCCATATACTACATGTATACAGGGTACCCCCCACCCCTCCGCATTTAGAAGGATATATACTGCCTTTATGTGGGATTTCTGAATTCCACATCTTGAACTGAAACAGGTAAAAGTCTGCATCCACATGTGGAGGTCTGCATCCAAGATTCTAGGATGTGGAAATTTGAACAGAAACAGTAAAGGGGCCATATGTAACATATAGGGGCCGCATGTGACATATGGGGGCCGTATGTTATGTGGTGAAACACCCTCCTGGGGTCGTATACTTTGGGTTTCTAGCAATGTAATCAATGCATTACCCACCTAATTATTAAGTTAATAAGCATACATACAATATTATTTATTACACTGTAATCCCAGACCAAGTAGATTTACAGTGCAATCCTTTTTATTTTGAAAAAAAACAGTAGAAGTTACTGTAGATTCACAGACCCCAGCTGTCAATGCACCAGCAGTAAATCCCAGTGTAAGGATCTACCGCTTACCTATAGTAGATTACACATACGAGTTGAACAGGTGTTGCTAAAGTTAGCCTTTGTAATTATGTGTCAATCACAAATTTGAGAAATGAGGTGACACACAAAGGTACCTAATGTACATAGTCAATGAAGCATATTTTTTATAGCAATCAGAGTGAGGGACACATCATTAAAAAGAGGTGGTGGTGAAAGTTGTGATTACTGACCACTATAGCACCGAACACCTAAAACAAATCCATACATGAGGTGTACATAGAATTTGTGAATATATTAGAATAAATTCAAAATGCCCCTTGTTGTATGCTGTCAACTCTGCAGAACACCATAATACACCTGTTAGGGCTAAGGGGAATGTAAGATATGAAATAAAGGGCCTTACCCCCCCCCCTCTTGAAGGACTATATTCCCCATGTATAAGCCAAAACTTATATATGTATGTAAGTCAAGTATGTAAGTCATATTCAGTAATGAAATCAATATTTCATTTATTATCAGGGGTGGATCCAGGGGAGGCCTAGGGGGCATGTGTCCCCCCAAGACCCCCTGAAGGCTATGACTCTTAACTGTAGGGAATGTGGCCCAAAAACCCGTTTGTGCCCCGCTAGACCAAATTTTCTTGACTGCTTCCCCCTAGACCACCAAAGGGTGTGGATGATAAATTGGTGTGCTTGATAGGAGAGGGTAGATGATACACAGCAGTATTGAGCCATATTGTTGGAATAGTCATTGATAGCCTTCTTGTACTGAAGCAAATATGAATTCCCTCCAAAGAGTAATATATGACCATTCCATAGTGTGTGTTACAGTTTCTTATTGTTACTATTTATGGATCTCTGCAGGCAAACAAATCAATACCGGGTTGACCTATGGGTGTATAGAGGGAATTCTCCATAAAGAAGTAGCCCATTACAGTTATAGGCACATTTTTCCTATTCTAGCCCATAGTGGTGCCCCCTGGTGGCTAAATCTGGTACTAAATCCCGCAGGAACTGTCCTGTCTGCTTGCTGGCTCACAATTATATATCTAATTGTTTTCCCAGTTAAATGTGCCCTACCCATCCTCCCACAAAATAGCTTGCATGAAGTATTACAGGAGAGGGGGGAGAGGTGGTAGTAATTATGTACGCATCAAGGGGGGTGGGGGGGGGGTCAAGCCAAATGCGTATAGATGCATACATTGTGGGGGAGGGGGTCCATAGGGGTTGAGTATATATGCATAGGACCTGGTAACTTAGGAGTAGTTGATGTGGGGAGGGGGGATAATTTTGGTATTTTTGTATAATGATATATACCCTACTCCTATCCAGAGTTGTCATATACACAGACTGTTTGGTGAAACTTTACACACTACCTATAAAAGATTCACCGAGGCTACAAATATTAAAGGTATACATTATATGCATATTATTTTATATATACTATAGCATATATGGAATTCTCCCATAAACAATCAAGGGGAGGTCAATATGGTTTGAGTATGTGTGCATAGGGGGAGGGGGTAGTCCCAATGCGTACAGAGTGCAACATGGGGGGTGGGGGGTTAATTTTTGCCAAAAATGTGTGTACATAATTAATGGATGCCCCCTTTACTCCTCTCTCACATCCTTCCCTGCCAGTCCCTTGCATACCCCCATCCCTCTTTCTTCCCATACTAAGCCTCTCTTCTCATCAACCAATTCTCAAAATTATTGCCTAAAGAAAGTATTTTTTTTATATTAAAGTCAGGTCTTGGTATTACAGTCTTCAGTAAGTCACTTTCCTCACCTATCAGTCATATAACCATCTAAACAGATAGTATTATGGCCATAGAGCTTCACACTCTTTCTGATTCAGAAACCTGGCCAGGGGTGTCAGGTGATATGCACTTGTTTGGTTGACTTCTTCACTTTACCACAAATTGATATAATATAACAGGAACGATTTCAATTGAAGGCCTGGTCAGATGTAAAGTGTAAAGTTAGTATTGTTTGGTCTGATCCCTGTGTCTGTGATGTGTGAGACAGAGTCAACCTACCCAACAGTAAGGAAGGTCAATATAGTACACAGGGTTGTTTGTGAGGATATTCCTATAAATACACTCGACAGACCAGAACATAGCTTTTGACTATATCAGTCTAACAGTACATACTACTGTTAGCAGCTACAGCACATTATCTTGTATGCCTGAACAGAAGTTGTTATGTTTCTCAACAGAAGAAACTACTGTAGGGAGCAGGGCAGCAGTATGCGGTGTATGGACACAGTAATATGCCCTGCCCATTTACAATTCGGTCTGAGAGTGTATACATGTACATAATATACCTTACAGATAAGTTCAAACTGTCAACACATAATGTAAATGGAGTGGTTATCACCATCCTATCGAGAGGCACTCCGCTGGAGGTATGTTCCATTACAATATAATGCCCTAGAAATGTCCTCTTAACTCTAAAAATGGCTCGGTGCTGAAGGAATTGTGTCGGGCTATAATGGGCTGAATATGCCATGGTGGGATAAGTGTAAATACAGGCGCTGATGGGGCTAGAGGCTCATATAAAGGGGTGGGTTGTTGGAGATGATCATCAGCTAGGTTGTGATTTTCTAATGGGTGTCTTACCTCACCTTCACTCAAGGCTGCCATGGCAGCATCAGGTGCATGGGGAAACGGACTGGCAATGAGAAATGTTCTTTTGTTCTTACACATACCCGATCCTGCAATGCAATTTCCCGATTTCTGTTGGATTCATTTCCTGTTGTCTTTCTTGTCTAAAGGAAAATGAGAAGAAGTCATTCTACCCCATCCTGCTCATAATGTGGATGTTCCCGGAAAATAGGAGGACCTTTCTTGTGAGGGACTATATATTTACCTATATATGGTATTTCTATTGCACCACTCTAGGCTTATTATTGTGTCTCTTAACTCATAAGGCATCATGAACATATGATCGAGGAGCCTCGACAAATCAAGGTAGGCAATCTGTGATGATATTCTATGGGAGAGGGAGTGTATGACTTTCAGGGGTGGTCCTGGCCACAACGTATTTAGGAAATCTACGGATAAAATTGGTGGGGTTGAAATCACCTGGCTCTACACAGCTCAGCCAATTCCCCATCCCCTCTTTACCTGGCTATTAGACAGTGGCGCCGAAAGGCCCCTCTGACATGAAACCCTGCATAAAGAGGGTGAAATGCCATAGTCTGATAGGAAGGTCTTAGTGTGACGTCACCCTGATCCCCCCCCTAAGGAGACATAGACCTGTCACCTCGTTCTTGAGACATGATGACGTCAAGTGAGGATTGAAGTATTGGGGCATCCTCAGGCGGTTACAATCTCTCTTATTGCCACTACATCCAGTAGGATTATTCTTCTACTCCTTTACTTCTAATGCATCGCTTAAGGGCATGCTGTCATAAGACAAATAGCATACACTACACTGAACTAATTATATATCTTATTGTATTTTAGGGAGATATGTAAATGAAGCATTTGGGTATACGATACTGAAAGATCTATGAAAGACCTACATTTATTCTCACCCTTTTAAACCTCAATTACAGCGAGTTTTAAACACTTTCTGCCCCCGCCCACTTATCAACATTCCATTCGGAAAAAAAGAAAGATATTGACCATATATACGACGCTGTATCACAATAACAATTTGACTTTTTAATGTCTGAAGTAAATGTTTCAAGACAAGGTTTTAATGGGTTTATTTTCTTGCATACCAGTTGCCCTTTTGAGAGGCAACCGGGCGTTCACCATGGTAATAGCACGGACCACAGGACCTGTCACGATAATTGGGTTATGCATCCCCTTTATTTCGCAAATATTTCCCCCCACAATACCCCTACCTAAAAAGTATATCACTCATTGGTGGTCGTCGCTCTAGACTCCTCGATTAGGTAAATACGCCAATCGCTGGTGGTAGTCCCCCAACACAACAAGTCAAATGGAAATTTGATAAAAGGCTTTTTGTTGTGATGATGCCGTTTCTGCCCACGAGCGGCGCTGCAGTGTTCTGGGCAGGAACGAGGCAAAGACTTCCCAGCATCCTCTTTGGGTTTGTCAGGGAAGGGCTTATTGGACATGGTAGATTAAACCCAGCTTTACTGGACGCATGTGTTGTGGTATACATGATGGTAGGGAATGGATGGTAGGGATGGACTATTGTGATTAATGCATGCCCTCTGTAAAGCTTATAACATCCTATATGGTTGGGCAGGTAACAATACATCCTTTCACCATAGGCATATAGGCATAGACTAAGTGATGATAAAAATACACATTATGTTCCATCTCCTGTATACATGGTAGTACGCCTACAGAAGCCCTCTTCTTTTCAGGGAACATGTGATTTAGGGAGTCCATTTGGCCCAGAGATATGTTAGAGTGGTTAAGGCTCTATGCGGCAATGCTTGTGACTCATATTGATGTTAATGAAATGGCATGTATCCACAGACAACCATGTTGATCATTTTGAAAAAGGGGGCTCGGGTAGTCCCACATATATACATACACAGCACAGGGATGTCAACAGTATTAACGGGAGTGTTTTTATACGAACTGACATTTTAAAACATTTGACATTATTCTCTGGGGCCCGTTGCACTCCTTTATGTCCTAGCGCGACATAGGATCCGACTCCTAAGCACTTCAAAGTACCAGTGCCGAGAAGCTTCTTGTCAGTGTTGATCCTATCCACCCTGAACAAATACCAATAGTGTAGGAGAGATCTCATTCCACTCTAATTCCTCTGTACATATTTTTGGTGTAGCTTGGTATGAAACAAATACCAATAGTGTATAGGAAAGATCTCATTCCCCTCTAATTCCTCTATACCCATTGTTGGTGTAGCTTGGTATGAAACACATGCACCTGATATACTTGTTCATAGATGAGATTGTATATTCATTTTCATGTCAGCTGGTTAACTAGGAACTCAGAACTGGGCGAGCACATTGTGTTGCTGTGCCTATAGTATACAATAGAGAGGGCTTGCAAACTTAGGGCGGAGCAGCTAGTAACTACCGCTACTTTTCATCTATTTGGTAAAGGTCAAAAGGATGAAAATTCTAGGTTGAGTGCAATTCATTGAGTCCGACCTAGGCAAATTTTCCAACAACCCCTACTGAGTCCCGTATGAATCAGACTATTGGGCTGTATGGTTGTGTTGGATGTGTATATTAGTGGGTGTTACTTGTGTTGGGGTTAGCTAGACTCAAGTGTCTCTCTGTAGACCAGCCCACTCTTAATCCACAGATGAGTACTGCTCTGGATATGTTTACTGGGTTTTATTGTCCATTCACACATAGATATGATAGGTTACAATCCTCAATAGTCCATGGCAATGTCAGCAGCAGAACAGTGTGACTAGCAAGGTGTGTGCATGTAGATGTGGCCGTGTGGAGAGATAGTGGCTCCAGGCCTAGCTGAGCTGCTCTACTCGTAGTCCATGGTCCGACACCAGGCCCTAGCCTAGCGTCCGCTCTTCATGCCGGCTCCCGCACTTCTGCGCGGCTCATCCTGCTCGTCTCTACCTGGGTTTCTCTCTGCTCCGTTATTGGCTGAATCCCTCATCACGTGTCCACCGCATGCACACCCCCCAAGTCCCTGCCTTGGTGTAGGACCTATCCTACCCCAATCGTCGCTGCTTACCTCATGCTCACGGAATCCTCCTGACCAGATCTCGTCGACTCCATCCGTCTGCAACATTCCACAGCCTACCATAAACTCTAGCTACCATAAACCCTACACATAGCACTCCCTCATACAGCATACAATAAACACAGACATAACTGTACCCTGTTATATCCGTCCATTATAATTATTGGCTATTGATGACAAGACAGGTGCGGGCGCTCCCCCTCTGTGACTCGAGCCACCGCAAATATGGGTCTTGTCATGCTACCCTGATATTCTCCATAATGCAGTTTCACATCAGTGTCTTCACATACATCTTATCCACATACATACTATACAATTATATCATCCTCAGTTAAGACAGAGCACAATGACATGTGATACAAAAGTATGCAATCATAACATTGATTACCTCATAGTTTTCTTACTTAGATACATGCTTATTTAGTTTCAACAATACATTTCACACTGCTCCCAGTAACATTATGAAGCGCACAACACACTAATATAAATGTTCTTGCTATTATTACTTTCATACATGTGAAAAGATCTGCGAAAAGGAACTCCCACTTCAGGAGTAATAAGGTCCCTCTTCCCAGTGCAGGACACACATGTTTCTTTGATCATTCTTCCAATATTTCTCCTTTTTGGTCCAAAACTATAGCCAATTAGCATGCTTGACTTAACATTTAAATCAACTCATTCAAGTCACGACAATAGCCCTTCTTGGCTGTAAAAATACCCTGGTTCTCCAGTTAACAAACCCGGCTCTTCAGAAATAACCCTTTTTACATTCATTTAGGCATAAGAACAATAAATTCCAAATAATATCATTGCTTGAATGAAATACTACATGCAGCATATTCTATTTGCCCTAACAACTACATGTGCTGTCCTCCTTTCTCTCATTCCAGGTGACTCACTTGTTCACCCTGCACTTAGTCCTACCTTACCAAAACATAGCAGTGTCCATTCACCAATCACTTAAATGTTCAGTGCCTATTGTCTTATTGCAGAGTTTATCAGAAAGTCACTTGTGTGGTCTTCCTTCACAGTCTCTTTTTGCACATCTTTTGCTGTTACCATATATTACATGTTACACAGAGTTTAACACTAATTGCCAACCAACGTACTCCTGTCAGCAGCTTAGTGCTATGCCCAAACCGATTCTCAGTACAGGTAGTCCCCAAGATTGTACACACAATTCTAATATGACTCATTAAAAGATAAACATTCAATATGTATGTTTTTCTAGATATCTTTTTAGATCTCAGTCCTGGGTCTCCCTAACCTTCCACCCCTTTTAAAACTCCCAAATGGACTTGGGATAAGATCAATACACACTGGGTGGGTGGAGGATAGAGAAGTCCTTTCATAGACCCCAGAGTCTCTTTTTATGGGCATTCCTAATACAATATGGCATCACTCATCTTTCTCAGTCATTGTTAATGAATATATATCACTGGTTATATACCACTCTTAAGTCAATATAAAAGTCAACATCCTAGGAATGTGTAATATTACCGCCACTCCTAATTAACTTAAATGATGTATACATGCTCTGTTACCATCCTAGAAATAGGTGCGACTGTTCCTCAGCAACTTTGCATCAAAAACTTATACTGATGTATGCCTTGTTAACATCCTAGGAACAGCTAATACTGTGTCTGTCCCTCATTAACTTAGCATTGAAAACTTATATTGGTGTGTGCCTCGTTAACATCCTAGGTACAGCTGGTGGTCTGGCTGTCCCTCATTAACCTAGCAGTTGACATCCTAGGAACAACTATTACCCTAGCCCGGTACCATGGCTGGCTGTCCCTCATCAACTCGAACCAATGTTTGCCTATAACAGTTACTTCTAATATGTCCCCAGTGCTTGGGCTGATTCACTTATATAATTCCAGTGTCTTCACCAACAATACCCCGGTGGGTACATTATGAATCAGGAACTCAGTCCTACCATGAAATACCCCAGTGGGTGCATTACAGCTCACCATCCTTGCCTTCATTGCTAATAATTCAAGTGTCTGTACTACAAATACTTCTGTGGGTACACTATGATCCTGAGAATACACACACTAGTGAGTTCCATCCAATAGATTTGGGTTACCAAGTAGAATACACAGTACTGAAAGTGGTAGATAGTGGATGGATGGGTGTCCAGCATCAGTGGCTAGCTGTGCTGACCCACTCAATGCCAGTAACAGCAGACTTTGGTCCTGGCTGCTCTGAGAGCTCCTCCCGGAGATCATGTGACTACTATACATCAAACCTGTCTTCCTGTTCTCACACTGTCATCTTCTCTCACTAGCTTTCTCCCTCTTCTATTCAATGTTCGTTTAATGCACACTATTGTTATGAATCCTCTTCTCAGCAATAGATTATGAAACTCACAGTGAAATACAGACTTTTCACAGAAAGACAAAGATATCTGACCAGCCCCCTACTTCCCTACTCAATCCAGGAAGAGGTAGCAGTAGCCCTACACCTTATATCATTCCTGTGGCTGTCTCTCTCCTCCATTTATTAGATGCATCAGTTAGAAGCTGACACTTAGCACACTATGAGAGCCTCCTCTCGTCATGGTCTGCTCCTAGTGCTGCCCCGCACTGCTCACCATAGGGCAGGCACCCCGTGCTCAGCTGTTGGCTGTTACTCCATGTGTGCTCTGAGCCACTCCCATCACTGAGAGTTGCTCCTGGTGCTGCCCCTGCCTGCTCACCATGGGGCGTGCACTCCGTGCACCGCTGTTGGGTCTCACCCAGCACACACAATAGCCCTGCAGCGGTTGATTCTGTACCTATACCTTCATATTGCACCTGCATTATAACCATGTTAATTATCTCTCTTCATATCAGTGTGAGCTGCTCTTATCTTCATGTACATGTGAGCTGCTCCCCTCCTTACCAGTGTCTACTGATGCTAGCTGGCTACTTACAATCCCACAGTTGGGTATGAGCTGCTCCCTGTGTGCATTGATGCTGTGCTGATCATGTGCAATACATGTACAATCGTTCCCAAGAATCTCTCCATTCTGATGACCACTGCACAATGTCATCTGCAATAGATCTGTTACTGATCCTGCTCACAGTCAGGTATTTGATATTGATGATCAACTTTCATTGATATGCATATAAAGCAGATTTCTAAGGATTTCCTGCCTTAATAATACATCACTGCTTTCCTTTTTTGCCAATATTGTAAAGATACATGCGGACATATTCCTCTACATTCTATACAGGAATCACTCCTTCTGCACCAAAATTATTAAGCTCATGTCTTTTTTTAAGTATCAGTATAAAGGTTTTGAATGTCATCAACCCTACAAGGAACTCATTTTGTTATTGAGGTGGGGCTGAGTTCATAAGCAACTTAAGTGTACTTTTCCTTATTGCAGACCATTGTCCTTTACAGAATATATGCACAACATATGTATCTTGTGTATCCTGAAGTTTAAAGGAAAAATATTGATCCGTTCCATGTGAAATGATGGTCGTTTGATCGGCTAAAAACATCGCGAATTGACGCTATTTATACTGCAGAATCAGTCTTTTGTGACCAGTCTCTTGTGACATTTGAATGTATGAAACTTTTTACCCTAGTATGATATATATGTGCTTATATGTTCCCACAAGACTATAGTTCTATACAGCATAATACTTCCAATATCAGCTTCTCTTCTGCAGAGTAATTCTTCATTTGGTTGTTTCTGTTAGATAGGCCTACCTGTGGGGTATGTAATCTGTCTTACTGCCAAACCCTACACCATTGACAGATCCAGGTTATCTTCATGTGTCCGCACTTTCACCGAGCTGCTCCTCCCGTAAGTGCACCCATCGCGAACACCTGTTTGTGAACCCTGAGTTGCTCCCCTAATAAAAACAATTGGGTGAGCGGCTTCGGACAGTCACTACTGAGCCACTCCTGTGGCCTTCCCGATGTCTACGTGGGGTGTTTCTTACACAGCCTCCCCATCTGCATATGCCTATACTACCAGATATACCAGTAACTGAGTACCAGTCTATTGCATTGATTTGATATAATATAGTACTGTAGTGTGCTAATGGTATCATCCATAGCAGTGCTGCAGTGTATATTGTGTGATGTATAGTACTGAGCAGTCACAGTGCACAGTGTCTATTATCTCTATGCATTCCCTAACCTCTAGCTTCTATCAATCCTGCAGTCAATGGCTATGATAGTTCAGGAACTAGCATTTAACGCTGTTTCTTTTTGTTGTTGTTTTTTTTTTTTTTTTTTTTCCGTCTGGAGCTCCTTCCTAGGCCCGCTCTGTAGTAGGTGGCCAATGTGGGGGCTGTGCTTCCTGTGAGCAGAGTCTGCCTGTATGACGGGCACCCACACCGAGTGACTCACCAGCACTTCATTCATACATTATCTGTAGCTAAGGCTGCTTACTCAGGCAGTATGCTGGGCTGCCCCTCTTTATTACTACTGCTATCAGTAGCTGTCTGCCTCATACTATCTGCTTATTTCTTTTAACATGAGTCATGATACCTCTACCTGGTTGAACGTTGCTGTGGGGTTGAGCTGCTCCTTGTCGACATTACTAGCCCTTTGTGAGCAGCAGTCAATAAAGTCTGTCATCATGCCAACTGTGCACTCCTTCTGCTGTGTACCAAATGCAAATGTGTACCCCAGCTGCTACTTCAATACTACAGATATTGTCTATCAGTCTTCTCACAATCTTCTACCAATATCCACATCTACCTCTTTAAATAACTGTCTTGATGTAACCAAGAAAGGTAAAGCACATGGCACACAATAGCCCTTCCAGTCTAACTCCCTACCTTCATTCAGCAGTCAACTAGAGGGAAATAAATGTGCCTCTCCTGTTCCAATACCTCCTCGTACATTGTGCTTACCTGATAACATCAAAGTCTTATGGATATAGGCACCCCTCCTGGTGGTTGTACTGTACCTTTTTTCCTAAAACTGAGCACAAAACCATGTAAGGTCTGTGGGCATCCTCCCTCAGTAGACTTGTTCCTGACCATGTTTTCTATCCATCAAAGCATATGCTTTTAAACAAAGTTAATTAGTATTGTGCATAATGATTATGCCTACTCGGTTAGCTAGATAGAGAATGCAGGTTTCTATGGTGACCTAGTAGAGTAATCTATAGTAGAGGCAAGGTACCCCAGTGAGCCCCTGCCGCTGTCAGTGCTGAGCTGCTCATGTTGTGAGTCATCCCGCCTACGTGACCCTGAACAGCTCCTCTCACTAAAAAAAAACCAACAAGCGATGAGCTGCTCTCTAGGCACACCCCTATTTCAGTAGACTGTCTGTAGGTTAGAGTAAGGTGGAGGTCCTTGGTCATTACTGCCTTCCACACCTCCTGTGTCCACTAAGTGTATAACCACTTTACTGCTGATCTGCATTCACACTGCTTATCCAGGCAACATGGTGGGCTGCCCCTCTCTGTCCCCTTCTGCTATTGTGGCTGTCTACCTCTACCCATGATAGGTTGTTTCAGTGGGCACTCACATTAATGGCTCACATGCTATTACTCCCATATACCTTTGTTTGGTTCAATTACATTTTAATCATTAGGCCCATACTGCTGTTTGTGGAAGGTTCACATACATATATCAGGCCTACCTGTCAGTGTCCCAACTGTCTGCTGTCTCCCCTGTTAGGGTATACATAAATCATATTGTATGGATATTGTAGAGGAATCACTGGTTATCAAATGGTCCATCCCTAGTATTACAGTGAGTAACCACCTTGCATGGTGGCTGCTCCACCAGTACCTGCCGAGTCACTAATCTAGGCACAGCATGCCAGCTGTTACACAAAAAAAAACACACATACCACACATACATGTATGTTACTCGAGCAGCTCCCCTGGCTGCGGGCTGATATCCCTTTTTATCAGTCTTGCGGTTTGAGTGAGGGAGGGTGGTGTGCTCTGGCCCCCGGACCCCTAGGTGTACCAGGTGCAGGGGGTGGGCCGAGCCATTCATCACCTCTCTCCCCAGCCTATGCACTACAGATTTAGAATCCCAGCTACACGTGCCTTCTGGAATTCTGTATGATTTAATCTGTCCATCTGTTTATACAGTTGCTTCAATGCCTTGATTGGATCCCTGTTTTTCTGCTTCTGATACTGCATCCATATAGCACATTTCTCTGTAGCATGTGTTGTAGCTTTGTGTATGTGGCAATATATGCTGGGTTGATTACTAGTGGTCTGCTCTGAGGCATAGTGTCCATTCTCCAATGCCTTCTGTCCTCTCTTTCCAATGGCTTCTATTTTCTCCCTACACTTCACAATATATGTCTCAACCATTGATTTGAACTGTTCCTGCATATAACTCTGCATATCCTTCACTCCAGCTTGTGGTACTTCTTCACTCTCTTCATAAGGCTTGTCCAATATTCTCTCCTTCTCAATTATCTCCAGCATAGATGTGAGTTTCACTGCTTCTTCCAGGGTTGTCAGCTGATCCTTCTTAACATGCTCATCAATAGGTGGAAGCAATCCATTAATGAAGACTGCTAACTTGATGTCTTCAGGTGCAATGTCATTGTCATATTGCTTGATTTTGAGTGCAAAATCTAATACAGATTCTCCCTTCTCTTGCTTCAGATTGTTCAGATCTTTGTATTTCTTCCATGATGGCCTACTGTCTCCAAATACTGCCTTGATTATTTCCTTTACTTTGTCTACTGTGTTTTTATCACCCTCAGGCACTGTCCTGAGCCATGTATCTGCTCTTTCTTTGAGTCCCAACTTGATAAGTCCCAGATATTCCTGCTCCTTCCAATGGCAGATACCTCTCATTGTCTCCATGACAGAGAAATAGCCATCAGCATCCTCTCCTTCTAGCCCTGCAAATGATGGTAATGTTAGATATGGCATTGCCATGATTCTTTCCATCTAGCTTAGTACAGACTAGTTAAGGTTTGGATGTCTGTCTGTGTCTGTCTGCTGCTTTTGAGAGTACATCGAAGTGAGTGCTGCACATCATCTGCTACCAGTCACTAGTCACTCACCGTCTGCATGGCTGCCACCGGGACGGGTTGCGGTGGGTTGTATGGTGGGCATCCCCTCCTGTATCTGCTGTCTGTCTCCATGAGCAGTAGAGCTATGAGCTACCGGGTGGTAATCCACTAATCAGTGAGCTTAATTAGCAATCACACCACTGTTCTCCACCATCTGGGCTGTATGGTTGTGTTGGATGTGTATATTAGTGGGTGTTACTTGTGTTGGGGTTAGCTAGACTCAAGTGTCTCTCTGTAGACCAGCCCACTCTTAATCCACAGATGAGTACTGCTCTGGATATGTTTACTGGGTTTTATTGTCCATTCACACATAGATATGATAGGTTACAATCCTCAATAGTCCATGGCAATGTCAGCAGCAGAACAGTGTGACTAGCAAGGTGTGTGCATGTAGATGTGGCCGTGTGGAGAGATAGTGGCTCCAGGCCTAGCTGAGCTGCTCTACTCGTAGTCCATGGTCCGACACCAGGCCCTAGCCTAGCGTCCGCTCTTCATGCCGGCTCCCGCACTTCTGCGCGGCTCATCCTGCTCGTCTCTACCTGGGTTTCTCTCTGCTCCGTTATTGGCTGAATCCCTCATCACGTGTCCACCGCATGCACACCCCCCAAGTCCCTGCCTTGGTGTAGGACCTATCCTACCCCAATCGTCGCTGCTTACCTCATGCTCACGGAATCCTCCTGACCAGATCTCGTCGACTCCATCCGTCTGCAACATTCCACAGCCTACCATAAACTCTAGCTACCATAAACCCTACACATAGCACTCCCTCATACAGCATACAATAAACACAGACATAACTGTACCCTGTTATATCCGTCCATTATAATTATTGGCTATTGATGACAAGACACTATGGCGTCACAACTGGTATTATTACCCTTACTATGGGATGCCATCATCCTAACTATAGACCTGTGTGGTATCAGGTACCCCACACAAACCTTGTAGGAAGTAAGGGCAGAGTTGCTACTCAGCCTTCTACGTAACCTAAAACTATGAACAGTGAGACATATCATTAGACTATCTAACTCAAAGTTAAGATGGAAATTTGTTGATAAAGTACCTTTCTCTCCCCCTAACTGACAGGGACGTAGGAAAAGGGGGCCAGGGGGGGGCCAAGACCCCCCCCCCCCCAGTCACAGAGGAGGTGGGGCCTGAATATTTCTGGGCCCCATCATAGAAATGTACAAGACTCTCCCAGCTCACCACTCAAATTGGCCAAATGTATCGTTAAGATAGGGAAAATGGTACCATTGGATAAAGAAACGCCATCAAGGAATAATCTTTTATATAAATCCCATACAGCCACGCATCATCACCAGCACGTTCAAGTCGATAATTCATGGTAGCTGGGGTGGAGCCCCCTGCCCCCTCCCCAATGAAGATTTGCTTCCTAGGCCATTGTGTTAGCTTATTCCCACCCATTTGGTTCTTCATATCCTTCCCACACATATAGGATGTATAAAATAACACTACCAAAAAGAAGTTCTGTTCTGGCAGCAACCAAAATAATGGACCTGTTTGTGGTGACCCATTAGCATATAGTTGAGCTGTGCATTGGGTGAGACCCCTAAATTTCATATTTGTATGATATACCACATCTAGAGTGTACACTTAGGTACTGAACCATGCATGACTCAACTGCTGACCTGGCCACGGCGGTTTTGTGCCCCAGTCCCAGAGCCCAGAGTATGAAGAATACAAGTTTTGGCAGACATCCTATAGTATTTAGTCAAATAAGAATCACAGTTATTAGACTCTGACTGTATAAGTAGCCAGTCTAACATCCTTGCCCTTGTGCTTTGGACTCATAGTCCGGGCTCATATAATTTTCAAGCAATAAGTAACCAAATATTTAGTTTCCAAGAAGAATTGTCCCTATAACAGTGTATGAAGAATCTCAGTGGATACACCAAGGATAATGGATATACTCTTGCACTTATAGTTGTATTGGACCATTTCTGATTACAATCGCCCAAAGGCATTAGTTTCCCCTTCTCAAATAATCTCTAGACCTCGTCTGAGGCAGACCAAAGCAATGGTGGACTACATCCCAGTGCTAACACTTTCAAATTACAGTTGAAGTAAGAGGCTAGCAGGAGCCTCTTGCCTATCACACATATACCTGAGCAGCTCATCCCAGGGCTAGCCTCCAGGTGTACCACAGTATAACCTTTGTACCATCACCTCCTCCACTACATACACCCTGGAGGATTAACCAGTTAATGACTCACAGACTCTATGCTTCACAGCTACTTTCATGTTCCTTATTACCCCTTCTAGGTATCCCCCATATAGTGGAAGATTTGTAATGTGTACTTAGCCCATTTTATTCGTTTGAGGGGTACGTTCTTAGTTTGATTTAGTTCCTTGTAAGCACATTTACCAATAGTATGCCATCATCTTTTGGGCAACACAAATAGTGAAAAGGCCATGTGTGGTCCATTTTCCGTCTGAAATAAGACTCATATTACCTGAACATAAGGTCCCTAACAAGACAAAGAAAAAGAAAAAGCACTTATGGGTACATAACTCTTCACCCCCATCTCCATAGGTTGCTGACACACAAGTACGGTGAGCGGCCTGCGGAGATTGCCTATAAGAGTAAAACCAATAAGTTTGCCCTGTCCGCTCCCTCGTTGCAGCGCGTGGAGAAGCATCTATCTCTCTCCCCTGCCACCAGCCTGGAGGAAGACGTGTGAGGAGGTTGAGGCTGCTTTGATGGGAGTGGGAATTAATGCCTGTTACACATCAGAGTCTTGGTTAAGGATGCGCGTAATGTGATATATTATCGCCCAGCTTCGCCTGCAACGATGCCGATCATCTCCCTCGTCAGCAATCTCTTCCACAGGCCTTATCCTCGCCCTTATACCCACCCCCTTCCCACCCCTACTGCCCTGTCACCCACCTCGACGGCTGTTCTATGACTCTCCATGCGATGGGGGGGGGGTACGTATCATATAAGACTAAGAGTTTATACATACGCACACGTTCTATATGCTAAAGCGCTCTGAGATACACTTAAGTAATGGTTCGAAGCCTTTTATCTATAAATAGCAAGTATTCACTCCATTAAGATAATGAATAAAACACAGAAGATATCGAACTAGACATTGTTCGCTGGGTCATTCACCTTTGATCTCTTGTGCAGTGGAAGGCATTTTGAAGAATACTGATTGCTGAAAGGTAGTCATACATTGGGGTGTGCATTGGCCGAAAAGTCACTATAGCCTTTCTATTTAGTCATAACTCTGCTAACTGCTGTCCAGAATAGTTTTGCCTGAAAAAGGGGAGCAATGGGAGGACATGATTATTTTCTGGATTCCACACAAAGTAGACCTTGAAATGCCAAGCACCAAATGGACATTAATATTCTATGGCAATAGCGGTTGGTTGGCTGAGGATAGCTTGTAATGGTCCTGTTTATGTTACTGCCATAACATATCAGTTTCATACCCAGTATTGTTATCGCATTTGGTCCTCTCCATTTACTCCTAAATCTATTGATCATGTCTTGAGATAAAACAGTTCCTTGGTGAGAAACACATTTAAACTAGAGATAGAAAAAAGTCACATGAGCATACTGATTATGATTATTGGGTAGACTTAATCAATTGCCACCAGCAGTTTCCTTGCACATATTTCATATTGCCATACCATAGAGTACCACCTACACTCTCTGGCAAGTAGGCTTACACTTAATTAATATGACAAGCATAAACTCACTTCTTTTGTGGCCTTCGATCATGTTGGTGGCGTCTTGATTTGCCTCCACTGCATGCCAAACAAAAGGTGTTTGATCATGGGCGAGGAAAGCCAGCCATCAGGAGATATTTATAGGATTGTATGAGTTATTGCTTAGTGGAAGTAATACATAACTCTCCTCTCACAAACCATACAAAGAGACCACCCATGCAGTGAAAGGCAATCGGAAAGGCTGACAATCAAGCTGTTCTGGGAATGTTTGTGATGAAAAGAACCAAGACAAGCTGGTTAGATCAAATGGTAGTGTATGATATTGTCAAGTCTGTGATAAAGATTATAATTTTAAATGAATGGATATCAAGTATAACTGCAATCGATTATTTGCGCCATCTGTACCATTTTTATTGATACTAGAATAGATTCCATATCGATGACATACAGACACTGTATTATGATGTGAACCTCGGTGAATAAAAGATAAATATGTAAGGGGAAATTCATTTCTGAACATTGAAAGAAGAACTACACGAATTTCTACCTCCCCCCTAACACACATTTCCCATCTTATTATGAATGCATCGCTGAGAAAATATTGTTACTCCCTTGAGTCTGTATCCAGACTCAGGCAATGTCGCCAAAATGAGTATGATTTGAGACTCAGCCTGAGCCTGCGGTGATACTCAGGCAGATCCTGAGGCTGGTCCAGGCTGAGCCTGGGGTGATACTCTGGCTCTGCCTGAGTATCATCCACAGGGTCAGGCTGAGTCTCAAATCATACTCATTTTGGCGACATTGCCTGAGTCTGGATACAGAATCAAGTGAGTAAGAATATTTTCTCAGTGACGTGCAACTGTCCCCATATTGGACACAGGATAGATATCCCATGTGTATATTCCTCGTCGACGGATGAGTTCATAAAGACAACTAATGGAGATAAATGTTATCATATGACCCCTAAATTATGTAGCCATAGCAGTAATGGTAATACTATATACATGCATGATTTATATCTTTCGTCCTCATCCACATCATTTTCCACAGGTTTTTGTCTGGAGGGGGGGGGGGCATTTAGCTATGTTTAGACACATATGGAATGCAATGAATATATTTCTGGTGCTATTGTGTCCTCTCAGGAAGTGATCTTGTCATGACAGGGTATTATATATAATTTGGAATCGTCATGAAAAAAAAACTGCTTTCCTCTGTGTAGACCCACTTGTACTGTTTGGTACTGCATTCTCTGTCCAATATTCTAACGCCTCCATTGTATTGCTGAACTTGGAAGGACACTCTAACCTATTGGCTGTAACGTGCATTGCTGCTACCACGCCCCCTATCATCCCCATCCCCCTACCTTGCATTGCTGACCAATAGGACTCTGACCGCTAAATTACTACTGCCCCCCTGTGGCCTCAAATCGAAGGTCCCTATTTCTCTGGTACATTAGGCTGGGTAAAATAATTAGTCTGCCCCCTGCCTATGTATACCCTGTGTCTGATGACATAGATTGTTTCAGGTCATTCATTGCTAAAAATTAACAGGGCTTTTCTGGGGCTAATAAGCAGCAAAGAGAACATTTGATTTTACTCTATATTAAGGTTTGACTATTCACATGCATGCAAGATAATGTTTGATCATTTTTATCGTCATCAATAAGTTCAGTTATGACTATTCAACCAATAGCTTGGTACTTGGGCCTGTCTTGGCCATTGTGTGTGTTAGTTATTCAATAGGAAACAGGGATGAAGAAGTTATTCTTAACTTTCTGGTTAAAACTTTGTATTCATAATGATATCAATTGATAGACCGTTCTCTCATGTAGGCCACCTAATATGAATTTTCATCCGCTAATCTATCAGGTTCTAATAGATCTTGACCATACTAACAGCTTAAACCAAAATACAGACTGGAGACCCATCTTTGTTTTTCCCACTGTTGCTCCGCTTTTAATACTTCCTCATCCCCGAGGACACAGAACAATAGTGATGCCAATCGCAATCTAGTTGGTTTTTCCTCCAGATCGACAGGTCCCTTTTTGATTCTTGAAACTTTGTCACCTGATAAATGGCAGCAATTAATTGGTGCTGGGTGTGGATTTGACGTCAAGTAATCAGTAGCCCTAAGTGACGTCACATTTCTGCTTTCTTAGGCACTTCCTATTTGCTAACTGGCCTTGATTAATTTTTTTGCCCTATTCCTCTGTCATGGAAAGTGGCGTATGCGAGGGAATTATTCCTTGGTATCTAATTTAATTTGTAGATGATTTCTCTCAAGAATGTTGCCAATATCATACCCCTGTATGGCGACATAGACTTTTGAAGAAATTTGTACCCTTACCTTAATCACAAAATACAAAAGTGGTGGGTAGTCATAGCAAGAAAGATAGTAAGGGTGAATTAATCTTTTTAGTGGTTATGGGAATTGATGGTAGATTGCATCGTTTTGTTTGCATCGTATATTAGCAACAACGCGCTCTTGGGGTGGAACATTACTTAAAATGCAGAGATCCCACAACTGGTCTATACGACTAGACTGACTGTAACCTTGTTATATACGATGCTTCTGGTGCGACTTGGACAACTCAGGTGGCGGAATGTTAAGACATTTCTAAAATGCAGGGTAAAGGGTCTGGGTAAGCATATTTTCTAATGGTATAGGTCCTAATAATAGTTATAATGGAAAAAATGTGGATCAACATGGTAAAAGGTATGCCCGCACACCCCCACGCGGGCATCCCTTTTACTGTGTTGATCCACAAATACACAGGTAGTTCAGAATCCCCTGTCTGGGGTAATGAGGTTACGAGGTTGTAAGGCTTCAAGGAAGTGAAAGTCGACTGTATACAAAACTACCAAATGTTATTTTCCCCTTCTGGCCTGTACTCTAATCACACTTTTTAGCCATGTTATAATTACCCTAAGTGTAAGCTCACCTTAAATGACCTCCTCTGACTGGCTTCATCTTAGAACGAACCAACACCCACACACATAATAAACAATTACAGTCCATTGGAGTAGCTCTCTGTAAGCAGTGAACTGCTCCATTATAGCCAGTGTTCTGAGCTGCTCAGGACAACTGGGCAACCTGTTCTCTGTGCCGACTACCACCGCACTCAGCCCTGGTCCCTCTTCAGCCTGAGAGCCTCCCTGATACCAACCAGATTATGCCAGCCGACTTTGCCTTTTTGCTCTTTACGCCCATTACCCAGGCCCGCATCAGTCTTCTTTGTTTGCGTGAGGATTGTGAGGGCTTTTCTGGAGTGGAGAAGACAGACTCCCCTGTCGCACTATAGTAAAATCACACTAGCAGCCACTTTTGTTTTCTACAACACATGCTTCGTGACTTGTACACAAAGTGGAATCTTATAGGGTCTTTAAGGGCAGAGCAAAAATGGTCGCCCTGGCCATGGGGACGTCCTCTGAAAAAAGTATAGTTCCTAGAGGACGAGCCTTTTTTTCAATTCCTATACAAATCCTATATATATAAAATGGGCATCGACTTTAGTCGACGCTAGGCCTACCTTGGTGTCGACTATAGTCGATTCTGTTGTCCCAATATTCTAAATCCTCATGCGTTGTTATGAGCTCACCAGGGTACATTGTATATCAAACATAGTATGGTGATATATTATTATCTCACTAGCCTTATCGTATTCCTAGTTTCGTTCGTTCCATTAGTCAATGCACCCCAATGCATGCACATTTACTAAAGCATTATATAGTATTCCCCAATTCTTGGTCAATATAAGCCTTTTTGCTGATTGCCTCCATTAACCAACGTAGATAATGGTTATTCTCTTCATAAATTCATATCAGGACTTAAGGGTGCACCAATCGCTGAGTTACCACAGTCACATGTTCAGTCTAAGTCTATATACAAGGACCCATGGACATCTCTCTATATCTTCCATCAACTAAGGACATACCTTCCCCTCCTAATTACATCATGTGTGTCCACTCTGCAGCTAGATGTCAGGGGAGATAGGGGACAAAGACAAAGATTAACAGGCCTCTCCTGATGATGGAGTTAAATGTACTGGGGTGCTATATAAATCCCCTTACACTGCTTTGTCATTAATGGATGATTCCCTCGCTTAAAGCCTCACCATGGCAACCTAATACTGATGTATAATGGCCTTGCCCACTTACCTCCTGCTCGTAAGATAACACTATACAAACAGGGGTGCCTTGCTCCCCATGACCAAGATTAAGCAAGATTTAAGGTAGACAGAGGCGTAGAGCGATAATGCATGTTAATCAAAGCTTGGAATTTTTCCTGTCATTTCTGTCACTAATTATGGCTAAATAGCACGGTTCTTGACCATCAACTGTCAATATTCCCTCCCTAGAGAGGAGAGATGGGAGATAATAATCTGTACTGTTATGTTGTGGGAGACACCATATAACAAACCAACGCGTTCTACAGACATGCAGTCTCATAACTGAGGTGCTGTAGTTGAGTTATGGTGAATGTCACCACTTATAATTGCAATTCAGTTTGAGGTGGTAGTGTTGTGGTGCTCGATTTACTCATCCTACTGAGTAAAATTTTCAAAAAACAGCCAGTCCTTACTGAGAATTATCAACTCCTGCATACTTATGTTATTGTGTATCAGAGGGTGGATGGCTTACTGTCCATGTAGTTGTTTGAGCTGTCGTAGCTGTTCAAGTAAAGCGATGTTTCTTTCTTGTATCAGGTTTTGTAGGTTTAGTTGATCTGTATGGTGCCGTCCTAGATGCAATAAAAATGAACAAGTATAGTTAATTATCCAAAGCTACTGTTTATTAATTTTATGGTCTGGCATGATTAAATTTCCTGCTTTTGTGTACACCTACATACGGGACTCTATGGATAGCAGATCCCTATAGTGGCAGAAATTCGGACACCCTTCTATAGTGTCATTCCTACTCTAACTCTTCTCGTATCATATCTTCTGAAAGGTCTTTGCTACCTTAACCATCCTTTACCAGAACCACGCTACAGCTTTCATGATTCCACCACTCAGTTCCTGAACACGAGAATAGCGTGTACAGACCTAGGGTGGGGAGGAGAACTGCTTTACAAGCTACCAGAGGTGTGGGTATCATCAGGCGTCTTGACCTTGGTTTATCTATGCCCTCCTTCCCTATTTCCTGTACATCGTGAACTCCGACGTAAAGGATTCCCAGATGACCATCTGCAATGTACACAGAGGAAAGAACACTGATCGCTTTGACACATACTGCACAGGTCACAATTTGTCTCCCAGATGACATGTATGAAGGCATGTCAAATGAGGTTGACCCTCTCATATTTGGTTTGTCAACTCCATTTGACATGCGTAATAAAGACACGTCACATATTTCTGATCCATTCACCTGAGTGCTAGGTAATACTGTGAGACAATTATGTAAGGGTCAAGAGCAGTCAATAACTATGTACCAATGGTTCAATCAAGGGAGGCCTATAATAGAAGGCAGGGGATATCATAGTCCCACAGGCCTGCAACACTAAGGCACTTTTTCCTATCTACAGAACTCCTACTTGACTGAGGACCTCTATGCAGTCCATAAGACAAGGGCATGGAGGTGCATGGCAATGCCATATGTCTCCCTGTACTGTAGATACTGAGATTATAGATTGTGGGTTAGAATACAGTCCTTTGGTATTTTCACTGACCCACACATAAGGTGTCTAACCACTCCAGTTGGAGTATTCAGGATGGTGGGTGTCTATTTTGATATTCAATAACAAATGCAGATTTAACAACGAAATAGAATTCACTACCATTTATTGATAGTATTTACAGACCTTAGTGATCTATTCTTCATGAAAACAAAATGACACAGATACATCAAATGTCTCAAGTGTTGGTAGTACTTCTTGGTAGTGATTAGTCCTGGTACCAAAATGGTTGTTTGCTCCATCTAGTGGAATATCCTAGAACAATTATGTATGTCAAACCATCACATGTCAAGTGCCTTCGACATGGCCGTGACCCTGGTCAACTCACAGATGACATGGCATTTTAAGGCATGTCAAATCATATGAGGATTACTGTGTGCTACAGTTGTCATGGTGACATATGTGCACATGTCCCAATGACCTGTGCTCTCTGTGTCAAATCAAGTTGACATGGGTATACATGTCACTTTGTCAGGAAGAATTTTCTCAGTGTACACAACCTTTGACCCTTGAACTCTGGTACCAGGTTTAGAGTTAAGGATGGAGGGATGGGTGGGTTGGCTTCATTCGAAGATTGCTAGTGTTGAAATGTTTCAAACTGACATAGGTCAAGTATAACATCCACTAAGGCGCTGCAAAGTCTTAAGAAACAGATTTGCCTGACCTGGATCTCCTTAATAATGTCATTCACAGTAGTTTAGGCTGTCAGATTTGGATGATAACGCAATTCAGTATTAAGTAGGATGATTCTAAGGATAGTTGATAAGGAAAGGAGGCACTTGAATTCATCATTTCATGTAATGAGAATGATAGTATGTTATGTTCCTGGGCCAGGGAGGTCATACTGCTGAATTTATATATATCCCATTGCTTGGGGGATAAAAACCGCAAGTTGTAATGAAAGCTTTAGTTTACGTTTTAGAATGGCACATTCTATGGGGTAGGCCTATTTCATAATGTTCCCATATTCATTTAGCTACCTTATTAATAGCAGGGCTATTGCCTAATTTTTGCCAAACTTCAAGTCTCACAACTAGCTCATTCTGTTATCACTGCCATAAGGTGACAGTGAGATCAATTCAAGGTCGTACAGAGGTCACGCCAAATGCCTCTGTCCAGGTTTCGTTCTACTGGGTATACGCCCTTCCAAATCTCTCGAGATAATCGTCCGGACGTAACCTATCTAAATAAACGACCAGTGGAGCCTTGGTGAGCGTATGCCATGTCAGGCAGGGTGACAGCAGCCATCTACGGCCAATTGGTCATGGGGACAGGCACTTTGCAGCCAACCTGGGACGATTCTGCTCCAGTAGCCCCTCCGGACGGTGCTGCTAAAGAGGGGAGGTGGATTCTCTAGGCCCCAGGGGGCTTCCTAATCTTCTGCTCTCTTGGTGTCACCTTAGCAACCTTAACGACCTTTGAACACTTCTGACACTGCAATGAAGAGATCATTAGGTCTAATACACAGGTTGAACAGTTGAAAAAGTAACACACGATCATTTGTCTTTTTAATACCTGATAAAGTTGAATTGAAAATGAAAAGTTCAAATAAAATATTAGTTTTCTTTCATGACCCTATAGATAACTAAGTCTGTTTTCTTTGGTAAAGTAGGGGAGTATTTGTGAATGGAACGCCTGGTTTTGCCCGAACCAAGGGGTGGAGCTCTGTAAAGCAGGACGCCTCCGAGGTCCATTGCAACACATTATGGAAGTTGCTAATTAATAAGCCAATGTAAATCAAATTCCCTGTCACAAATTAGGGGTCGGCGAACTGAAGAGTCCACACTCTGGCAGGTAGTAAAAAAGGTTGAACTGGGTGGAGCCTTTCAATTTAAAATACCTATAACCAGTAAGTTAATGATTATTACATCCATAATAACACAGTTTGCTCTGGGTTGAGTGAAGTGTATTGCTTGATTGATACTTGGAGGGAAGGCCTTTAACCTTGTGCTACCCGTAATACCATCCCTACGTAAAATTAGGAATAGAATTTTGATTGTGTTTTTCAATTTTTAAGTATTTCAAACTAAACTTTTTTTCAAATTAAATTAAGAATACCAACATTTTTTTTTATTGTTAATCGTTGCACTTGGGATAGCCTTCAAACAATATTCGTCTCCATCTTACACTTCATGTCCATGTCATATACCTTCTGAGCGCACACCATTAAGGTATGGTGAAGATATGGATGGGAAGGAGGGGGCTGCAGCTGCCGAGTGTATGTTATTCTTATTTATCGTATTAAAATATAGGCAGCTAGTTGTGGAAGGCTTATAGATTGTACAAACGCCGTGAGAATAGTGAACATAATGTTAGCATAAATTATGTTTGATAGCCATTGTTTAATGAAAGGTATAAAGACGAAATGGGTGTCTTGTCTCATACGAGAAAATGTCCTTTTCTGATTCCATATCCGTCTCATCTATGTCCCTTTCAAGGACACATATATCATTCATGTGTCCTTGAAATGGTCCCTGAAGCACTATGACTACACACTGAGACCCTAAAGAAGACAAGAAGATGTGTTTAATCTACTTTCTTCTCAACATTCTAATATTGACTGTACTGAAGGCTCTAACTCTTAACGTCACCATACAGCAATAGCTCATAATTCCTGGTCCCGGCCTGTCCCGCCTTTTCAATAGTCTTATCAATTTTAAAACATGCTACAATACCCTTGGGCTGGAGGGTACTAGACTATGAAATATGCACACCCACCTGCTGTTCTCTCCAGAGAACAATTAACAGAATAGCTGATCAGATATGCATGGGTTTCCAGACTCCTCTTGACATAGTGAAAAATCCTTTATTAAAGACCCTTAAATGTCCAAGTAGGATATAGAATGGAACCCTGGCCTCTGGTACTGAAACAGGACTTTGTGGAATATTTTATACCCACCCTTCCTTCAGATATTTCAAAACAGAAATGCAGATATCTTGTACTTGTCCCTGTATAGCTCTATATTTTGTAGCAAGTGTGTGTTGTACACGAATTCCCATACAATGGGGAAATGGCAAACATTATTTTGTAATACCTCAGCAGCAAACTATGAAAAATGTAGTATTTGTTTCAGAATAGAATTTGACAAATTGGGAGTAAGAGATATTCAGACATATCAAGGTTTATAATGTTCTATAGCTTTAATAACTGGTCATCCCATCAGTCAACAGCCTTTGGTCATTACAGAGACATGTTCCGGACCACATGGCTACCCTTTCATTGTCTCCCCACAGGTCACAATTATTCTCTTGTTCCACTCACCTATACATCGGTGCACTGAGAAACGGAAATATTTCAGGGGTGGTTTTTGTACTTGCCTATAGTTCGTAAACGCGATGTTAACCAGAGTTCAGGCCCAATATGCAACTATTTGATAGCTGTGTGTGACAGAAAGTCTTATGAATGACTTAAAGCCATGTGAGTGTAATTCGATATCAATGGTTATTCCTGCCCTCAATAAGATTTCATCTGGATTGGGTACCATGTGGCATAGGTCTGTAGGTCAATATAGTTCTTTGATGCCATATATCAAACCACCAACAATTATTGTCCCTGTTATTGCTTAGTTTGAGGAATGAGGAAACAGAAATAGATAAAATAGATACGTTTGCAGTTTGGCCCCATAGTAGGGATAATGCCCAAATTGGACTCCTATATAACTTGTTTGGTATGAAGAGCATACTATATGAATGCTTGGGATGTTTCAAATCCAATTGCTCATATCAGAATTGGGCATACACTAGCTCTATAGGATATATGTCTGCTGTTCACACAAGAAATAAGATTCCACCATGGGAAGATGCCATAATAATTCATATCTCCCTGGGTTCATAAATGGGCATAATTCTGTTGTCGATCACTATAACATTAAGTAAGAATGGCGAAATGAATTCGGATAAAAAAGCTTTAACCTGAATTGAATGGTACCCTATTTTCCAGAGGCCAGCCTTGCTAGTAGCTTCATTCTATGTCTCTCTATTTCCTTTGTAGATACTAGGTCCATTATATAAATGTAAAGTGAGCGTTCCTCAGACGAGCACTTCAGGGCAAAGGGTATGGGGAGGCATAGCAAGGAATGAGGGCGGTCCAATGAGGGCATGTATTAGGATATCAATTTCTGATCTTATGCCCCAGGCCTGTCTTATACCTTCGGGGGGTGGGGGGTGCGGGGGTGAGAGTGAGGGGATGTGAGGGGCCCGGACCAAGGGGGGGGCACAGCCAGTTCTGTAGTGCTGTGGGCGAATAGAACAAAAACTACTAAACTACATCCATCATTTGATCATATATACGATGTCATATCGATGAACACCCGATTAGCACTTCTCCTTTCTTAAGGGGGTATGTATTCCCCACATTAAGTGTTAGACTCTTGTCTTATTCACCGAGAGATGTGGATGTTGAAGATGTATACCCTTTATTTGTGTCTGATTCTTGCTAACACATCCAATGTTCATCGTATGGAATGGTTATCGCTGCTACAAAAGCGGCTAGAACAGCTGCTGTGTGATAAAAGTATTATAGAAAAACATAGATGAAGAATGAATAAAGAAAACACTGAAAGACGCAGATGCTAGGAATTTTGGTTTCTGAAATGAAGTATACATATGAGTGTCTGAGATATTATGAACCAGAAAAAGGACTTACCGGTCAGGAAATCAAACAGAGGGGGCAGGAACGTAGATAACTGGGTGAGGTAAGAGCTGCTATGTGTATGTTAGGCGTGGGATTGTATTAAGCGCAAACCTCCATACTGATATTGTGAGAGTGATGTCGGATTTACCTTTGAAGTACATTAACAGTATCTATTGTCATTAACAGTATCTACTGTCCAAGAACATAAATGAGAATCGGATCCTGTTGTAGGCTCAGCCTACCTCTTTCATAGGGTTTCCATTAGACAGGTCACTTTATTTTGGGAAATGCATGTATTAAGAGAGTAATGAATGGGCTAACGGGCACAGAATTCAGTGTATATTAGGATAGTGGGCTTCGCCCACTCGTTGCGATATCCTACGATACACTGAATGAGGTGCCTGTTAGCCCATTCCTTACTGTCTTTATTACATGAATCAATAAAAAAAGAATAAATAATGAATAGAATATCAAATAAATAAAGTTGAAAACAAAAAATCATTTCCCTTCCCCGGGACTCGAAGCCTGCCATAGTGTGTGTACACACAGCGAAAAAAAACATTCGCCCGGACCGGGACTCGTCCCGCCTACCTCTAGAAGCTGATCACAATGCGCTAACCACTAGACCATCGGTACACACACCTCAGCTCCTGGCTTGGCTTGGTTTGAATGCGTCCAGCAGTCCTCTATAATTATAATGCTATTCTAACCTTGTGCATGTGAAAGTTGCCTGGGTCGCTACTTGCTTGGTTTGGTTTGAACGCGTCCCGCAGTCATCGCCGTTATGGGAGCAGCAGCGAGAAACCTGGGGGGGGGGGTCACAACCCAGACTGCAGGGTATTTTCACACTTTGAATGTATAGTAGTTATATGTGAGTGGCCTCCCCAGGCTTTGTATCATATCAATGACTTATAGAGACCTGGTTCTAACCAAGCATTTCTCGTCAGCCCCTATGGTGCACTGCATAAGGGGTGCGTCCACTGCCGACGGATGGACCATCAGTCGGTTTCATCCGTATCATTTATCATTGATTTCTATGGAGAAAATGACGGATGAAGGGAAACGGATGGTCCATCCGTCGCAGTGGATGCACCCCTATAGGGAGTTGAAAATTTCGTAGGTTTTAACATGTAACATATGACATGTTAGGACATGTAAGGAGTGCCCATATCCATGATATCAGCATACCTACAACCTGCAATATCTACAGGTATCAGAATGGGAATATCCAGAACAAGCACCCAAAATCACAGAAGTTGTGTAATAAACATACATATCGTAACCATTCTATGGTTTCATGTGTTCGACAAGTAGTCATTAGGTAGTTTTATGGCAATTTCTGTTGTTGTGTTTTTTTTTATACTCATACACAATTACATACAATATTCTTCCCAGAGCTGAACTCGCGTTACAATCATGAAAAGAAGCGAGTATATGCTATTCTAATTACAATCCTTAAAATGACATAGATGAATTGCATTGCCACAACTATCTAGAAATAATTCTGCCAAAGGTCAAGTCACTTTTGGTCATGTAGGACATGGCACCAGAAACCATTTCTAACTTGTCAGACCCCTGGTCAGATAGAATTGTTTGAGTATGAGAGTCATCTCTGTTCTAAAAGTATAGACATAAAGGAAAGAGGCATTCGTGCTATTTGTGAAAATAGTGTATGGAATCGTCACAGTGATAGAGAATAATTATTAGAGGTGTCGGGGGCAGAGAGGGTTGAGAACTCATACGGACACCTCTGTATATCTGCTCCCATGGGCTAATCGTGCATGTGAATACAGATCATTTCTTAATCGTTCATTATCATTCTGGATCACTTGTTGCTGTGAATTTCATCCTGATTACACTAGTGACTGACTGAATGCCAACGTCTCCCTCCCAACCTTCTTCCATAACAATCACCCAGCTCCACACCCTACCTGTCTACTATCCATACTCCTCTCTTACCCTCCCCACATTTACCAAGGTCCTGGTTTCTCATTGGAATGGTTATGACACATTTCTTCCTGGAGCAAACATCATGTATTAATATAAAGTATAGGTGAATAAGTGTCATGCCCTACGGATATATCTGTAAGATATTCACTAGAGTCTATACCTTTTGGAAGAACCCTTGGAAGAATCTAGTTTCACTGAACTGACCACTGTGAATAGATTTTTTTCTTTTTCTTTTTGCTGAGCTCATTACTTTCAAATTAATGTTTCAAATCAAAGTACATAGATTATGATGGGCAGCAGGTGCTAATGATGTCTTCAGGTAATAAGAATCAGACTGCGTCCATACAGTGCATTTTCCTTTTGCGGTATAATTTTCTAGAAAATACAGATGTAAGAAACGTGTATAGTAAGATAACATGAAGCTAGTCTAAAACAAGCGTCTCACAATAACAGAGACATGACCGTGGCAGCTGATTACTCATAATGACAACCACTAAGCTGACAGGCCTAGCATAGGTTTTTGTTGTATCGTATTGCCTTCTGACTCCCCATGAAATAAGTATCTGACTTCTTCAGGTGGAAAACTACAAAAAGGCGTCCTTCTAGAATTGATCACTGGTGAGGGTTACATGACATTTTGCCATGAAAGAAACACAATCAGGAACTGTTTTGTATAGAAGCCAAGACTCCTAATGAGCCAGCATTCCCAGGAATATAAGATTCTTTGCAGTTAAAAATAGAGTACATAAAACAGAGAGAGAGCCATCTGTGAAAAGGTAACATGGAATGGGAGGTGCAGAATAGGGGTGTGTAGGGGTATGAATATAGCTACATGTAGAGAAGTGATAAATGCTTGGCCGCTCCCGTGGGAATGGATATATAGCCTGAATCTAGATCGTTTCAGAACCATTTTAATCATGGCATGTTCCTGCTCTAAATCTTGCAAAGAAGGCACATGCCCATGTTGAGAGAACAGACTGCCTTGCACCCAGCTTGAAAACTACCTGCAGAGTGTTCATGATATGACATTGTCTTATATTTATATAGATGGAATTGGGATGGAAACCAGGAGTAAAGTAAAACAACTTTCCCTTACTGTACATCTTGAAGGGAAATCAGCTTAAGAATCTTGGATTGAAGGATAGTGGTGGTAAGAGTGGGCCTCATTATGTAATCCCAATAGACTGTATAATGCCAACAAAGAGGGGGATTATAACCATTTGCTCATTTGTGTTGTTAACTATAGAAGAGCAGGATACTTATCATTGAGTCCTGTATTATTCATTGATCACTATATACTAATCAGGCCTAAGTGACAATAGGACAGTAGGACAGTGGTAAGTGCATTGCATGAATATTTTTTTCAATTTCACAGCTTTACAAAGTTTCCATGGGAACAGGTCTGCAGTGATCTTCACATACTGTCCATATGTGTGAATGATATATTTAATACAGCGCAAATGTGTGATGACCTGAAAACATAAAATGGTACACATTACAGCATATTTGATGGTAATACAGCATTTGAAATGAAGTGCGAACCCTATTTTTTAGTTATTTCTCATAATTTGACTTAGATTTACATGACCTTGACCTTGACCAAGGTCACTTAAAATAAGTTTTCTGAATGGACCACATTAAGTAGTATATTTTAGGGGTTTGAAATGTGTGAAAAGGTTGATTTAATCCAAATCTAGAAGTGATTATGTGATTTTCTATTTGGCTCAATATATTGCCTTGTTGTTAACGACCCTGCCCTGACCTTAAGGTCATCCAGATATAGTCACAAATTATATTTTCACAGGGCCCAAATACGTGACTACCTGAAGACCTAAAATGGTACATATCTAAGCTTATTTGGGGGTGATACACCATTTGGAATGAAGTCTGAAGCCCAATTTAAGCCATTTCTCATCATTTGACCTAGATTTATAGGACCTTGACCTTGACCAAGGTCACTCACCATAAGTGTTCTGAATGGGCCTCATTAAATAGTATGTTCTAAGTTTTTTGAATGTGTGAAAAGATTTATTCCAAATCGAGAGGGGATTATGCTATTTTCTATTGGGCTCTATATATTGCATCATTATTACATTAATGAGCTTGTCCTGACCCTTTTAGAAGGTCATCCAGATATAATTCCAACTTATTTTTTCACAGCGCCCAAATATGTGACTACCTGAAAACCTAAAATGGTATATATCTAAGCATATGTGAGGGTAATACAGCATTTGGAATGAAGTCTGAATCCCATTTTAAGCCATTTTTCTTCATTTGACCTAGATATACTTGACCTTGATATTGACCAAGGTCACTTAAAACAAGTTTTCTGAATGGGCCTCTTTGAGTAGTATATTTTAGGTTTTTGAAATGTGTGAAAAGGTTGATTCAATCCACATCTAGAGGTGATTATGTGATTTTACTATTGGGTCCAATATAATTATTATTGCCCCTTATCATGTTAATGAGCCTCTCCCGACCTTAAGCTACTTATCTCAGAAGTCCACCTCACATTTTCAGATACCTCAGACATATACCTATCAGGAAATCATGATGGGAATTCATGCCTATTAATGGCAGTCGTGACGATTTTTTGAAGGTCTATCTCATGTAGTATTTATGATCATTCTGGATCATTGGAGGCCATGAATTTCACTCTGATTGCACCCCACAATGAATGAATACCAACAGCCCATGCCTTATACCCACACTACCCCTTCCTTACCTTCCCCCCTCCCCTATTTCCCAATGATACCATTCTCTTCGCCCTTCTCTCATTGGCTTTTACCAAGGGCCATGGGTCGTGACTTCTCATTGGTCGAACAGGCAAGCGTTGGCTTACCAAATGTAGAACTCAGCATAAAGGTTGTCGAAGTGGATGGCAACTGTGGAGTGTGGCATCATATGAGGTGGGGGTAGGTATTGGGATGAGGGTTGGGTGGAGGTGTGAGTGAAGGAGCGATGCAGGCATTGTTGTGTGTAGACTTCAAAGTGCTGCCATTCTTTGCTGACATGAACCCACTTGACAATATGGTTAATTGGGAGCTACCCTGCTATTGATCTTCTTAGGCCATGCAGGATGCAATAGGTTGTCGGGGAGGGTTTTACATTCCCCACGTGGCAAGAGTATTGGAGGTAGGGCTCTGTATGATATGGCTGCCTAGAACCCCAGGAGGCGACACCCCAATCAGAAAGACTGGGGTTAGGGAGAAGGACTATTGGTAAAATGTCGAATATAGCTGGCACATATAAAATGTCTAGAAACACAGACAGATTAGAGGCTGTGTGTACCCTCAATCTATATGAAATTGCAGGGCTTGTTATGAATGGAGACTTCCATCCAGGTTAGGTAATGAGCAGTGCTTAGTGAATAAAGTAAGGCTTGTTAAGATCATTAACCTTCAACATTCTTAAGCTTTCATCAAGCTGGGCAGCTAGAATCTATTGGACGCAGGCGAACCAGCTTTAGGCCACTCAGAAGACTCCATTTATCCACCCTACAGGGAAGCAGGAACTTTGTGGCATTGTTCATCCTAGTTCACCCAGCAAAAGATTCTATACACCCATTTATAGAGAAATAGTTTGGTAAGACAATGAGGGCCTGGTCGACTCAAATTGCCAAGAAATGGAAGAACATTTACATGAAATCTACAATAAAAGCTTGTCAAACTCAAACTCAAAGCTGAAGTCATAAGATCTCTCCATTGACATGTCGTTCAACGATAGTGCTCAGTTATTTATGCCGTCATCATATCTATTGCGTGACAATCCACGTATCCACCGATTTATTTCAAATTTCTACCTGCTTATAATTGTGAATGAAATTAGCATTAAATGATGTGATCCTGCCATAATTTGCTCGAATTGTAATGTTGGTATTTTATGTTTTGTTTTGGCCGTCGGAATCAAAAGGAATCTATGGATATACATATAATTGGATCTATCAATATACCCTCTACTTTGGTAGACCAGCATCTTTATACAGAACATTCAACTTAAACAGGTCTAGTACAAAGCATGTTGGTGGTCGGTGAAATTTACTGTTTGCTGGATTGCTGCACATTGGTCGGGAGATTATCCCCCTTTTTCGAATGAGGCCTTCTGTTTTTAACATAATCAGATACTGTCAAAATCAAGATTGATTCAAATTGTTAACTATAAACTTCATCGCACATATTTTTCAAAAGTCCACCTGCTCAGAGCTTGACAGCCGTCATGCTGTTTTACTGTATTCAGTTTTTACTAACAATAATGAAAATGGTTTATTTGAAGTAAAGAAAGTTGTTACTGGCAGCATCGGGTACTGTTTTTTTCAGTCATACAGTCTAACCCCTTCCATCATGCTGTCAGTGGGTCCAACCTTCTTCTTTCATATTCATATTTTTTTCTGTGCAGAGAAAATGTTGCCAAGTCAAAAAGAAAAAGAAATAGAAGAAAGGAAACATACCCCGGTCCCCAAGTACACCTCTCGTGCTTCTATTTGATATGATAGATATAATCTTCATGATAATCTTGGACATTTTAAGATAATCGATGAATGATACTCTTTCTTTATATGATTCCTATTGTTATATCATAACTTTAATGAAAAACAATAATTGTACATGATCATTGTGTTGGGGTTGTGATGACAGGGTTTGACTTTAATCAATCAATTAGGAAGGCAGGCCAATTGATGAGCATGCTTTATATCGAAGTAGAAGAATACAGTGAGCAAAATGCAACACAAGCATCTATCACACGAATCGTAGATCTATATAAAGCTGCATCCTTTTCTGTGGTTAACATGAGCATGAGAAGATCCTGATGTCTTTCATGTGACAAAGACCATTGATGTCATGGGTCATAGAAAGAGCATCCTGCTATATAAGATCACAGTGTCTTGTGCTGACTACATATATCCTATCTCAAGGACGTGTATATCTGGAAATTCCAATGTCATACTAGAGTAGCCGTGGGTATTACTGGCATGGGGGTATTACTGGCACCCTAGCATTGTGCAGCGGATTTAGCAATATGCAAATGAGGTTTTAGGTATTTTTTTCATTCTGAGCCCATTCTTTAGACCTTTCTCTCCCAGCATATGTGCAGAATAGTGAGAAGATAAGGTTTGTAGGTTATGATATTTCTCATTGATTTTGCAGTTGCTTATTCACCAACCAGCAAAACATAAGGTTTTATAGCTTTTACTAACTTTGTTCCCCTTGAAATAAGGTCTTTTTTCCCAGAGCCTGACACTAAGTCTTATACATTCCTGTTTTGTTCTGTAGATATAGGGTACTTAAAGAATAAGGCATGCAGAAGGGGAGCGGGTGTGCATCTATTGCCAAATAAAGACCGGGGGTTACTCCAAGGTCTTTATTTGGGATAGATTCACACCCCCTCCCCTACTAAGTGGCCTCATTCCTGTTATAACAAGGTGTCAGAAGGTAGTGCTGCCCTGCATTATTAGATTATAGATTCACGGCTACCAAAATAATTGCACGGCAGACCCATTAGAGGAGCTGTGCATCTATCGGACTGCCATGCCAATATAACCCAAAGTTATGCACAGCAAGAAAACATTCCTGTCCAAGCACATCTCTCATCACTATATTCCTACAGTAGAAACCAAGAATATGCTTGGGTTTTTTAATAGATGCACGGCAGCTTTGTTACAAACACAGCTATCAGCAGGTTGGTGTGCAATTGATTGTGTATGAGCATTACCATGTGCATGCTGATTAATGTAACTCAAAGGCTGCCCTCTCAACTATAATTGATCATTGTCCTCATTGTTTCCAGCATTGGTCTCATGAAATCAGTTGTAGGAACAAGAACTCTGATATTGGCAGTTTCCAGAATATTTTAACAACTACTGCTGCCTTTGGAGGGCATTAGCAACTATTTTTAAAACATTTTGGGCTACCTTTATCTGAATCCAGATATAAAGATAGATTTGCAGATCCTTTTTATGGTAGTTATGACACAGGTGCCTCATAAAATGGCTTTACAATAGCTAAAGCTAGGGGTGCCAGTAATACATTCATCTATGCCAGTAATACACACACCTGTGCCAGTAATTCCCACAAAATCATGATCAATCAATTAAATATATTACAGTCAATTTTCCTGTATATCCCATGGGTAATGTGTAAAAGACCTTCCTTTATTTTATGTGAATAACTTCTTCCCATAGAGATAGCATTGCAGGGCCGATCGCCACACCCCCAGTGGTGTAACATGTCTCGATCCACCACAGCCGCCGATCCAGTACTGCAGCCTCGATCTGGGTGCATGTAAACATTCAAAATGGCGGACTGGCACTCGTACGGGGAACTACGGTACCGGATTTTGATAATTTTTCCTTATTTAAATCCTCTAAAAACATAAAATAAATATAGAACTAACCTCCCCTGGTGTCCTTGGTGGACGATCTACCCCTCAGGAGTTGTCTCCCCCGAGGGCTAACGCCCTCGGGGGAGACAACTCCCTCGTGGTGGATCGACCACCTCGTACACCACGGTCGTTTAGTTCTATCTATTTTTCCACAAGTAAAAAGAATTTAAATGCCCTTAAGGTGCCAGTAATACCCACGGATACTCTACCTAATCCGTTTCTATCATAAAGTAGATCGGACAAAGGCATATTATATATGATATATAAAGGTTTCAGATGTATGTGAAATATCAAAATATTGACCTCAATGGGTACATGTGCGGGAATGATAAATGCTTCACTATTCTTAGTCTAATACTACAGTGGCCTGTTTAAGCACTCCGGCGCTTATTCAAGACATAGTTTATAGTGTAAATATCAATCTCAAAACCATTGTGCGTCAGGTCCTTATTCGAGACCGGCACCTTTTCAAAGCCCCGGTACCTAAACATGCCACTACAGTATGTTGTTAGTGCCAGAATACTCCCGTTATCTACTTCAGGGTACCCATACGATTCTTGCTTGCACATAGTTGAAATGAACAATATATTTTTTAAAGGTGATCTTGTGGAATATGCTTCTCATTATAAATATCTAGGTATAGTTTTGGATGATGCCTTGTCATTTGAACAGCATGCTGCACACATGATGAAATCAATAAGACATTAAATTTGGATGCTAACTAGTACAAGATATTGTATAGACGAAGCCACAGCACTCACTATTATGAGAACTATGATAATGCCTTATATTGACTATGGCTTAGTATTCTCTACAGGCTGGAAGGTTAGCCCCTACAAAAAAACTTCAAGTCTTGTATAACTCTGGTATCTGGGTTTGCTTGAAAATATATGACCCAAGGCAAATGCATGTCAAAGATCTTTATAAATGCAAAAAACATCGCCTTACTATAGAGTTGTGGAATTATAGGATAAATTGCCTGCTGAAACACAGAGGCTACCAACTCGACATAGATTTAACATTGCGCTAAATAAATTGCACCTCTGATGCTCTGGTACTTTAGCCTGCCAAATTACGTATTATTATAAACCAAATCAACTTCCTCTAATTAATGGTTAAATGCTACCGATAATACGTGTAATTTGTTCAGATTCTGCAGCAGTCATTTATGACATAAAAAGTATATGCTTCCTCCAAGGAAACAGCCAGAATATGTAACCATGGCTGGCTGCGGAAAACCGTCCAATTTTGGACGAGCATGCTTAATAAAATAATAATAATAAAAATGTTACAGGTAGACCTAATGCGCATATTTTTACAACTGACTATGTGTCACAGGTTAGTGTTCAGTGGTCAGGCACTGCAGTTCTGATGCCCCCTGTATATTGCAGACTTGTCCCAAATCCGCTACTTTAATAAATGATCCAGTATACCAGGCTCATTCCCAATGGAATGCTCTGGACCCTGATTTACGCTGGGTAGTCCCAAATGAGGACTTTAAGACAAAGATGAAAAAGAAACTCACTGCCTTTTTCTATCAACACTGGTCCCCTGATACCCCCTCGCTCCTCAATGAGGGCAGAAGGATACTGACCTTTGTGACCTGACCTAAAATTATTGCTTATCATTTATTTGATTGTACACCATGTCTGTCTTGTGTGTCTATGTGTCTGTCCTTCTTTGTTACTATCTACTTTTATCTGTTCTTTATATTTCAAAACTGT